>JAYJLY010000070.1:1231502-1245785 GCA_036873505.1 Acanthis flammea
GGCCCGGCTTGTCCCGGTGTGGCGGGATCCCCCCGCGCTCAGCTCGGCTATTGTCCGGCGGGCGGGCGGGGTCCCCGGCGCTGCCGCGCTCCGGTACCGGGCAGAGGGGCGGCCGGGACCCCCCGCCTCATTCTCCGCCCTGCCGTGGTGCCGGTGCGCGGCGCGGGAGGGCGAAGGGGTTAACAGGATGCGGAGCGCTGTTTGCCCAGCGCGGGGCACCGGCCCGGCTCGCCGCACCCCGCCCCACCGGAGATCGGCGCCCGTTCTCTCCGCCGAGCCCCGCGCGGGGGTGGCGGCGGCCGGGGCTGGCGGTGGTCGCGGCCGGGGCGGTGGCTGCCCGCAGCCCGTGTTGGGAAGGTGGATCCTCGGCGGCTGGAGCGGGTCCAGCGGCACCCGGGGCTGGCCGGGGCTGGGCGCCGGCGGGTGCTGAGTCAGAGCCGCCCGAAATCCCCGTCCCGCTCATTCCCCGGTGGCCCCGGACAGGGGTCCCAGCTGACCGCAGCCTTCCCTCCGCCCTGCCGCCCCTCCCTGGGCGGCACACACCGCTGCCAGGGGTGCCCGGAGAGAGGCAGCCCCCGGCTCTGCGGGCGCTGGGCACGGGGCTGGCTCCCAGACCCGCTCCGGTGCCCGCAGAACCGCGGGGCCGTGGGCAGCGAGCGCTCGCGGGGCGCTGGACTCGTCCCACGCCGCCCCGGTTTGACCCCGGTTTGGCAGCAGCGGTAGCGCGCAGTATAGATGTTTCCAAGCGCCGAATCTATGGATCAGGAAGCTGTTCCAAAGGGAGTTGGGATCTATAGAGCAGGAGAGCTGTTCTGAAGGGATCGTTAATGGGCTCTGGGGGGAAACTGAGGCACAGCGTGCGATCTCTGCAGCCAGCACAGGGCTCGTTCCCCAGCCGGGCACGCAGTAAACAAATCTGTTTTGGACGCAGCTCCCTCGGAAACCGTGGAGCGACTCCAGCTGAGCTTTAGCACCGAGGAGGCTCAGCGTGTTTGGGGGTGCAGAGCGAGCCTGGCCCGATCCCCGACCCCCGGCTCCGTGCTCGGGCTGAGAGGCCGCGGGGCTCCCTGCCCGGCCCCCCGCGCCAGCCCCGCTGCCGCCGGCGTTGTGCTGACCGTGCCGCTCGCTGCCTTTGTTCGCTGCGTTTTGTCCTGAGCACAAACGGCCGCCCAGGGCCCCCCGAGCCGGCCGGGCCGGGCTCCGGGCCCCCGGCAGGTAGGGAGCCGGGGCCACGCCGTGGGAAGTCTGCCTGCTAACTTCCCGTCCACCCCAGCGAAACCGCAGGAATCCGGAGCCCGGCGCAGGTCGGGAGGTCTGTTCAGCCCCGGTGTCCTGTGGCAGCCCGGCCAGACCCTGTTGCACAGAGACAGAGCCAGGCCAGAGAGGAGATAACCTTTCCCCCCGGAAAAGTCCCCTCCTGGCCCTGCAGAGCCGCGGGCTGGTTCGTGGCCCCGGAGCTGGAGGATTTATGGCCCTGTGCGTGTTCTGGCGTGTCCTGCCAGCGGTTCCTTGCTGAACTCTGGCTACCTCCTGGCTCTTGGCAGTCCCCTCCGGGAGCGCTTCTCTGCTTTTGGCACCGGCGGCGAGTTCCCAGCCTGGTGCTGATCCGTGTGCCGAGAGCGCCGGTGGGAGCCAAGCTTCTCCTCCCTCCCCGGGTGCCATCTCTCCATCCCCGGCTCTGGAGCTCGCTGCCAGTGCCTTTTCCACTTCCAGAGGCCGCTCGGTGCATCCCAGGGTTGCGCTGCAGCGGCGTCCCGGTGCCAGGGACAGGACCAGACCTGTCACCGCGCCGGGGTGGGGGCAGTCACCGGGCGCCGGGGCTGCCCGCACTGACAGCACCGCCTGCCCCCGGGCCCTGGGAAGACTCGCTGGGGAGCCGAACCGAGGGTGTGACAGCGGCTGGGTCCCCTCCTGGGCCGGGGTGTGATCCGTGCCCTGTCTCCGGCTGCCGTCTGCCAGGCTCCAACATCAAAGGATCAAAGGATCCCTGAGGGGCAGCGCACCCCAGAGCGGGGCTGAGCAGGCGGGGTGGCCTCCCTGGCCCGGGTGTGGGTTCTCCCTGGCCCTGGGCAGTGTGGGGGACCCGACCGGTCCAGCACAGCCCCTGCCCCAGCAGGGCAGGGTGGGGAGAGCACCCTCTGATCTCAGGGTGCTGCCTGGGGGGCTCTGCATGGGGAAGCCGGGGAGCTCGTTTGGAGCCGGCTGGGCCGGCCAGGAGGCTTTCCCAGCTTGGCTTTCCCAGGCTGTGAGCGGGAAGAGCTGGGGCAGGATGCATGGGAATGTGGCTGGACTTGGCCTTTCTCCTGTGTGCACTCACTGGCCTCCTTCTCCGCGCTACTTTCACTCTGGTCCCCACGGGTGACTGATGCTGAGCAGGATGAGATGGAGAGGATGGAGGGGGGGGGTCTCGTGGGAAGCCTGCACCATCAGGGCACGTGGGCCTGGCCAGGGCTGTCCCAGTTCTGCACTGTTCTACAAGCAGACATTCATTTCCAGGGACAATTGTGTCCCTGGATGCCTCAGGTTCTCACTCCTCAGAGCCTGTGATCCCACAGGGCTCAGAGGGCAGGTGGGAGGCAGCACAGGGCTGTCAGTACCAGTTATCCCTCTTGTCCTCCACCCGTGTGTGCAGGTCCTGTCCCCTCCCCTCGCCCCAAAGCCCTTCTGGGGCTTGGCACTGCTCTGGGCAGCGCTGCCAGGGGCCTGGGAAGTCTCTCGGGTTACCAGCAGCTTCCCCTGGTAGGTGGCTGGAAAGGCAGCGATGCCTCCCTGGCCTGGTTTCCTTTGTGAAAGCACCAGTGGCAGCGGGAATGTCACAGGATCTGCTCTCCCCGAGCGACAGGAGGAGAAAAGGGCTCTGTGTCCAGCTCCCCAGGCCGGGCTGTGTGGGCAGCACTGTCCATCTGTGCTGCCATCGCCTCTCGGGGGGAGCCGGGAGCGAAACATCGAGGGATGGGGGGAGATTTTGGCTGCTGTGAGGAGGCTCAGTGGGCAGGAGCGTTTAGGGGAGGGGGTGCTGCTGCTGGGGAGGCTGTGAGGGTGATGGAGCACTGCTGGCCCAGCTGGGACCGCTCCAACCTCCCGGTGGCCCCTTTGCAAAGTATCTCACAAATGCTGAACTTGGCCCCGAAA
This sequence comes from Acanthis flammea, assembly GCA_036873505.1. NCBI lineage: Eukaryota > Metazoa > Chordata > Aves > Passeriformes > Fringillidae > Acanthis > Acanthis flammea. The sequence continues at coordinate 1,234,635 of JAYJLY010000070.1, forward strand.
TCTAAATACAAGGGAGGGACAGTCCCCAGATGGCCTAAATCAGCAGCACGGTTGCCTGGCCCAGCTGGGGAGCTCGCCGGGAGTGTTTGTTTTATGGAAAAGCACAGGCTGCAGGAATGCTGGCCTGGAAGGAGACCTTGGAAGGGGAAAGCGGTCGTGCCATGCACACGCGTGCGGGAGATCCCAGAGAGGCAGCGGGGCCCAGCGAGCTGCTCCTCTCTGCTGGGATGGGCTCGGGGGAAGGAATTCCCCTGGCTCCTGGTTTGAGGTGCAGGGAAGGAGGTGTGGCTGCTGGATGGCCTCTCCCTGCTGCTGGGGGTGAACTGGGGGCTCTCCAGCTGGCCCCTCATGTGCCATCATCCCCCTGGGGGCTCAGCCTGTGCCACCCTGGGCTGGTGGGGTGCTGGGCAGGGCTGGACAGGGACTGTGGCCATGTGCCACCGGTGCCATGCCGCAGGGCACTCCTGCCCTGGCCAGGCCCATCCGGGAGCCAGGCACGGCAGGGTTGGGCAGAGGACTTTGCCCCAGCGTGGGGCCAGAGTCCGTCCTGCCCGGCCACAGCCTGCCTGCGCTCCTGCTGCTCCTCTGGGGGACAGCGGGGTGTCACAGCATGGCTCTGGGAGGGAAGGGGAGTGGAGGTGTCCCCTGGTCATGCTGGCAGCTGTGGGGTGGGTGCTGTGGCTCCCGGTGGTGGTGTCCAGCCGGGCAGGACAGGGCTGTGCTGGGGCCATGGTTGCCCGTGGGCTGTGGGGCCGGGCTCGCTGCCAGCTGTGCCCTGGGGCCGGGCGGGCACCGGCGGGGACGTGGCCCCCATCCCACGGCTCACTGCAAGGCCACACGTCCGTCCCTTCCCCGTGCGTGTCACGGGGCGCGGTGTCGCCGGCAGTGCCCGGCGGGAGGAAGAGGGCGGCCACGAGCCCTTCCTCCCCGGCAGCCTCTCCCGGGACCACCTGGGGCCGCCTGGCGCCACGGGATGCGGCCACACGGTCGCTGTCCTTGTCCCCTCCTGCGTGGCTAGGGGCGCTGGGTTGGACGGGTCGGGGCTGGTGGCCCCGAGGTGGCCGAGGGAAGGAGAGAGGTGCCCGTTGCCATTGCGGTCGGGCAGAGCCCTCGTCATTTCTGTCACCTCTGAGTCACAGCGGTGACCACGAGACGGCTGGGGAGGGTGGGGATGGTCACACATGGACTCAGCTCCGAGGGGCAGCACGGAGGGTTTTGGGCGGCAGCAAAGCAGTGTCCCCATGTCCCCGTCCTGCTGAGCATGAAGGGGTCCCCAAGCTGGTGCCCCCGTCCCCCTGCTCGGCTGGCGGTGCCTCCCGGGGGCTCTACGCCCTCCTCACACACTTCCTGCCGTCTGTTTCCAATTCCTCCTGGCGTCTGCTCCTCCCCGCTTTCTTCCAATTAGAAAAAAAAAAAAAATCCCAGGCATCTTCTCAGCGTGCTGCTCGCAGAGGCTGGAGCTGCCGTGCCCTGCTCGGGAGGGCTGGGGCTGCACGGAGAGGGGCAGAGGGTGCCCGTGGTGCCCATTCATGGGGGCACAGTCAGGGATCATCCTGAGGGATTTCCATGCCCATGTCTTTCTCCTGAAGGTCTCTCTGCTCCAGGGATGGGTCTGGGGGTGTAGAGAGCTCAGAGGGGTCAGAGGATGTGTCCCGTGTGGAATGATGCCCTGCATGGAGCCAATTCCCAGGACAGCCAAGCAGCTGGCGGGCACAGGGTCCCATTTTGCAGCTTGCTGGGATGAAATCCGGTGCCCCACCCACATCCTCAAAGCCTGACCATGTCCCTCCCTCCTCTCCCCTAGGAGTGACCCATCGGTGACACCGCCGGTGGCATCCCGGCTGCGCAGCCCCATCTGCAAGCACCGGACGCGGGACCCGGCGTGGCACGGCCTCCCTTGGGTGCCACCATGCCCATCCTCAAGCAGCTCGTGTCCAACTCGGCGCACTCCAAGCGCCGCTCGCGGGCCGACCTGACGGCCGAGATGATCAGCGCGCCCCTGGGGGACTTCCGCCACACCATGCACGTGGGGCGCGCCGGGGACGCCTTCGGGGACACCTCCTTCCTCACCAGCAAGGCCGGGGAGCCGGTGCCGGAGGCGGGAGAGGAGCCAGGAGCCTCCAAGCCCGGCCTGCTGTCCCGCCGCTTCCGCAGCAGCAAGCGCTCGCAGTCGGTGACGCGCGGGGACCGGCGGGACATGCTGGGCTCGCTGCGCGACTCGGCGCTCTTCGTCAAGAACGCCGTGTCCCTGCCCCAGCTCAACGAGAAGGACGTGGACAGGAGCGCGGGGCAGCTGCCCAAGAGCCTCTCCTCCAGCCCTGTGAAGAAGCTGCCCGAGGAGGGGAGCCCCGAAGAGCAGCAGCGCCCCAACGGAGCGGCCGCGGGGCCGCTGAGCCCCGGCCTGGACGAGCGCGACTTCGGGGACATCACGGACCTGCCCGTGGTGGTGGCCAAGGGCGGCGCGGGCTTGAAGCACGCCGAGTCCATCATGTCCTTCCACATCGACCTGGGGCCCTCCATGCTCGGGGATGTGCTGAGCATCATGGATAAGGATCAGTGGGAGCAGGATGAAGATCCCGAGGCGGAGGAGAGCCGCGAGGAGGAGGAGGAGGAGGAAGGGGAGCCTGCCCCGCCTGGCTCCCCGCTGGTGGCCCTGCCGAGCCAGAGCCCGGCCCGTGGCGCTGGTGGCCGCAGCCCCAGGGACAGCAGCCCGGTGTCCAGCTGCCCCTCGGGGCCCGAGGAGCGCAGCCCTGTCCCCAGGCCACCGAGCCAGCGGGGAGGGGCCCTGAAACGCCCCGACAAGGAGTTCTCGTTCGCCGACGAAGATGACGACGAGATCCGGGTATAAAGGAGGGCTGAGCCCGGGGTCTGGTTCTCACTGAGCTTGCTTGGACGCAGGGCTGAACACCCCAGGAGGTGGCACTGGGGAGGACTCGACTCCTGCCCCGTTCCCTCTGTGTGCTGCGGCAGGACAGCGCTCTGCTCCTGGGGCTGGGGCCGTTCCTGACAGCCCCACACAGCTCCAGCACTTCCTGGGAGGGGGAAGCAGACTCGATTTCGGTTCTTTCTGTTGGACTTTGGATGTTAGCTCCTTTCTCCTGCTCCCCTGCCCGTGTAAAGCGATTTAGGATCCAACAAGACGAGCCTTTGGAGTTTTAGCCCTTTTAGTAATATATATATTTTCCACCGTACAGTTTTTACTGTTTTCTGATTTGTACTTACCTTTCTCTACTCTCTTTTGGTTTTAACTGAGGGAAGATTTCCCATGAGGAAGAACTTGGCTCTGGAGCTCAGAGGTGGCCTGGGACTATGGGCAGCTCCAGCTTCCTGGGTTTCTTGGGGACATTCTGCAGACCAAGAGCCTCCCAGTGCCGTGGCAGGCGCTCGCTCCCCATCCCTCAGATGGATGGATGGATGGATGGATGGATGGATGGATGGATGGATGGTTCCATCCCAAATGTTCGACTCTCCAACCAGCCTGGGGGTCACAGGGATGTTCCCAGCCAGCTCCAGGGATGCTGATGGAAGTATGGGTCTGTCCCTGGTGGGAGGAGCTCCTGGAAGGCACCGGAATCCTGGTGGGGCCGGGCAGTGGCGGGAGCAGGAGGCTGGAACAGGAGCTTTTATACCGTGTATGTACAAATGTAAGGAATAAAAGGAAATGGTAGTGACTGCAGTGGCCTGAGTTCCTGAGGGGTGACACGTGGGGGGACCTGCTGCCCCAGCAGGACCAGTGTCCCTGTGCTGCCACCAGCCCTGCCCTGCTGCCCCCATCCCGGCCGTGCTCCTGGCCGCAGTGCGGGCACCTGCCGGGGCCGAGCTTTCTCTGCCCGTGTCCTGAGGAAGCAGGAGAGCTCCTGCTGGCCGGATCTGGCTCAGGGCTGGGACCCTCGGGCCAGGCAGCTCCTGCCAAGGGCTGGCTCTGCCAACGCTGCCCTCTCCTCCCCCAGCCCCGCTCCCTCTGGCCCTGGATGATGCTGGCAGAGCGAGCAGGGAGTCACTCTGATCCCACAGCCAGCTTCCCACAGCTCAGCCACTGGGGAAATGGGGCTCTGCCAGTGCTGGGAGTGACTTCCTGCTCCAGCCCCTGGGATGGAGCTGGGCTGAGATGGGGCAAGGGGCCAGGAATGGCCCCACAGCCTTTCCCTGAGCACCGTCCGCCTCACTGGAGAGATTTATCCCCCCAAACATCTCCCAGCCCTGGGAAGGACTGGATGCCCCTGTCCACCCAAATGGATCTCCCTGGAGAAGCCAGGGGAGCGGCCAAACGCTGTGCCACAGTGGGGACACAATGGGGTCCTGTCCTGTCACCCTGGCCAGGGGACATTGGGCCATTGTCTGGGACAGGGAGAACAACAGCAGCTGCAGCTGGAGGCTCTGAGCTCAGCAGGCTGCCTCTGCCCCGGTCACCGTGCCCCCTGCCCTGTGCCAGGGTCCCATGTCCCATCCCCTGAGCCAATGACCCTGGTCACTGTCCCCTGGGAGGTCACCAGGCTGCTGGGGGACCTTGTCCCTGCCTCCTCTTGTCCCTTCGGGGTGCTTGGGCACAAAGCACCGAGGTTTGGTCCCCCGCTGTGTTCCCCGGGGCTGTGGGGCGGGGACAGCCCTGGGGTGACACTTCATGGGCTGCCTGCCACTGTCACTTGGCCGCCCTGATCTTTGTGACGCCTGTCAGCTCCAGGCTCGGGCTCGGCAGCGCCGCGGTGCCGCGAGCTGATGGGGCAGAAAGTGCGAGCGGGGCTGCTGAGCACGGCCGGGACACGGCCCCGCTCCACGGGACAGGGACAGTGGGAGGGAGCAGGGACAGGGACAGTGCCACGTCTGCTGGGCTGGTGGGGAGTGACACCAGCAGTGCCAGTGTCCGGCCAGCACCAGCCACAGGCAGCGAGGCTGCACCCCCAGCCTCCCCAAAGCCCTCGGTGGTGGGCACAGTGACATCTGGCACCCCCCCGGGGTGGGCACAGTGACATCTGCCACACCGCTGGGTGGCACCCGGGGTGTCCCACACGGCTGCAGGGTGGGTGGTGGGTGCCCAGCACCCTGCAGCACCCACGGGCAGCGCTGTGGCAGTGCTGGTCCAGTGCTCTGATGGCAAGTGACAGAATGGGAGCAGGGCTCCATGGGCCGTGGCAGCCCCGGGCGCTGAGCGTGGCCGCGGGATGGAGTGGGAGGGAGCTTTGGGATAAATCCAGGGATAAATCCTGCTCCAGGTGGGCTCCAGGAAACCCACAGAGCCCTGGTCATGCCCAGAATGTGCCACTGGAGCCTGGTGCCCATGAAAGCCCCATAGCAGGAGTGAAAGAGGCTGCTGGGCAGCCCAGTGGGAGTGTCCCTGCCTGAGGATGGAGCAAGGAGGGCTCTAAGGAGCATTCCACAAGAAACCATTCCATGATTTGTTGGGATGCAAGGTGTGGCCCCTTCCAGGAGCCCAGGGATGTGTGTCTGTCTTGCCAGGTGCTGGAGAGCAGGCCTGGGGCTGGTGCTGCTGTGCCCAGAGCACACCAAAGCACACTCAGCATCCACGCCGTGCTGTTGGAATGCTCAGTCCCAGCACTCTGGCCATATTTGTCTCCATCTAAGGCCTCAAAGTGAGGGGTTAACCCAGCTCCCAGCCAGCCCCAGCCCCCTTTCCTGGAGGAGAAGCAGATGTGGGAGCGGGGAGGCTGAGCTCCCCAGCTGCGGCAGCAGGCAATCAGGGCTGCAAATTGGGATCAGATGTGGGCAACTCCCCCTCTAAATGCAGCACTCCAGGGCTGCTGGAGCTGGTTCTGCTCTGCCTGGGGAGGAGGAGGAGGGTTTTGTTGGGGCCCAGGGTGGCTGCAGGGACCTCCAGAGTGTGGTGCTCCCTTTGGAGAGCTGTGTTTTCCCTGGGAGCGCCCCTGCCTCTTCCCCTTCCCCTGGCAGGCTGGAGCGGGCTCTTCCTGCAGCAGGGATGATGCAGGAGCTGGTGGCTGGCGTGGAGAAGATGAGGTTTGACTCGGAGGCTGATGTGGAGGAGCTCAGAGCTCAGCCCCTGCCCTTCCCCGGGGTGGACAGTAAGTTGGGGATGGGGCTGTGGCGTTGTTGGAGGGTGGTGGGGCTGCAGGAGCTTTTGGGGCTCTCCCCTTGCTGCCCTCCTGCAAAACCTGGGTGGTTTTTGTCCTGGCTCCGGGCATTTCTCCCTCGGGGATGCAGCTGGGGAGCTGCCAGGGTGCCCAGTGTCCCCACAGGGACAGCACTGGGGGTTGCAGGTGAAGCCCTCCCCACCCTGGGGCTGGGGCAGTAGGGACAGGCTGATGGGACAGGGCTGTCCCAGGTGTGCAGGGACACTGGGGACAGGCTGGCAGTGACAGGGCTGTCCCAGGTGTGCAGGGACACTGGGGACAAGCTGGCAGTGACAGGGCTGTCCCAGGTGTGCAGGGACACTGCAGGGGACAGGCTGGCAGTGACAGGGCTGTCCCAGATGTCCAGGGCCACCCCCGGCCCGGTGGGGCCAAGCCCGCCGTGTGCAAGCATTGGCTGCGAGGGCTCTGCAAGAGGGGCGAAGGCTGCGACTTCCTGCACGACTACGATGCCAGCAGGATGCCCGAGTGCTATTTCTACTCCAAGTTCGGTAGGTGCGGGGCCGGCCATGCCAGGGAGCCCCTTGCCAGCCCTCTCTCATCCCTCGGGGCCGGCCATGCCAGGGAGCCCCTTCCCAGCCCTCTCTCATCCCTCGGGGCCGGCCATGCCAGGCAGCCCCTTGCCCCCCTTGCCAGCCCTCTCTCATCCCTCGGGGCTGGCCTCGAGCGAGCGGCTGATGCCACCTCCTGACTGCGGGAAGAAGCGCCACTGTCACGCAGCCAGGGTCACTGTCCTCCCACCCCAGCCAAACCTGGCTGCTCCCAGGGCACCCCAATTCCTTTCATCCGGCCCATGCTGGAGGGATTCCCTCGGCATTGTCCCGAATGTGGCACGCCTTGCTCCCGCAGGGGAGTGCAGCACCAAGGACTGTCCCTTCCTGCACGTGGGTGCCACCGCCAGCACCGCGGGCTGTCCCTGGTACGACCGAGGCTTCTGCTGGCACGGTGAGCTGGGGCAGGGCTGGGCGGGCAGTGGGTGCCCAGCGGGGATGGGGCTGGTGCCCACGACCCCGGGGGTGGGTGGATTTGGGCTCTGGGCTGCAGGGAGAGCAGAGCTCCCACAGTGTCCCTGTGAGTGTCCCCTCTGCCTGGCAGGTCCCCTGTGCAAGTACAAGCACACGAGGAGGGTGATGTGTGCCAACTACCTGGTGGGCTTCTGCCCGGAGGGACCCAAGTGCAAATTCGTGCAGTACGTACTGGGGGGGCTTGGAATGTGGTTGGGGGGGTAAAATCCCCTCTCTGAGGTGGCTGTGGCCCTTGCAGGGTCAGGGACGGGGACACAAAGGGTCTGAATTAACCAAAGCCACTCCTGAGCTGTGCTGCTGACAGCAGGGGCAGCCCTGAGGGGCTGGGGGAGCCTCAGGGGGGTCTGGGGGCAGCCCTGGTCCCCATGGAGGTGCCCCTGAGGGGCTGGGGGAGCTTCAGGGGGTCTGGGGACAGCCCAAGCAGTAACTGCCTGTCCTCTGTGTCCCCTCCAGCCTCAAGGCCGGGCTGATGACGAGCAGCACAGACCCATCCAAGGTGAAGCTGCTGTCCCTGTGCCCTCGGGGGTGATGCCCCGGCTGCCCCCAGCTCCTGTGGGGCAGCAGCTGCCAACTGCCCCCCCTGCCCTGTCCCCCAGGAAGCTGGATGTCCGTGGGGGCTGGTACAGAGGGATCTGGCTGCTGCAGAGAGGGGAGGTGAGCACGTGCCAGCCAAGGAGCCACCTCCACGTGGCACCCAGCACCTGGCAGCTCAGCTGTGGGACACCAGTGGCTGCCCCCCGAGCCCTCAGAGCCTGCTGGAAGGAGACACCTGCTCCAAGGTGAGAGATTTTGGGGAATGGGAGGGCTGGGAGCAGTGGTCACACCTTGGAGGGAGGATGAGGGGCAGCAGGGGCTGTGGGGATTCCCAGAGTGCTCCCAAACAGCCTCTTTGACTGGAAATGTGTCTTTTCCTTGTGGTATTTGGCCCTGTCCCCTTGGAGCTGGGGTGGGAACCAGCAGGGGAAGGGATTTCAGTGGTGAGAACCCTGGGAACAACAAATCCCTCTGGCTCAGAGGTTTGATGTAGTTGGAACTCTCGGGGTGCCGTTTCCATGATCCCATTCCTTTGGAAATGGGGTCAAAACAAACACACAGGGACGTGGCAGGGGCTGATCCAGCACAACCCCCTTCCCTGTGCCCCCAGAGAGGATCAGCCAGTCCCTGTGCCAGCCAGAGCAGAAGGACTCGGCTGGAAATGCTGCTGGGAAAGTGACTCCAGTGCTCCACAGAGCTGAGGGCAGGAGGAGGACACCATGGGACATCACAGACATGGCACCGGGGCAGCTGCTGGGCAAGGAAAGCCAGCAGGGTTTGCCCAGCACCAGCTCACAGCTGGCACAGGCAGCACAGAAATCACTGCATGCAATGAAAATCAGCACCTGGCACAGCTGGCTGCTCCCCTGGCACAGCTGGCTGTGGGCAGGCTGGGGCAGCAGCAGCATTCCCAAGGGGTGCAGGAGTGGCTGGGGCCAGGATCCTGGGCACAGGGGTGGGGATGTGCTCATCCCTTGGGAAGGGGGCACAAAGCACCACGTTTGAGATCACAACCCAAGCAGGAAAGGAAAATCCACACAGGTTTTTATTGCTGGTGAGAGAGTTTTTGGTGCAACACCTCTGTCACAGCACTACTGCACTCTGCAGAATAAAAGAGCTCAGACTTTTAATTCTTGGCTCTTTTTTTTCTTTGCCCTTCATGCCTGGAACATGAGCAACCCTTTCCCAGACATGTCTGGGAATGGCAGGCTCCAACTAGCACTCCTGACTGTCCTGGTTTGCCTGCTGCAGGCACGGGTTTGCCCTTTGGGCACAACAGCTCATCCCATGGAGTTTTCTTCCCCAGAGTTTGGGTGTTGTGGTCTGAGCTGCTGCTCCAGTGCCTTCACACAGGTCCTGGCCAGCCCTCCCAGTACAAGGGGTGAGTACAAACTGGGCTGGGCCCGGCACAGCTCTGAATTTGAAGGGAATGGTTCTTGGGGTTGAAGTCCACTCAGCTACAGCAGAATTGTCAATTCATCTCTAATGACAGCTCAGGACAAGGTGCTGTCCCCTGTCCCAAACAAGGGATCTGGGACTCTGCAGCCTCCAGGAGCTCTCCTGCCCCCACAGATCTCTCAGGTGCCTCTAAAGCTTTCTCATTTCACTACTAAAAGCTGCCTGACCCACGGAGGGGTGACCACAGGCTGTCCCTGTCACCTCTCTGCCACACAAGCCGACCTGCAACGCGGCTCCTCCTCAGCTCCAGCCCCAGCCAGGCCCCTGCTGCTGGGAATTCCTGCTGGGATCCTGCTCCTGGCTGCTCTGCTGCCTCCCCAAGGGCTGGGGCTGTTCCCTGAGTGCTGCTCCAGCTCCTTCAGTGGTATTTTCGCCAGCGGTGCCGCTCTGGAAGAACAGGGAGGAAAAAAAAATCCCAGGGTCAGCTCAGGGATCTGTCACCAGCCCAAGGGCAGCTTCCCTGTTTCTGTGCTGCCAGGGGGAACCACCCAAACACCAGCAAAGCCCAGGTCAGGAAATGCAGCTCCTGTTGGAACTTCTCCTCCCTCTGCCCTGTGTGGGCTTTTCAAAGTGCTCCTGACAATCCTGGGGCTCCCCAGGGAGAAGCTGTGAGTCAGCAGCTGCTATCAGCACTTTTATTGACCAAATTCCTCTGCCCACCTAGAGAATCCTGCTCTCTGAGCTCTGGTATTAAATGGGGAGTGTTTAAACAATGTAATTATTTCAATTATTTCAGAGCTTTAATTAACAGGGGTGTTAAACAGTCTTTCCAAGTGTTGCAAAAGGAAGAATTCCTGAAATAGGAAGTCTTACTGAAGTGCTGATAGTTCCAGCCATAGCTGAGCAGGCAGTACCCAGCCAGGAGCATGGAGATTCCAGCAGGTCCCCCCTGCCTCACGTGGATGTACTTGGCACAATAACTGCTCCAGGCTGTTGGGAGAGAAAGGAGAGGGATAAATCATGGGCTGCTCTTGGGAATTCACTGCTTCCCTGCAATCCCACAGAGCTAAAATGTTGGGGATGTTGGTTTATTCCCACTGCCAGAGGGCAGGGATTGACGGGATGATGGAGGGGAAGGAATTGTTCCTTGTGAGGGGGGTGAGGTCCTGGCACAGGGTGCCCTGAGGAGCTGTGGCTGCCCCTGGATCCCTGGCAGTGCCCAAGGCCAGGCTGGATGGAGTTTGGAGACACCTGGGACAGGGGATGGCACTGGATCATCTTTCTGGTCCCTGCCGGACCCTTCCAGCACTCCATGATTTGTGCTTTGTAAAGATCCAGGCTGGCTCCTTGGCCCAGCAAAGTCAGTCAGGGAAGTGGGATGGAGCTGCCCCAAAAGCCAGGAATTCTCACCTCTCTGCACTGCTCCCAGCAGCCCCCGGGGAGAGAAGCTGCAGGTGCTGATCCAGGTGTGCAGCTCGCCCAGCCTCACCTCCATCAGGGGCCTCTTGGAGAGGGGACCTGCAGGGTGACACAGCATGGTCACAGCGAGGGCTCTGTGCTGTCAGGGGAGCTGGGATGGATGTACAGTTTGGGCTGGGAAAAGGAGAGGGAATCACCTCTCCCACAGAGTTTGGGCTCCATCAGCCCAAGACTCCACCAACACATCATCCATTGGCTTTGCAGGCTGGAGGAGGCCCAGTTAAAGCTCCCCGGATTTTCCTGGATCTTTCCCGGGGCAAACCCAGCATTCCCTGCCCCTCCTCTCCCATTCCAGCTGCCATTCCAACACATCCCAGCAGGGAGATTTTTGTTACCTTGTTGCCCCTGTGCCAAGCCACACCTGGGCGTCTCCACCGCGATCCTCACATCCTCATGGAAACGCTTCCCTGGAAAAATCCCCAGCCCTCCCGACTCGGGATACAGCTCTGGGAACCACTCCAAGCCCCTGGCACTGCTGCCCGAGGCCCGGCCCGGGCAGGAGGGCTGGGTTTGGGGTGTGAGGGGCAGAGCCAGCCCCGGGGCCGTGCCCGGGCTCAGGCAAGGATGGGTTTGGGGTGTGAGGGGCAGAGACAGCCCCGGGGCCGTGCCCGGGC
>JAYJLY010000070.1:1293251-1307184 GCA_036873505.1 Acanthis flammea
CTAGGCGTAACCCTAACCCTAACCTGAGACAGGAAATGCCCTTGGACCAGGGCTGGTTCTAAGGAAAAAGCCATGGAGGCAGCCAGGTCTTGGCAGTTCCCCTTGGGATGCCCTTTTAAGCTGCAGTGTTTGTGGAGCTTTTTTGTTGTCTTTTAATCCCAGGTTTAACCCTACCCCCTAACCCTAACCCTATGTGGAACCTTGGTTTTGTCCTGGGACATCCCTGTCTCTCCTTCTGCTTCCTCTGCTCTGAGCCCCCCAAACCTCCTCAGCCTTGGGTTCATTGACAGTTTTGGGGCACCTTGGGCTGTGTTTTATTCCCCAAAATCTCCTGGGCTCCCTCCAAGGCTGCACAAAGTGCTCTTGGTCTGCTGGGTGGTGGCAGCACCCACTGGCAGCCCTGGGCTCTTTGTGGAACTGGAAAAGGGGATGGATTTTCCTGTGCCCTGGGAAAATGGATTCATTCCAGTCTTGGCTGGGATTTGGGGTCAGGTCTCCCTGGTCTGGTGGTTTTGCTCTCACACACCAGTTTAACTCCAGTTTGAGCCAGAGCTGGGTGCCAGTGACTGGGGTGGGGCTGGGACGGAGCTCAGCCTGCTGGAGCTGGGATCCTTTTTCCTCCTGCTGGAGCTGGGATCCCTTTTCCTCCTGCTCAATCTGGGATCCCTTTTCCTCCTGCTGGAGCTGGGATCCCTTTTCCTCCTGCTGGAGCTGGGATCCCTTTTCCTCCTGCTGGAGCTGGGATCCTTTTTCCTCCTGCTGGAGCTGGGATCCCTTTTCCTCCTGCTCAATCCGGGATCCTTTTTCCTCCTGCTGGAGCTGGGATCCTTTTTCCTCCTGCTCAATCTGGGATCCTTTTTCCTCCTGCTGGAGCTGGGATCCTTTTTCCTCCTGCTGACTCTGGGATCCTTTTTCCTCCTGCTGGTGCTGGGATCCTTTTTCCTCCCTGGAACTGGGATCCCTTTTCTCTCCTGCAGGATCTGGGATCCTTTTTCCATCTGCAGGATCCAGGATCCTTTTCCCTCCTGCAGCAGCAGGTTTCCTCTCCCTGAGTGCCTGCTCTGCTGTGATTTGTGCTGTGATTTCCCTCCCATCTGGTTTCCATTCCCACCCATTTATTTTCCTGGCAGCTCTGGGTGTGCTGGGCACGTTGTTCATGCCCAGGCCTCCCTTTGGTGCCCCAGCACGTGGTATATGGCACAGGATGGTGGAATATGCCTTTGCCCTAAAAATCAATGTTTCAGTTCCTCCCCCCTCCCAGCAGGAAGCTCTCCCAGATACAGGTATTGATTGGTGAGCTAAAAGCCACGTTTAGGTCAGAACTGCCCTTTAAATCACCAGGGTTGGGGGCTTTAATTCAGTGGGGTTGGGGGGTTTAGAGCCTAATTGTTCTTTAATTCAGTGGGGCTCATGGATTTGTGCTTAATTGCTCTTTAAATCAGTGGGGCTGGAGGGTTTTCACTTTGATTATTCTTTAATTCAGTGGTGTTGGGAGGTTTTCACGTTGATTTTTTTATTTTGATTTTTATTTTGATTTTTTGTTTTGATTTTTATTTTATTTTTGTTTTCCTGTTATTTTTCCTTTTGACTTTCCTTTTATTTTTATTCTATTTTTGTTTTCCTGTTATTTTTCCTTTTGATTTTCCTTTTATTTTTATTCTATTTCTGTTTTCCTGTTATTTTTCCTATTATTTTCCTGTTATTTTTCCTTTTGATTTTCCTTGTATTTTTATTCTATTTCTGTTTTCCTGTTATTTTTCCTTTTGATTTTCCTTTTTAATTTTCCTATTATTTTCCTGTTATTTTTCCTGTTATTTTTCCTTTTGATTTTCCTTTTATTTTTATTCTTTTTTTGTTTTCCTGTTATTTTTCCTATTATTTTCCTGTTATTTTTCCTTTTTATTTTCCTTTTATTTTTATTCTTTTTTTGTTTTCCTGTTATTTTTCCTTTTGATTTTCCTTTTATTTTTATTCTATTTTTGTTTTCCTGTTATTTTTCCTTTTGATTTTCCTCTTGTTTTTCCTGTTATTTTTATTTCACTTTTTTTTTTTTTCCTTTACTCTTGATTTATTTTGATTTATTTTGATTTTCCAAGCCCGGCTGCTTTCTCCTCTGCACTGTTGCCAGCCTCAAGCACAGCTCTTTATCTCTGAACCTGTGTTATCTGCGGGGCCCAGAGCTGAGCAGCTCCTGCCCACCTGGGGCTCCTCCAGCGGCTCGGAGCTCACCCGGCCCCGTCTCACCCTCCTGGGGGATGCTCAGCGATCAAACCCCAGCCCCGGGGGGGAGCAGAGCTGGGATTCCTTCCCTTCAAAGGCTGGGGTGGATCTGCGGCAGCAGATGGTGTGAACTGCCTCAAAGTCGGCCTGAATTGCCAATTAAGTGTAATTAAAACCCGGCTTATTTATTTGTTTGGCTGCCAAGGGGCGTCGCTTCCCTTTGAACCAGGGGCTGGGCCCTGCTGCTTCCCTGCTCCCGGGGGCTGGCAGGGGGTTACAGGAGGTGCTGGGATCTGAAATCCATCCTGGAATGGTTCTGGGGCTTCTTCCAGCCAGGATGGAGGGGGTTACAGTGCTGGGATCTGAAATCCATCCTGGAATGGTTCTGGGGTTTTTCCAGCCAGGATGGAGGGGGTTACAGGAGATGCTGGGATCTGAAATCCATCCTGGAATGGTTCTGGGGTTTTCCCAGCCAGGATGGAGGGGGTTACAGGAGGTGCTGGGATTTCAGATCCATCCTGGAAATGTTCTGGGGGTTTTTCCAGCCAGCATCCCTCTCTGGGGTGGGAATGGGGGCAGTCCCCAGTCCCATCCTGGGAAGAGGCAGTTTGGGGGGAATCATTTTGGTTTTGTTTGAAATGGGGGTCAGAGTGACCTGGGATAGGGAACAATCCCCTGCCCACGGCTGTGGGGTGGAACTGGATGAGCCTAAAGGTCTCTTCCAGCCCATCCCATGAGTCCATCCCTTCCCAGGTGGATCTCAGCAGCTTCCCCTGGGCAGCGAGGTGGCTCAGGGGTAGTGGCTGTGCCCTGGGTGCCAAATCCCTGCAGAATCTCCATATTTTCCTGCTCCCTGCCGGTGTTTTCCTGCAGTGGGGTTGTCAGGCACATCCACATGCCCTGTGCAGGAGCAGAGGAGCAGCCTGGGGTGCTGAGTGGGAGGGTTTTTCCATGGGAAGGCAGTTTGGAGTGATCCTTCATGGGAACACGCAGGGAAATGGAGCGAGGAGGATTTTTTTTTCCATGTGTGCTCCCACCCTGCTCAGCTCCAGCTGAGTCATCCCTGCATTCCCACCTCGGGCTCGGGGACATCCATCTCCTTTGGATTCTGAGGAGGAAAAAGAACCCAGCTCCTTCTGCCACAAACCCTGGGCATGCTTCAGATCCTCCTTTTTTGGAATGGATTTTGGGGTGGCGTTTGCTGCCCTCCCCCTGCCCTGGGAGATTTGGGATTGGTGTGAGGATGTGCCTGGGATTTGGGAGATTTGGGATTGGTGTGAGGATGATGCTGGGATTTGGGGTTGGTGTGAGGATGATGCTGGGATTTGGGATTTGGGGTTGGTGTGAGGATGATGCTGGGATTTGGGATTTGTCCCCTCTTTGGGGACAGATGTTGTCCAAGCCCTGGAAGGGGGTTTGTCCTTCCTGCAGGGCTGGAGTGAGGGAATCCTGCTGGAGCCACCCTGGATTCCTGGGCTGGAGCCACAGCCTGTTCCTGCTTCTGCCAGAGACAGGAGTTCTCATTTCAGAGTGTTCGTCCCAGATCCATAAATCAGAGTTTATGGAAGGAAAAATCCCATGCCCTGAGCCTGAGCCTTGTCTTCCCCAACCCTCCCTTTGGCCACGTCACTCCCAGCCCTGGCTTTGCCCTTGTCCCTAAAATAGGACCATGGAACATTGCACAGGGCTGGAGAGAGCTGCTCTTGGAATAAACCCGGGATCCTGTCAGGAATGCTGTGGGAAGTGGCTCCTGCTCAGCCAGCAGGGCTCTCCTCACTTCCATTTCCCTCCCTGCTGGAGTTCTCCTGCTGCAGGTTTCCCCGGTGGGAGATGGGGAATGTCCTGCTCTCCTCCCTGTGGGGTTGGTTGGGATCCAGCCCCTCTGTGGGGACTCAGGGCAGTGCTGGGATCTCACCAGGGCTTCTCTCCAGGCTCTCCTGGTCTCCTCCCACCCCAGAACCCCTTGGAATGCAGTTTGTGTGCAGAGCCCCGTGGTGCTGCTGGAACGGGATCCCCGTGGATCGGGGGCTGTGGTTCCTCCGGGGGCCGTGTGGTTCCTCCGGGGGCCGTGTGGTTCCTCCGGGGGCCGTGTGGTTCCTCCGGGGGCCGTGTGGTTCCTCCAGGGGCTGTGTGGTTCCTCCAGGGGGGTTATCCCACTCCCAGTCCCACCTGCCTGGATGGTGGGACTGGGAGTGGGATTGTGCTCCTGGGAGCCGCCTCATGCTCTGGTTATTCCTGGAGAACAGGCAACAATCCAGTCTGTTTGTCCCTCCAGAGGGAGCTGCCATCGATTTTGTGAGCCCGAGGGCTGAGAACAAAGGAGCACTTGATTTATTTTCCTCAGGAATCGATTCCTTGTTTTATTTCTCCAGCTCTGAGAGAGGCCCCTTTTCCCAGGTGTGTGCCAGCCCCAGACTGGGAAGCTGGTGCTGCTTCCCTGAGCTGGGTGGGGGGTGAGGATGGCAGCTCCAGCTGTGTCTCTCCAGATGTGGATTTATCCCAGAGCCCTGGGAGCTGCTGAGCAGCAAATCCAGCCTGGCACTGGAGGAATTCCTTCTAGGAATGGTGTGCAGGGAGAAGGGGTTTTAAACTGCCAGAGGGCAGGGTTAGGTGGGATTTTGGGAAGGGAGGGTGGGGAGGCCCTGGAAGAGAATTCCCAGAGCAGCTGTGGCTGCCCTGGATCCCTGGCAGTGTCCAAGGCCGGGCTGGAGCAGCCTGGGACAGTGGGAAGTGTCCCTGGGGCACTGGATGGGCTTTGAGGTCCCTGCTCACCCCAAACCCTTCCATAGTTATGGGCACTGCTCCACTGGGCACTCCCATCTCTGGGCTCAAATGCTTTTATTCATTTATTCTAAAATCATTTGAATTGATGTGCAAAGAGAGTTTTTGAGCTGAAGGCACCTTTGGAATGAAAGGAGCAGCAGGTGACTTTGGATAGTGGGAATGCCAGGAGGAGAGGGATTGTGGAGAGCGAGAACTGAGCTGCTCATCCTGTCCCTGGTTGGGAAGGAAATGGTGAAATCCAAGTGGGAATGAGCACGGTTCTGTTCTGGGATGCCAAACTCTGGGCTGGGTGTGTGCTGCTGGCTGCTCCTGGAGTTCCTGCTCCCTGGATTTCCAGACTCCAGCTCTCGTTCCTAAGCACAGGCAGGAGGGAAGGGCACGGGGAAGGTGAGCTGGGAGTAGCGTGGCAATAAATGGATTAAATCCATGGGTGGGGAGAAATCCTGGGCAGGGGGCACAGCTGGGGGGGTGCAGGTGTTCCTGGGGGTGCTGGGATGGTGCCAGGAACATTTGGGAATGGCAGGAGAAGGCTCTGGGGCTGCTCAGGGTGGGCAGCCCCCACCCCATCCCCAGCTCCAGCCTTATCATCCCAGCCTGGTGCTGCCTGGTTCCTTAACACTCCTGATAAATCCCACTTTCCTTTTCAAGTGCTTGTGAGTGGTTTTTCCTGCCTTCCCTCAGAGACTCTCTGAGTTTGATCCCTCTCCCATCAGAAGCTGCTCCCTGCCAAGGCTGGGAGACGCGAGCGTGGCTCAGCCCTGGGAAACGAACTGATTAAATTAACTGGGATGTGTAAAATTTCTGCATCAGATGATTCAGCCAAGCTCTTCATCTGCTGGGAGCGCGTTCAGGGGCTCTGGAAGGGAGCAGGAGTTGGTTTGCTCAAAGGCCCTGGTGCATGTAATGACACTGAGCGTGGTGCTGCCGCTCCTGCCCCGGGAATTAATCCTCAAACAGGGAGCTGTGAGCTCAGGGAGGCTTTGGGAATTAGTTCTGTGTGCTGCCAGCAGCACCTCGGCTGGGCCACGTGCTGGCAGCACGTGCTGTGTCACCTCTGGCACCTTCTGTGCCACCTCTTGCCCCTTTGGTCCTTCCCTGGGAGCAGCCCTGGTGGCCCTGTCACCGTGAGCCTCTGCGCCTTGCCAGGGAAATTCCCACACCCACTGGGGAGGTGTGGGGTGCTGGAAGCTTCTGGGGCTCTTCTTGGGCTGGATTGGCCCTGGAGTGATGTCTGAGGAGGGTGTGGGGCTCTGGCTGAGGTCTGAGGAGGGGTTTGGGGTCAAACTCTGGGTGATATTTGGGGGTGAAACTATGAGTGATGTTTGGGGTGATATTTGGGGGTCAAACTCTGAGTGATATTTGGGGTGGGATTTGGGTGTTGTCCTCCAAGTGACATTCAGGAGAAATTTGGGTGTTGGGCTCTTGGTGATGTCTGAGGAGGGATTTGGGTGTGAGGCTCTGGCTGAGGTCTGAGGAGGGGTTTGGGGTCACAATCTGGGTGATATTTGGGGGTGAAACTCTGAGTGATGTTTGGGGTGGGATTTGGGTGTTGTGCTCTGGTTGATGTTTGAGAGGAGGTTTGGGGGTTGAGCTCCGAGTGATATTTGGGTGGGATTTGGGGGTCACACTCTGAGTGATGTTTTTAGGAGAAATTTGGGTGTTGGGCACTGGGTGATGTCTGAGGAGGGATTTGGGTGTGGGGCTCTGGCTGAGGTTTGAGGAAGGGTTTGGGGATCAAACTCTGATGTTTTGAGGAGGGATTTGGGTGTTGAGCTCTGAGTGATTTTGTTGTGGTGGGATTTGCTCCAAGTGACATTCAGGAGCAATTTGGGTGTTGAACTCCCTGTGTTTGGTGACTGGGACCCCAGTTTGGTGCAGGAGGGAGCTGGCACGGCCCAGGCTGGTTCTCCAGCCCCCTCCAGGCTCCAGCCCGACCCCAGAATAATCCATGGCAACAAGGGCAGTCGGTGCTGCCTTTCCTGGAGCTCCTGTGCTGCAGGGAGGCCCCAGACGAGCCCTGACCCTCAGTTTGTGCTCCTCCAAAAGCCTCAGCACGGGCAGGCGCCTCTTTGATCTGCCAAAAATGCTGGAAAATGGGTTTTTTCCGTGTTGGGGCTGCAGTCACACACCCTGCACAGGGGGGTCCTGGCTCTGCCATTCCCACTGAATGCCAGGGCTGTGGAGCATGGGAAGCCTGTGCTCTCTGCTCAAGCACCCTGAGCCTTCCTAGCAGTAAATAGAAGCTATTTTTAAAAAGAAATCCTCATTTTGACCATAGTTGGGCAGCTCCACGGAGCCTCTTCCGCAGCATTTTTGCTGTCTGAGTGTGACCTTCCAAAGGGCTGGCTTTTCCCAGCTTTGGGGGCTCATTCCCAGCTTTGCCCAGCTCTGGGGGCTCATTCCTGGCTTTGCCCAGCTCTGGGGGCTCATTCCTGGCTTTGCCCAGCTTTGGGGGCTCATTCCCGGCTTTGCCCAGCTTTGGGGGCTCATTCCCAGCTTTTCCCAGCTTTGGGGGCTCATTCCCAGCTTTTCCCAGCTCTGGGGGCTCATTCCCAGCTTTTCCCAGCTTGGCAGCTCAGGTGGGATCCCACCTGCCAGAGGTGGGGATGCCAGGATTGCAGGGGGGGTGCAGCTCTGCCCGTACCTGCCTGCAGCCACCCCCCAGCCCTGCTGTGCCTAATTGCTGGCACTAATTAAAACCTCTCCTGGAGGTGGGAGATGAGAGCAGCAGCGCTTCCTGTGTGGCAGCAGATGCTCCCGAACACCCATCTGCTCCTCGGCTCCCAGGCCCTTCTGTGCTCCCTGGAATTCCTCCTGCCGCAGGAAGAGCAGGAGGAAAACAAGGATGGGGAGGGTTGGAGGAGGAGATGGCAGCAGGGAATGGGTTTGGCTGCTCAGGGGCACTTGGAGAGCAGTGACACCGATGGCTTCGGCTCCAGGAGCCGCCAGAATTCCTTGGGAAAAGCCTTTAAAAACAGGGAAAGCTGAGGGAAGACATGGCTGCCAGTAATCCTTGGGAAAAAGGCTTTAAAGCAGGGGAAGACATGGCTGGAATCCTTGGGGAAAAAACCTTTAAAACCAGGAAAAGCTGAGGGAGGATGTGGCTGGAATCCTTGGAAAAGGGCTTTGAACCAGGGAAAGCTGAGGAAAAACGTGGCTGGAATCCTTGGAATAGGGCTTTGAACCAGGGAAAGCAGGGCTGGAATTCTTGGGAACCAGCTCAGCCCTGGAAGCTCAGCTGGAGGAGGATTCCTGGAGTCCCCTGGAAGCTCAGCTGGAGGAGGAATTCCTGGAGTCCCCGAGCTTGGAGATCTCTCCAGAGCCCTTGCTGGAAGGCTTGGATGAGGAAATGGCTGGGGAAAGGTGGAGGAGCTGGGGAGGGTTTTCCTTCCAGCATCTCCAGGATGTCCTGGGTGGGTTGGTTCAGGTGGAGAGAGGAGAGGTTGGGCTGCTGGACAAGGAGCCCCTCCTGCCCCCCGGGCTGTCTGCTGGGCTTTAGCAGCTAAACCAGGACTAAAACTGGTCCTAAACCCCCTCAGAGGGGCTGGGGGGCTCCAAGGCTGTGCCAGCCCCACAGCCCGGGGCACTCTGAGAGGCTTAGGAGAGGTTAAAGCCAGGTCTAGGTGGGAGCAGGAGGGCTCTGGAGCAGGTGGGGAGAGCTGGAGAGCTCCAGGACTGGGGATTCGGGAGCTGAGGCCGTGCAGGAGCAGGGTTTGGAGCCCAGAGTCAACAGAGCCTGGTGTGTTTGTGCACCAGGGCTGAGCTCAGGGCTAATGCAAACAGTTTTCATTAAGGAATAATCAAAAATAAAAAGCCATTTCACATGCTGATAAGGAGGCAGTCGGGTTTTTCACTTCAGCAGCAGTTTAAGCCCCGCTCAAAGCCATTTATCTTTTCTCCAGCGCTGGCTGCAGAGGATATGAAAAATGCAGCAGGCTGCACGTATGTAATTAAACTTTTGGCAGAATCTTTGCCCCGCAGCTTTACTAAGAAATTCAATAATGACAAATCGAGCGGAATATCTAAAGGACTTTTTGTGAACAAGATTTAAAATAATGTCTGTGGCACGGGGAGTTATTTGCCACCTAATTGTCTTGGCACGGCTGCGGGAGCAGCCCGTCTGTGGTGTCAGCTCTTCTTTGCAGCCCAGCCCTTGTTCCGCTCTTATCTCCGCTCCAATTTGCCATTGAGGCTTTCCTGACTGCCAGCCAAGCCCGTGCTTATCCCTAATGACTGTTTTGTTCCCCCAGCCCGGCTTTTCCAGCTGGGAATGCTCCTGCCTGCGAGGCTGTGCCGTCCCTCCCGAGCTCTGTAATTATCCTTTCCTTTTATCCTCTGTGCCAGCCGCGCTCCCGAGTCGAGCCGGCTCTGGGCAGCGCTCCTCTGACAGCGATGCCGGGATTGTCTCCCTGCTTTTGGCCCTGCTGCCTTTATCCCTGGCTAATCCCGGGATCGTTCCTAGGAGAGGCGATTTTGTGCTCAGGCTCTCCCTCCAAGCCCTGGAAAAGCTCCACCAATCCTTTTCCATCCCCACGGGATTTCCCTGTTTTCCTCACCCCCGTGCCATCCCCCCCATCCTTTGTCACTACTGGCCTTGGTGGGGCTTCAGATCTCGTGGAAAAGGCAATTTTTTGGTATTTTCCCCCCGATAGGACCCATCAGACTAATTGAAAATAATATGTAAAATATAAAATAGTCATAAAGAGGTGTCCTGAGCACCTGAGGAGGTGGCAGTGAAGCAACAGAGCTGGGCTGGGCTTTTGTTTTTGTTGGTTGGCTTCAAACTGAGAGAGAGGAGGATTAGATGGGGTATTGGGAAAGAATTCCTGGCTGGGAGAGTGGGGAGGCCCTGGAGAAGAATTCCCAGAGCAGCTGTGGCTGCCCTGGATCCCTGGCAGTGTCCAAGGCCGGGCTGGGCTGGAGCAGCCTGGGACAGTGGGAGGTGTCCCTGTGGCACTGGATGGGCTTTGAGGTCCCACCCCAGATCCTTCCATAATTATGGGCACTGCTCCACTGGGCACTTCCATCTCTGGGCTCAAATGCTTTTATTCATTTATTTTAAATTATTTGAATTGATGTGCAAAGAGAGTTTTTGAGCTGGAGGCACCTTTGGAATGAAAGGAGCAGCAGGTGACTTTGGATAGTGGGAATGCCAGGATGAGAGGGATTGTGGAGAGCAAGAACTGAGCTGCTCATCCTGTCCCCATGGCAGGGGTGACACTGGGTGAGCTTTGAGGTCCCTTCCCCCAAACCATTCCAGGATATTCCACGAACATCTGCCCATTGTGGTGTTTTATGGAGCCCTTGGAGCTTTCTGGGTGTTTGTCACTTGTAGGGACCTTCCTGCCTGCCCAGCATCCCTTTATCCCTCCCTGGAAAGCCTCTGGTGCCCGAGGGGCATTCCTGCTCTTTCAGTGCCTGATTTCATTTACCAGCAAACCCTGCAGTTTATTTGTAAAACCAAATCTCTTTTCCCATCCATCAATCAGTGCAACACTCCCCATTGTTCCTTTTCTCTCCCAGAGCTGGTTTTGTGTTTTATCCCCCAGCAGAGCCCAGCTGGTTTGGAGAGACAAATCCCCCGTTCCTCCCCGTGCCCCTCTGCGTGCCCGCTCCAGCCTGCTGTGACCCCAGAGCTGGGCTCTGTGGGTCCCCCCGGGCAGGGCCAGCTCAGGGTGAGCTGTTTGTGGGGACAGGGGACGTGTGCCAGGCAGTTAAATGAGCCCAGAGCTGTGCCAGGAGCGGGAATGGCATCCCAAGGTGGCACCGCCGTGCCAGGGCTGCCCGTGCCAGCATTCCCACAGTGCCTCGGCCAGGCTGCTCCCTGGCATCTGTTTGTCCTTGTCAGGCTTCAAACTAAATATTTATCCTTGTCCCCACGGGCTGGAGCAGAGCTGAGGCTCTGCCACCAAATGTCACAGCGCAGGGCTGGCGTTTGGGGACAGCCAGCTCTGCCTGGCCATGCCAAGGATAATGTTTGCCCGGGCAGCACCTTGCTGTGTTTGCAGAGTGAGGGTGGCAGTGGCTCTGTGCTGGGGCCAGCCAGGGGTGCTGCTGTCACCTGTGACACCAGGGAACGCACCTGCCTCTGCCCAGGGGGAGGGTGTGGCTCTCACCTGCTTTGTGGGACCATCACCCTCATCACCCTCATCACCCTCATCACCCTCATCATCCTCATCAGCCCCAAAGCTTGGCCCAGCCAGGCTGGAGCTTTGCTGGGTGGGACCAGGAGCAGATCCCTGGAGGAGGAGGCAGAGTCTTGGGGTCTCCCTGAGCTCTGCAGTGTGGGGAACCCTCTGCTCTGATTGCTTTTATTCCTTTGCTTTGCTTTTTCCTTCTGGGAAGAGGGGAAGGACCTGCCCAGCTCTGCCCACCTTGGCTGACCCCGGTGATTTCTGTGCCCACCTTGGCTGACCCTGGTGTTCTCTGTCCCCTCCCTGGCTGACCCCGGTGTTCTCTGTCCCCTCCCTGGCTGACCCCGGTGTTCTCTGTCCCCAGACAAGGCTGAGAACGGGGAGCCCTACCAGAGGAGGAGGGGAGCAGGGCCCCCCCTGCCCGAGGGCCCCCCAGCATTCCCAGCACCCCAGGACGGAGCCGCCCTGGGCAGGAGCAGCAGCTGGAGGAGGATTTTGCTGATGATCCTGGCTATCACCATCCACAACATCCCAGGTGAGCCCATCCCTGCTCCCAGGCACCTCGTCCCACGCAGATGCCACTCCCCTGCCACCCCTGTCCCCTGGCAGGTGGCACTCGCTGAGTGGGCGCCTTTGGCCGCGATTTCTGTGCCACGTTTGGTGGGGCTGAGCCACGTGAGGCCTTGGCAGCAGCAGAACCCCGTGGGGAGGGGGCTGGGGGGGCCTGGAGCAGCTGCAGCCTGCCTGGTGCCAGCCCAGCGTGGGTGGGAGCTGGAGCTCCCGGGGTGGGTGGGGAGGGTGACAAACCCTGCTCCCTTCAGCCTCTCTGTGTGTGATCAGTCTCTGCTTTTGGGGTTTGTTTCCTGAGGAAAGAGTGTGTTGAGAAGGTGACAAACCCTGCTCCCTTCAGCCTCTCTCTCTGTGATCAGTCTTTGCAGTTGGGGTTTATTTCCTCAGGCACAGGAGGATGGGGAAGGTGACAAACCCTGCTCCCTTCAGCCCCTCTCAGTTTCTGCAGGAAAATCTGCAGAGATTCCTTATTTCCTGAGGCACAGGTGGATGGGGAAGGTGACAAACCCTGCTCCCTTTATCCTCTCTCTGTCTGTGATCAGGGGGGGTGAGATCCCCTTTTTTTCCAGCAGGGAATTGTTTTAGTGACCTGAAGCCCCAAGGGGGGGTGAGATCCCTTTTTTGCCAGCAGGGAATTGTTTTGGGGATGTGGGGCCCCAAAGGGGTGAGATCCCCCTTTTATTGCCAGCAGGGAATTGTTTTGGGGACCTGAAGCCCCAAGGGGGTGAGATCCCATTTTTTGCCAGCAGGGAATTGTTTTAGGGACCTGCAGCCTCTGTTGGGGCCCTGGCAGTGCCTCTGTCTCCGTTTGCAGACCTGGAGCAGCTTCTTGAGGGGGGAGAGAGGAGGGAAGCCCCAGCCCAGGCTGCCACAGCCCTGGGTGTTGGTGGGGAAAGGTTGGATCGTTTGCTCCAGAGCTGGGGATGCCAATGGAAAGGATAAATTGATAATGACAGGAGATGCCGAGCTGCAGACTCTGGCTGCTAATTAATATTCATATATGCCAGCTTTAGCAGAACATTAATTATGTATTTAATCAAGCCCTGTTTATTCTGGTTTAGCTTTGTACCTTGGGTGGCTGTTAGGCTGAAGACTTCAGATTAATTAAAATGTTACTGCTGTACCACAAATAACAATTAGCGAGGTGTGAGCCGAGCAGCCTCGCCCTGCTGCTGGGGAGGGGAGGGACCCTCCAGGACCCTCCAGGACCCTCCAGGACCCCCCCAGGACCCCCCCAGGACCCCCCAGGACCCCCCTGCCACCAGGGCTGGCTCTGGGCTGCTCCTGGAGGGCTCTGCCCTGCTCCAGCTCTGTGCTCTGCTCATCTCCACGCCCTGGGGCTCTCCCTGGAGAATTCCAGACCCTCTGAGGGTGGAGAAGCCGTGCCAAGCCGTGCCAAGCTGTGCCAAGCTGTGCCCACCCCCTTGTCCCCAGCCCTGAGTGCCACCTCCAGGCCCTCCCTGTCACCTGCTGCCCTCGGTGGTGGCATCTGCCTGGGGACAGGGACAGCCAGACCTGGGAGCTGCTGGTGGTTTGTTTTTTTTTATGGTTTCTCCCAGTTTTGGGCAGTTGAGTGTCCTGGATTTGTCACCTGCCTGGTGGTGCCTGGGGAAGGTCAGGAATTCCCAGGAATTCCCCTGGGATCCCTCTGTGGTGCTGATTTTAGCTGGCTCACGGGGGCTTGGGACTGGCCAGGAAGCAGGAACAGAGGGGGTGAAATGAGGGAAGTGGGAATGCAGAGGGAAAGTGTGGAAATGGTTAAATAAGGGAAGCAGGAGAGCAGTGGGAAAGAGGGAAAGCAGGAATAGAGTGACAAAAGGAAGCAGGAGCCCAGTGAAAAAGAGGGAAAATAGGAAAATGACACACAAAAAAAGCAGGAGAGTAGTGGAAAAGAGGGGAAATAGGAATTTAGGAACACAAAGGGAGCAGGATCCTGGGAAAATGAGGGAAAATAGGAATACAGGGACACAAAGGGAACGGGATCTTGGGAAAATGAGTTGTGGAGCAGATCTGGGATGGAGGTGGGACTGGGAATGAAGGGAGGGGCTGTGGAGCAGATCCTGATCTTGGGGATGAAGGGAGGGGGCTGTGGAGCAGAACTGGGCTGGATTTGGGGTTTGGGGTGCAGGGAGGGGCTGTGGAGCAGAACTGGGCTGGATTTGGGGTTTGGGGTGCAGGGAGGGGCTGTGGAACAGCTTTGGGATGAAGGGAGGGGGATGTGGAGC
>JAYJLY010000070.1:1324336-1356895 GCA_036873505.1 Acanthis flammea
TTCTCTCTTCTCTCTTCTCTCTTCTCTCTTCTCTCTTCTCTCTTCTCTCTTCTCTCTTCTCTCTTCTCTCTTCTCTTTTCCCACCCCAACCCCCCAGCCTGTATTTGTGGCCTCTTTCCTGCTGTTTTTTGGATGTTTGGGGGTTTTCCAAGCCCTGCTGATGAACAGGGTGACCCAAGAATGGGAAATTCACGGGAAATCCCCCAGTTCCTCCCAGCCCCGGGGCTGGCTGTGCTTGGCACTGGAGGTGCTCTGCTGCTCCCAGGGCTTGGCCAAGCACCGTGCCTGTGGAAAAGCCCGGGAATGCAGGGCTGGGTGGATTTTCCTGCTTTTATTCTGGGGTTTTTTTGTGTTTCAGAGGCCAAACCATGGAGGCTCTGCTTCGGTGGCTGCTGAGGTGGTGGAGGAATCCCCAGGGAGGTTCCTCTGGAGCCAGGAGGGATCAGCTGGGCTTGGCCTGAAATCAGTCCCAAGAGGAGGATGGAGGCTGCTGATGGCTGGGAGCAGGGCCTGTGTTCATCCAGGGACTCATGGGTGTGCAATGCCCTGCTCTGGCTTTCGCTTTTTCCTTTCCTTTTTTTTTTCCTTTTTCCTTTTTCTCCTCTCCTCTCCTCTCCTCTCTCCTCTCTCCTCTCTCCTCTCTCCTCTCTCCTCTCTCCTCTCTCCTCTCTTTTCCTCTTTCCTTTCCTCTTCCTCCCTTTTCCTTCTCTTCCCATGGCCCTGAGCTGAGGGAGAGCAGGTTTGGGTGGGATATGGGAAGGAATTCCTGCCTGGAACTGTGGGGAGGTTCCCAGAGGAGCTGTGGCTGTCCCTGGCAGTGTCCCTGGCAGTGTCCCTGGGTCCCTGGCAGTGTCCCGGGCCAGCCTGGGGCACTGGGGGCTGTCCCTGCCCAGGGCTGTGCAGGCAGAGGGGGGAATTTCAGGAACTCTTCCCAGGGACAGGGACAGGCAGTGCTGGAGCTGTGTCAGGGGATTGGGATGGATTTTAGGGAAAGGTTCTTCCCCCAGATGGTGCTGGCACTGCCCAGGGTACCCAGGGAATGGCACATTCCCAAGGCTGCCAGAGCTCCAGGAGGGTTTGGACAGCACTGCCAGGTCCAGGGTGGGATTATTGGGGTGTCTGGACAGGGGTTGGACTGGATGATCCCTGGAGGGCTGGATGGTCCCTGTGGGACTCGATGTCCCCTGTGATTATTCCTGTGGGGCTGGATGGTCTCTATGATGGTCCCTGTGGGGCTGGATGGTCCCTGTGGGGCTGGATGGTCCCTGTGGGGCTGGATGGTCTCTGTAGGGCTGGATGGTCTCTGTAGGGCTGGATGACCCCTGCGGGGCAGGATGACCCCTGGCTCCCCCCCGGTGCTCCCGGTGCTCCCCGGCACCCGGCGGTGACTCAGGGCGCAGGAACGGCTCTCGGGGATGCCAGGAACGAGCGGGGCCGGGCGGCCCGTGCCGTGCCGGGGGCTGGGAAGGCGCAGGCGGCTGCGGTTTGCAGGGCAGGGCGGGGACACCAACCCCAAGCGAGGCTTTGCACGCAAAGGAACAATAATCCCATTATGAGCCCCGCGGCGAGCGCGGCTGGAGCCGCTCGCGGTGCGAGATGCGCGCCCGGGGTGGATCGCGGCACCTGAGTCACCGCCTGGGAAGGGATGGATTTCACCTCCGCCCCTCCCTCGGCACGGCAGCGATCCCGACCTGCAGACAGGGATGGATTTCACTCCCGCCCCTCCCTCGGCACGGCAGCGATCCCGACCTGCAGGCTGAATAAATGACTTCTATTCTTCGTGCGCGGCTTTGTTGGCCTTGGCAGCCGCGGCGCAATCGAAGCCTCCCGGTGCTCCCCCGGCCCCTCGCAGCCCTCCCGTGCCCCGATCCCCCCTGGAGGTGCCGCGTTCCTCCTTCCCGTCCCAGCCTGGCTCTGGGGAGAGGAGGGAACACAGGGAATTTCGGCTCAGGGTGTGTTTTTCCCAGGGCAGATGTTGTGTGGGGGTTATTGAGTTTGGAGAGGAGATTTTGGAGAATCCTGGAATGGTTTGGGTTGGGAAGGACCTTAAATCACATCTGGTGGCACCATGCCATGGGCAGGGACACCTCCCACTGTCCCAGTGTCCAGCCTGGCCTTGGGCACTGCCAGGGATCCAGGGCAGCCACAGCTGCTCTGGGAATCCCATCCCATCCAGGAATTCCCAATATCCCATCCCTCCCTGCCTCGGGCAGTTTAAAGCCATTCCCTGTGTCCTGTCCCTCCATCCCTTGTCCCCAGTCCCTCTCCAGCTCTCCTGGAGCCCCTTCAGGCCCTGGAAGTCTCTGAGGTCTCTCCAGACTCTTCTCCTTTCCAAGCTGAACAATCCCAAGTTTTAATTGAATTCCGGTTATTTTTCAGGTATTTATTGGCTCTCTCCCAGGGTTTGTTTAGTCTTGCATGGTCAACCAGCCCTTGAAGAGCTCCGTGCTTGTGTCCCTGCTGGATTCCTGGGATTGCAGCTCATGGATGAGCTCCTGCTTCCCTTCTTCCTGGTTCTTTCACCTAAAATCCCTCATTTTCACTGTGCCACCTCAGGGGGATGTTCTCCATGTGCTTCCTTAGGAGGTGTGAGGTGGGAAAGGTGAAATCCCATCGGTCCCAGAAGGATTCCAACCCCACTTCTTCGACCCACGAGGTTGTTCCTAATGGGAAAAGAGGGAAAATCCCCCTCTGTGGGACCTGCAGCTGGCCCAGTTCCCGTTTTAGGGTCTCATTTCTTGTTCTGAGGCTTTTGCAGCGTGCAGGGTTCGTGTGAGAGCAGAGGAAGCACATTCCTGGTACGGCCTTGGTTGAGATTTCTGGGAGGTGTTTTTCGTGCCTCATAATCCTTCCAGGGGGATCTCCAGAGCAGGAAATGGAGCCTGAAGGATTGTTTTAATATAATCTGACAAAATGCTGATGATAACTGAAAAGCTTTTGTGTCCAGGGCTGGTTCCTGGGAGGGGATTGTTTCACCCTCTGGCTGGTGCCTCTCGTGTTCCTGCAGGAACAAGGAAAACGTTCCTGACCGGAGCTCCCAGCTCGTCTGACACGATCCCTCTGCTGTGCCTGCAGCAGAAACAAACCCGGCTGGAAAGGGGCTGGGGGGGAAGAGAACCCTGGGTCTGCTCTCCTTTGGCTGCAGAATCACTTCCCTGCCATAAAATCACCGGCAGGAGCCAAGGGAAGATGAGGTCATAGGGAAAAACAGGGCTTGGGAAACAATGGAGGGAGGTGCTGGTAACGGCTGGGGTGGGGATGTCCCACAGCCTGCAGTGCCCCGGGGATCCCCAGCTCCATCAGGAACCCCAACCTCCATCATGAATCCCAACCTCCATCAGGAACCCCTTTTCTTCCAGGATCCCAACTCCACTGGGACACCCAGTTCCCCCAGGACCTTCACCTCCACCAGGATCCCAGCTCTACTGGAACTCCCATCTCCTTCAGGATCCCACCTCTGTCAGGACCCTGAGCTTCTCCAGGATCCCATCTCTTGCAGGATCCCAACTCCTCTGGAATATCAGCCTCCACTGAACCCCCCATGTCCTCCATGACCCCAATCCCATATAACCCCGCATCTCCTCCAGGACCCCAATCCCATTGGAACCCCCCATGTCTTCCATGACCCCAATCCTATATAACCCCCCCATCTCCTCCATGACCCCAATCCCATCAGAGCCCCCCTCCTGCCATTCCAGTGCTGCTCCCCCTCCCCTGTGCAGGACACACCATCAGCATCAACATTCCCAAACGTTTTCTGCTCCCCTTTCTTTCCCAAGGTTTTGACTCCAGGGAAGGCTGGAGCACCCCAGTTCCTCCCACCCTGCTGTGTCAGGCCAGGCTGGCAGCAGGGGCAAGAGAGAGGTTGGATTTCAAACACAAATCACAGCTCCCAGCATATTTGGCTTTTCCCTTTCCTCTGCCAGGCCATAATTTATCCCAGCTCGTCTCTGCTGGAGGATGGACACAAACCCAGGAGGATCTGCAGGTCCTTTCCCTGAATCCAGCACGGCTGGTGTGTCCCTGGAGGTCAGAGAACCCCCAGAATCTGGGGGAGATATCTTAAATCTTGTCTTGGCGAGGATTTCACCAAATCCCTCCGGTTTTGGGTGGAGAGAAAATCCTTCGGAGAGCAGGGAGATGAATGCTGACACCGAGGAGCCCCGGGGCCTCCCGAGTCATTAAACAAATTAAGTGTTAGCAGGAGGAGGCCCCGTGATTGCGTGTGAAACCCCCGGGGCTCGGTAATTGCTCTGCAGCTCTGGTGGGTGGAAGAGACAAAGGGATTTGGGGGGATTTTTGGGGGATTTGGGGGATTTTTCCTCCCCTGGCCCAGTCAGCAGCAGCTCCAGCTCTTTTTGGATCCACGGAGGGCTCGGAGATTCGGCTGTGCTGGAGCAGAGCCCGGGATGAGCTGGGGTGAGGTCCCTGTCCCCAGGGCAGGTGTGGGGAGAGCTCCCAGTCCTCCCAGTGCACTCCAGCTCCCTCATGGACCCCAGCTCCCAATCCACAGCCTCTGCCACCGCTCTAGAGGAACATCCCAATTTCACTGGAAATGGTTTTCCCTCTGAGAAGGTGACCAAAGCCACTTCCCCCCAAAAAACCTGCGAGGGCTCCCGTGGCTCCGGAGAGGTGTGGAATTCCCGAATTCCAGGTTCCAGGGCTGTCTGTGCTCAGCAGGATGACAGCCCATGAGGAGAAGCATCGGGAGCCTCCACGGGAATCCTCAGCTCTGGCTTTCCCAAGCTCCCAGTGCCCGGCAGCTCTGCCTGGGCTATTCCTTAGGGATACCAACCCTTGGAATCATCAGCTGATCAGCGCTTCTCAGCTCAGGCTATCTGATAATCCCAGCGGGAAACATCCCTGCTGCTGGAATGCCGCCAGCCAGGAGGGGATGATGGCCCTTGCAGAGCCAAAAGGAATCCAAAGGCTTTGATTTGATTATTTAATGCAGCCAGGACCAGCCCCACAGCGCTGCTTCCAGGGATTCCCACGGGGAAGGGGAGGTGGGAACTGCCCGGGGAAGGCTGAGATTCCTTCCCTGTGCTCTTTTCCCTTTCCCTCCCCCTCTCCCTGAAGCTGTCCCAAGCAAGTGCTGCCTTCTGGCACGGCCTTCCCCAGCTGCACAAAGGCTGCCTTGTGCCGCCGAGCTCCAGATGTTCCTCATCCCACAAAAGCTCCAGCACCAGGTACCTGTTCCCCTGCAGCACCGGCTGCCTGGCAGGGAGCTCAGTGTTCTGCTCCCAGAAATACTCAGCTTTTAATTCCGGCTCTAATTGTGGTGGTCCCTCGGGATCTCATGGAGGTGTCAGGAATTCCCTCTCCTGGAGCCCAGGGCTGGGCAGGGAGGTGACTCCCACCTCGGGGACACAGGATGGGGACAGGCTGGACCCCACCCTGTGGTGGTGTCACAGGGGTCCCAGGACGAGGGAAGAGATGAGAACCTTGACTCCACGTTTCAGAAGACTGATTTATTATTTTATTAAATATATTATATGAAAAGAAAATGATTTATTAAAACTATACTAAAAAGAACAGAAGGATTTCATCAGAAGGCTTGAAAGGAAAGGAATGGAATGAGAATAAAATCTTGTGGCCTCTCACAGCCTCGACACAGCTGGCTGCCATTGGTCATCAGGGAAAACCAATTTCACATGCTGGGTAAACAATTCTCCAAATCATATTCCAAAGCAGCGAAACACAGGGAAGCTGAAGCTTCCCAGCTTCTCAGGAGAAAAGATCCTGAGGAAAGGATTCTTCATGAAATGTGTCTGTGACACCACCCTGTCCATGAGGCGAGCCCAGGAGCTGCACAAATCCAGCTGGGATCGGGCTCTTGTCCCAGGTTACAAATGATGGGACAATGGAAACACCCTCAGGTGGCACCAGCGAAGGCTGAGGTTGGATATTGGGAAAGACTCCATGGGAAGGGCTGTCCAGCCCTGGCACAGGTGGTGGAGATCCCATCCCTGCAGGGATTGAAAACAGTGTGGATGTGGCACTTGGGGACAGGGGCAGGGTGGCGTTGGCAGTGCTCAGGGAGGTTGGACTGCGTGATCTTAGGGGGCTTTTCCAACCTATTCTGTCATTCCAGGGACTCCTTTCTCCCCAGAATCCACCCCTGGGGGAGGTGAGGGATGAAGGCACCCAGAGGATGTGTCTTCCATGGAAGGGATGGTGGAAGAGCAGCTGAAGGACGTGGTGATTGCCAGGGCAGCTCACCTGGGGCTCACCTGGCCAGGGCAGCACCTGAATTACAGGCTAGAATTAAGGAGGAAGTTTTTCAGAGAAAGAGTGGTCAGATACTGGAATCATCTGCCCAGGGAGGTGGTGGAGTCACCATCCCTCGATGTGTTTAACAAAAGACTGGATGTGGCACTTGGTGCCATGTTCTGGTTGAGGTGTTGGAGCGTGGGTTGGACTCAATCATCTTAAAGGTCTCTTCCAACCTAGAAATTCTGAGATTCTGTGAATCCCGCTGGGGCTGGAGGAGGCTCCTGATCTCTGGGATCCAGGGTGGGAATCCAGGGAGCAGCTCCACCTTCTTCTGCAGGGACAGGTCACCGGGGGCTCTCCTGGCCAGGGGCAGGGAGTGACACCTGGAAAACACCCCCAGCCCCCGCAGCGCCGGGGGCAGGAGCAGGGAACGGCTCCGGAGCAGGGAATGGCTCGGGAGGGGAGCGGATCCCGCCCCACAGCCCGGGCACAGAAACCCCTCTGTGGAGCACAAGAGCCTCTCTGTCCCCTCTGCCTTCCCTTCCCTTTAAAATCGCCCCCTTTTGTCCCCACACATTTCCCTCCGTGCCATTGTCCCCCCTGCTCCCTCAGCCCACCCCAGCCCGGGAACTGCTCCCAGGGCCACCTGTTTTTTCCACGTCCTTTTCCAGCACACCTGATGTATTTATTTTCATTGCCGGTTTATTTTCTTTTTTTTTTCCCCTCTGTTTTTTTTTTTTAGGGTCTATTAAGTTGATTCCTCCTTCCCGTGCCCTGGGAGCTGCGGTTAATGAGTAACCACAGCGAGCTCCGAGGCAGCTGCCTCACACAAACCGAGCCGGGGTTTTTTGGAGCTGCATAAGGGAACGTTTGTTCTGCAGCCTCTCAATGGATCCTTGTGCAGGAGGCAAGGAGTGCGGGGAGAGAAAGGGAGAGACACTAAATCACTGCCCTCCTCCTCCTCCCAGCGCAGCTCAGAGCTCAGCCCGTGGGGCTGCTGGTGCCTTTTCCTCAGAGATGGGGGCTGAGGCACCTCGGGGGGTCAGAGAATGGATTTATCTCCCCAGCCGAGCTCATTTTAGGCACTTTTTAGCTTTAAGGCTCCTTTGAAGTGGCTTAAGGATCAAACACTGAGTCCATCCAGATGCTGGTGTGGGAGGAATTGGGATTTTCTGTGTCCTTGTCCCATTGAGGAGCAGGTTTGGCTCTTGGGTTTTACCTGTCCCCTTCCTCTGCTCTGGGTTTGTGGTGGGTTTGGGGGGTTTATCTGACATTTGCCGTGGGGTTTGAGGCTGTGTCCCTTCCCTGGCTGAGGGGGCAGGGGCTGGAAGCTCCGTGCTGTGTCCCAGGTGTCCCGTGTGACCTTGGCCATGGCATTTACACCTCTGTGCCCTGCGGTGCCCGTGTCACTGAGCAAACAGTGACACAAAACACGGCTCAGCCCTGCCTTTGTCCTCCTCCCCAGGCTGCTGGGAAGCTCCTGGAGCCTGCCTGGGATCTTGGGAGCAGGCAGAGAATTCCAGGTACCAAACTGCTCCTGCTTGGAACAGCTCTCCCTCTCTCTGTGGCTCCATAAAAAGGTGGGGAAAGAACTCCAGGACCATCAAGTCCAACCTCAGACCAAACAGTCCCTGTCAACCAGACCTGGTGGACAAGGGCCACCTGTGCTCCTTTCCAAGGGACAGGGACTCCCCCGGTGCCCTGGGCAGCTCCTGCAGGGCAGGAATTTTGGGACATCCCCCCTGATCCTCCCTGGAGCAGCTCGAGGCTGTTTCCTGTCCCTGTTCCCGGGAGCTGTTCCCACCTCAGGATCTGAGGGGCTCAGACCCCAGGGCTGGTGGTGGCAGCAGACCCTCCCCATGTTCCTGGGACAGTCCCAGGCTGGGACTGCTCCGTGTCCCTTTGTCCCCAGAGCACAGCGGGCTGTGGAGGGGACAGGAGTGTCCCCAAGGGCTTCCCAGCTCCCTCTGAGGATTCCCAGTGCTCCTTCCCAGGCCTGTGGGCCAGGCTGGGATCCAGCACCATACGAGAGCTAAAACCACATTTCCCTCCTCTTTTACAAACCTCAGCTTTGGGGCTTGGGTTGAGTTTTATTTTTGTTTTTTAATTTGGGGATTGGCTGCAGTTTTGGGGAAAGATTGGGGCTGTTTGTGTTTTACCTGCCACAGCTCCCTGGAGCAGCAGCTCTTTATTGGCTCCCACAGCACTTGGCACTCTCAGCACTGGAAAGAAAAAGCTTTTTGTTCCCATATTTCCATATATTTATATGGATTTAACTGGGCTGGGGAGGGTATTTGAAGGTCAGAGGACTTGCAGAGGTTACTGTGCTGGCCAGGCCCTGGGAACAGGGAACAGCCATCCTGTGGGAACTCATTCCCAGCTCACCCTTCCCTGTCTCTGTTTTCCCAGTGCTGCCCCTCACTAAACACTTTATTTTCTTGCTTCTCTGGGAAAAAACCACCACCAAATTCCAGGGTGTGGATTTATGGACGTGCCATTCCCAAGCTGGGGTGGGAAAAGCAACACGAGCTGGGGCTGTGACCCCAAGCTGCTCCACAGAGCATTGGGACCAACACAGCTTTGACAGAATTAAGAGTTTTCCTGGCTCCCCCTTCCCAGGGCAGAGCTCCTGTTGCTTCCCAGAGCTTTCCCTGTTTTCCTGGAGGAGTCAACAACCCAGTCCTTCCTCCTTGGCAATTCCTGGCCATCGGCAGTTCTGGATCTTGGGAAGATTCTTCTGGAGAAGAGCCAGCCCATCCTCCTGGTGGTCTCCTTGGGAGGCCCAAAACCATGCCTGGAGCAAGGAACAAGACTTCCCTTCCCAGGAAAACCCTTTTCCCAGGAAAACCCTCCTCCTTTCCCTTTGCTTTCCCCTTTCCCTGGCCCTTGCACTGAGCATTTCCTCCCTTCAAAGCTCCCCTAGAGCTCAGATCCAGCAGATCCAGGGGCCACATTCCCATGTTGGATTTGATGTTTGCAGGGTGCACTCGATGATCTCGGAGGTTTTTCCCATCCTGGATAATCCTGGGATTCTGTGCTCCCCAGGCCACCAGGGAGCTGCAGATCCCTGGGGGATAAAGGATGATTCCAGCTGCAGATCCCTGGGGGATAAAGGGTGATTCCAGCTGCAGATCCCTGGGGGATAAAGGGTGATTCCAGCTGCTCCCAGTGGATTTTTCACGCCTTGGGAACATCTGGCTGCCATCCTCCCACCCCCAGGCTCTTCATTCCCTGCTCCATGGGCAATCCTGCTCCTCCCCTGCCCACCCCGCCCTCCGCAGCATTCCAGGGCTTTTCCCCGTGGCTCAGGAATGCGGGGCAGGAATGCTGAGCTCTCCAAGGAGCAGGGAAGGGGCACGGCTGGCACTTCCCACAATGCCAGCGTGTGTGCAGGGCCGGGAATGCTGCCCCACCTGGAGCTGGATCCCGTTCCAGCATCTCCCAACACCTCCCACCATGGAGGTGGCGCAGCCAGGGCTGGGATCATCCCGAAATCAGCATCAGGCTCCTCTGGGAATGAGTCCTGCAGCTTTCCATGGGAATTCCTGCTCCTTTGGGGGGCTCTGGGCAGTGCAGAGGGGCCTGAGCAGCACCCAAGAGCCTTGGAGAGCTCCAGATTGGTTTTGTTGGAGATGGTGTCTGACAGCTCCGTGTCCTGTGGGCTCATGGCTCTGAAGGGAATGACACTAAAAAAGGGAGTAAAACTTCAGAATTCAATTCCAAAAAGGGAAATTTGCCTTTGGAAATCCCAGATATCCAATCCCACGGCTCTGTGAGCCCATGGGAGCCCTCTGGACACCCAGCTCAGGTGGTGCTGGATCAGTGACACTTCCCACTGTCCCAGGCTGCTCCAAGCCTCATCCAACCCAGCCCTGGACATTTCCAAGGATCCAGGGGCAGGATAAGCTCCATCCCTTGGAGCCTTTTCCCAGCTCTTTCCTCTCTGTGAGCCCCATTCTGCCTCTTGCCAAACAGGTTTGAATTTCCAGACCGTGGCTATGAAAACGCAGCTCAACCCCCTCCTGCACAGCACTAAAATATGGCTTTTCCCCCTTTTTAATATCCCCTAAATGATGACCTTTTCCCTCCTTCAGCAGGCAGCCAACACAAGCACAACAATGTGATTTGTGCAGCGTTTCAGCTGCGGTTTCTTCAAGAAATTCATCTGCTCTCGAAGCAATTACGGGCAGGGAAGCATTTCCACTCCGGCTTCGGGCCCTGAAAAGCTGCCAGCAGGGATTTTTGTTCCTTCCCCTCCTCTCTCCCTCTTGCTCCCTCAGCCCCACTCGTCCTAAAAAACTTCTGTGGTTTCCCTTCAGCAGCAATTCTGGGGTGGTAAATCCCAGTCTGGTGGGAAGGGGCTGGATCCGTGTCCCTGTCCCTGCTGGGGTGGGACATTTCCCACCTGGAGCAGCTTTGTGCAGGATCATCCCCTTGAGCAGCGCATTCTGCACCCTCCCCTCTGCCACAGCTCCCGGAGGGGACAGCGGGCACGGTGCCACCCCCTCCTCGTGCCTGCTGTGCCCACGGCACGCGGGGTTCAGAGGGCAGAGGGAGCCCGTGGGACTCGGCTCCATCCCGCTGGGCGACTCTGCCGGCACCCAGGGCAGGGGAGAACGGGCTTTAAATGAGCCCCGAAGTCAACAGCACGGTTAATTGCTCATTCGTTCCTCGGATGGGTTAATAATTAAGTTAAATTAATAATTGGGAGAATAATTAAACAAAACAATAACCCATTCTCGGCACGATTGAAGCGCTCGCTGTTCGTGCCGCGGTTTTGGGGTTACTCATTCACTTTAGGGCCGCTGTGGCGTCGGGCTGGCTGCGCCAGGGATGCGGCTCCCGGAATCCCGTGGAAAACCGGACTTTCCCAGGCAAAACCATCGGCTCTTCCCTCCCCTGGACAGCGGCGGGGTCCCGGTGAGGAGCGGAACCGCCCCGACCCTCGGTTCCCCCGAACAGCCCACGCCCTCCCCTCCTCACAGAGGGACTGACAGACAGACAGAAGGACGGAGGAGGGAGAGAGGGTGGGACAGAAGGGCGGAGGGAGGCGGCTCTAAGCCGGGGGGAGGAACTACAAGTCCCGTGAAGCCGCGCCGCCCGCCCGCCCCGCGGGGCTATAAAAGGCGGAATGGCCCGGCAGCCGCAGTCGGAGCATCCCTGGCTGCGGCGGAGCCGCTCCCGCTGCCCATCCCGGCGCTCCCGAGGATATTCCCGCTGGGAGCTGAGGATACCCGCACCCCCGGAGCGGGCAGAGGCTCTGCCGAAGGAGGATGCGGAGGATGCCGCTCCGCGCACCGAGGGAGCCGCAGCCCCGGGAGGCTTCGGGCGCTGCCGGCCGAGGTGGAGGTGGGTGCCCCGCTCGGTTCGGAGGGTGCGGGGCTCAGCACGGGGCTCCTGCGCCCCGCACTTGCTGCCCGGTACTGGGGGGCTGTGCTGGGCACTGCGGGTCCCCTTGGTGCCCGCAGCCGCTGTCGCTTCTCCCCCCGTTCCATCCCCTTTGTGTCCCTTCCCCTGCCCGGGCTCGGGGCTCCGGGCCGGGATGCTCCTGGTGGAGTTTTCCCCTTCTCTCCAAGGAAAAGCGCGTGGCCGCCGTTTTCCTTCGCCGTTTGCGGGTTTTTTTTAGGTGGGGTTTTTGGTTTATTTTCAGAGACTCGCACGCTGCTTTTCCCTTCCCTGCCGTAGGAATTCGTTGCCCCAAAGTCTCGCCCCGGGGCAGGTGCTCGGGCGGGGCTTTGGGCAGTGCCCGCAGCCCCTCGGAGCCCGTCCCAGCCCCGGGGCGAGCCGGCCGCTTCGCGGGGTCTGGGATGCACAAGAGCACTTTTGTGTGAATCCCGGAAAAAAAAAAAATATGAATGACTCCCTTCTTTTGCTGGCTACAACAAAAAGACCACACCAGTCTAGACCTGCAGCCGGCGGCACAGACAGAAATGAGCGCTGTCTGCTCCCGGGGACCCGGCGTGACCAGGGCAGCTCCAGCCCACGATCCCTCCGGAGGGCCGGGGCTGCCGCTTTGGGGAAAGGATGTTTGAGGTGACTCCGAGAGGAACAAGGAGGTTTTATCGCCCGGGCATTGTTGGCGTTGCTCACTGCTGGCTCGGAATTTCCTCCGAAGGTTTCGGAGGCTGCGGGAGTTGCTCGGCTCTTGCTAATTGAGACATCTTTTTATAATCACGGGCGCAGCCGCGGGAGGGAAGTGGGGGCAGAGCGTTGGTGACTCAGGCCTTGGGAAGAGGCTGCGTTTGGCTTTGCCCGGGGTTGTGGGGGGAGATCCCAGCCGGGAAGCTGGAGCAGGGCTCCCAAGGACAGCGGCCCTCTCTGCTGGCAGGCAGTGATGCTTTCAGGACGTCAAATTTCTCATTTCCCTGTAGAGCCAAGGGGGAGAAATCTTCCTGGTTCACCTCAACCCTTCAAATATCAAAGCTAAAATTTAGGGCATCACCCCCAGGTGTGGGATCTGCCATGGGAGGGGAGTTGGAGCCCTGATACTGAGACAATCACTTTGTGTTCTCATTTTCTAAGGCTTTGCTCAAAACCAGCTGGATCCACTCTATCAAAATTTGGGTTTTTTTTAAGCTTACCAGGTGCTTTCCATGTTCAGGTGTCCCAAAACAAAGGTTTGGGAGATATGGCACCCCTCAAACTCCCATTTGATGTGGCAGTGGGGTCACTCTGGCTGTGGGAATATCAATCCCTTGGGAAGAGGCTCCCAGCTGAGGTGTGAAAAGACCCCAAATCCCGATTCTTGTGGGGTCAGGAGGAGGCAAAACCCCCCGTGGGCAGGAGTGGTGACACCTGTGTGATGTCTCCCGAGGATAAAGGGATTTTGGGAAGGCTGAGCTAGGCAGGGGGAGCAGGCTCAGGTGCTCTGCTCTGGCCGGTCTCAGGAGCTGCAGGTGCTTCTCCTGCCCAAGGGATTTGGGAGCAGGAGTGTCCCTGCTCACTCTGCTGAGCCAGGATTTCAGGGCTGTGGAGTCCAGCAGGATCCTCCTGCCTGCTGAGACAGGGAAGAGATCCCAAATGGACTCATCCCACTCTCTGAGGTGTTGGCAGGACCTGGTTTGGAGGTGCTGAACTGGGGCTGCTCCCCTTGGCTGAAGGATCCCCCAGATCCCTCTGGAATGGCTGGGACCTGCTGGGGAAGGGGGGTTCAGCCCTGAAGGGCTGGAAAAGCAGGAATGTCCTGGGGAAGGGGGGTTCAGCCCTGAAGGGCTGGAAAAGGAGGAATGTCCCAGCAGCCTGGGACATCGGGTGGCCACACGAGCAGAGCGGTGTCCCCTGCAGTGTTTGGGGTACAGCTCAGAGTTAAATGGGATTTTGGGGGGTTTGGGGTCCCTAATCTCAGGTGCCACCTCACCTGCACCTGGCTGAGCTGGGCTCAGGGTTACAGGTGCAGGGAGGGCTTGGGGAATGTTGGGACTTGGCTTTTTTTAGGATCGCTCTGCCTGGGACATCTGGCAGCCTCCAGCTCTGACCTGGCTCTTCCAGGGCCGAACTTTTTCCATTCCCCTCCTGTCTGGTTTTAAGTCTGTTCAATCCAGCAGCATCCCTTCTCCCCGGTGGTTTTGAACAGCAGCTGGCTCGGATCTGGACAGTTTTGGACTCCAGCTCCTCCATCTGGGAATTCTCCTGGATAAGGAATGGCCCTTAAATTTTCGGAGATCAAAAGTTTAGAGCCACACCCGCCCCCCAGACAGCAGGGGGATCCTGCCAGGAGCACAATGCAGCTTCCTGGGGGGTTCTTTGGGGGTTGTTTGAACTTTGAACAGAAAATAAAAGCAACAAAAGAGAGGCCGAGGAGAGCCCAGGGCTCTGCCAGTGCCCAGAGCTGGAGCCGCTTTACAAAGCCTGGCCTTGTTCAGCCGGGCTGCCTCCACCACGGAAGATGGGTTTAAAACTGAAACGAGGGGGCAGAAAAGTGCCCCGAGTTGGTGTAAACAGGGCGTGGAAAGGCTTTTATTATTTAATAAATGCTGCTCCTTTCTGAGGGCAGCTCTCAGCGCGGAATTAGCGTTTGCCCCCTCACGCCTCCCTGGGGACTCTGCGCCTCCGTCCTGCTCCCGGTTTGATCTTAGCGCTCCAAGGCTTCCCCTTTTCCCCATTTTTTTGGGTTTTCCCCACTTCTTTGGCAGCTCTGGAACTGCAGGAAGAGCTTTGCTGGCCTGGCAGGGGGTTGTTGTCACCTCGGGCCCCTCCTGGGTGCGATCTCCCGGAGCTGATGAGGTGCGAAGGCCTCGCCCGGCCCTCAGAAAGGAACATTTTTCCCCTTCAATTGCTGCTCCTGCTGCCAAGCCGCAGATGTTTTTTCGAGGGCTAAAACCTAAGCCTTTAAATAAATGTGTTTGATCCCTGGGTGGTTGTGCAGCTTTCCTGAGTTAAAAAATCAATCTCGGAGTGGGTTTTGTACGGGGAGCGAACGTCGCCTGTTCCTGAGGCCGATTCCTCAGGTTTTATTCCTGCTTTTTTCCCTGGCAGGGGATCAGAGCTGCGGGAAAAGCTCCCGAGGGCTCTGCTGGGTAAAGCTCAGCCTAAGGCAGCCGGGATCAGCAGGGCCAGAGGGGCTTTGTGCCCTGCAGGAGCTTCGGGCTGGCTCTGAGGGTCTGCCCTGGGCTCCAGGGGCTCCTGGATCCCTCTGGATCTGGGCTCCTGGATCCTGCTGGATCTGGGCTCCAGGGTCTCCTGGATCCTGCTGGATCTGGGCTCCAGGGTCTCCTGGATCCTGCTGGGCTTGGGCTCCAGGATCTCCTGGATCCTGCTGGGCTTGGACTCCTGGATCTTCTGGATCTCCCTGAATGCTGCTGATCTCCTGGATCTCCTGGACCTGGATTCCTGGATCCTGCTGATCTCCTGGGTCCTGCTGGACTCTTGGATCTCCCTGGGTCTGGGCTCCTGGAACGGGTCCTGCTCAGGGTTGGGTGGAGCAGCAGCTCTGGGACCCCGGTGTCACCTTGTCCCAGTCTGGGGTGGCTGTGGTGTCACTGGAGCTGCTGCAGCTCCTGCTGCTCCTTTGCACTGTGCTCTCAGGCCAAAGCACGAGGATGTTTGGAAGTTTTTCCCAAGTTTGTAGGAGAAAAGAAGGTTTTGGGGTGTGGGGTCCCGCTGGCAGGCAGGAGGTTTGGATATTAGGAAAAAGCTTTTCACGGAAAGAGTGACAAAGGTCTGGAGTGGCCCGGGGAGGTGGTGGAGTCCCCATCCCTGGGTGAGTGTAACACAGCCTGGATGTGGCACTGGGGGCCAGGGTTTGGTTGGGGTGTTGGGGCTGGGATGGACTTGATGGTCTTTAAATCTCCTCCAGCCTGGTGACTCTGGGAATTCTGAGGTGCAGCCAGGGATGCTTTGGGAGCTGTGGGGTGGCAGCTCAGGGGGGTTCCTGTGATGCTGTCCCTGCCCATCCTCCTTTCCTGCAGTCAAACCAAGGCTGGCACTGCCCCAGTGCCAGGGAAGGTGGCCCTGCAGGGACAGGAGCTGCTGCCAGCGCTGGCACCTGGGCTGCCAGTGACACCAAGAGGCAGGTGCCTGTCCCTGAGGCTGGAACAGCAGGAATTCCAGCTGACAGGAGCTTCCCTGCAATTCCAGAGCCTGGAGAGCAGGTCCCTCCCCTGCTGGGGGGGTTGGCATGAGCTCCAGGAGGTTTCCTCTTCCCTGAGCTCGGTTTGGTTCTTGTTCCAGCATTTCCTGAGCAACTGGAGGGGAAGAGGGAAGGAGGGATCCTCTGGGGCTGCATTTGGGGTTCTGGGGAGGGGCTGGAGATGCTGCACTGCAGCCCCTGGGTGGGGTGGGGGCAGGAGGGTCCGGTTTGGGGGGGAACCCGGACACCAGTGGCTACTGGGAGGGAGCGGGAGGTGAATCCATCAAAACCCTGGAGGGAATTGGGCTCTGTGGTGGAGCCAGGCTGGAGGTGAAGCTCCCCAGCTGGAGCTGAGCTCCTCTTCCTGGGCTGTGTGAGGCTGAGGGTTGTGCAGAAAACTCCCTGTGAGCTGTGGAGGAGGAGCTGCTCACCTGAAGTGCCTGGCAGGGCCCTGCCCAGCTGTTTTCCATGGAAATGCCCCTCTGGCTGCAGGGATCCCTGGGGACAGCGGTTCCTGCAGCCCTGGCAGGATGGTGGGTGTGTAATCCCTGCTCCTGGGACAGTCCCTTTTTCCTGTGGAGGCAGAAGGACCTGGAGGCAGGAAAAGGTGGCTCGTGGAAGTGGCACCTGGCTGGGGGAGGGAGGACAAGGACCAGGGCATCTCCTGCTGGCAGGGTCTGGGCAGTCCCCTCCATAAAGTGCCCGTGACCCTCGTGGCAGCCCTGTGCTTGTCCCAGTGGGATCTGTGGGATGTGCCCAGCCCAGGGCTCAGGAGGGGGAGGGAGCAGCTTCCCAGCCCAGCAGCCTGGATGGGGAATAATGCTCCCCTTTTTACGGCTTCTTCAATTGTTCCTGAAAATCCTTTTTAAAAGCAGGAAAGTTCCTTCCTTCCTTTCAGCTCCCGGTATCTTGAAGAATTCGCTCCATTGTGAGGCCAGGACAGAGACCCTTCTATGAGGGCTCTCCTCGAGCCCCCTCCCCGCGCCCCCTCCCACCCCATCCCAACAAGCCCCCATTCTCCTCTGAAGAGGGTCCCTCTGTCTAACGCCAAGTAACTCTTAAGGGTAGCATTTATCCCGGGGCACTCAGCTCACAAAGAGTGCTGGAGTGTCAAATAAACTCCCCGCAGCCTGCAAAGAGCAGAGGAAGAAAACACAAAACCCCCTTTCTTTCCACCCCTGCGGGGAAACAAATACGGACTTTGTGCCGGTGGCAGCGGCGCCCTAACGAGCCTGAGCGGGGCTGCCGCGAGCCCGGGTGGCCACGTGAGGGGCTCCAGGGGACTCCAACCCCCCCAGAAATCTGCTGGCTGTCCCCTGTCCCTGCTGGCTGTCCCCTGTCCCTGCTCCCAGCCTGGCAGGAGCTGCTGCTGCAGGGCTGGGATTGTCACCAGAGGGAAGGGATGGATGCGTCCTCTGAGCCCTGACCGGACCCTCGGGGGCTCAGCTCCTGTTCCCCACGGGAATTCGGCTTGGGAATTGTCACCTCTGGGTGTTTGCTGTGCTTCCTGTGAGGAATCAGTCCCAGGCTCTTTTCCCAGACAGGAATCAATCCCGGGCTATGGTGGATCCAAGCAGGAATCAATCCTGGGCTCTTGTAGATCCAAACAGGAATCAATCCCAGGCTCTTGTGGATCCAAGCAGGAATCAATCCTGGGCTATGGTGGATCCAAGCAGGAATCAGTCTTGGGCTATGGTGGATCCAAGCAGGAATCAACCCTGGGCTCCTGTGGATCCAAGCAGGAATCAATCCTGGGCTCTTATGGATCCAATTAGGAATCAATCCCAGGCTCTTTCCCCAAACAGGAATCACTCCTGGGCCCTTGTGGATCCAAACAGGAATCCCATGTGCCAGTGGGACCAGTCCTGGTTGGGGAAGTGGCCAGTGCTCCCTGGGGCTGTGGCCACCAGCATGGCCAGCCCCTCTGGCCAGCAGCAGCAGCAGGGAAACCCAGCTGGCTCCCGGAGTTTGGCACCACCTGGGTGCTGAGTTTGGGCATCTCTTGCAGCTCTGCTCCATGGGATGTGCTCAGGTGCCCCGAGCAGAGCCAGGGCTGGACACAAGGTCGTGCTGCAGTTCCCTGTCCCTCACCCTGAGCTTTGTTTCTCCACAGGTTTTGGCATTCCTGCAGGGACAGCTCCCATCGGCCCCAGGAGCTGCTGGAACCTCCTTGTGCCCGCGGTGAGGACACCAGGGCAGGAGTGGCACTTGTCCCCTCCCGAGGAAGGATTTGTCCCTGGATGGTTCCTCGGAGCCTCGCCTGGGCTTTGGATGCTCCCTTCTGTCAGCAGCTGGAATGGCAGGGCCGTTCCTCCTGCTCCTCCCAAATCCTGTGGATTTACTGCTTTTGGCATCTCCTGCTGGGACTGGCTCTGGCACAGGGAATCTCCGAGGGACAGATGGGGAAAAGCAGCACCAGCAGCCTGAGGCTACAATTCTCCTTTTTTCTGGGCTACTCTGAGCATCCTGGCTCTGCAGGAGGAAGGATTCCATGCACTGCTGGAGACAAGTCCTGCTGCTCTGATGTGAGTCAAGAACATGTGTTTTTCTTCTTTTAAAATTTTTTTAAAAGCACCTTCCTGTTGGACTCCTTGGAAAATGCTATTTTCCTTGTCTTGAGGAAAAATACCTGCCCAGTCCAGGGAGCTGTGAGAGGGAATGAGGGAGCAGGCAGGCTGGTTCTGGCAGCTGGACTGGCTGCTTTAATCAATACAGGGCTTTTTTCATGCCATTCCAGCTTGAAATCCCCAACAGGAGTTCTCTTCCTGGAGTTTGATTGCTGAGTAATGGATAAAAGGTTAAAGGCTGCAGCTTCCCAGCAGGTTTTCCTTTCTTTCCCTCAGGAGGGGAATCCTGGTGGTTTTCCACTCTCCCAAGCCAGTGGTGGTGACCCTTGGCAGGGTCACTGGGGACAATGTGTGGCTTGTCCTGAGGGGCTCCTGGTGGCTCCAGGGGAGGAGCTGGAAGGCTCCCTTTGGGAGGGAGGCTGCTGTGAACCTCCTTGGGATGGAAAATCCATTTTCCTGCTAGAAAATGATGCCAGACTTGGGATTTTGAGGGGACTTGAGCTTGTGTTGTCATCTGGGTGTGACATGGGACAAGTGCCTGAGGAGCTGCTGGGGACAGCTGGGGGACTGAGGGTGTTTGGCCTGGGAGAGGGAGGATGGACTGGGATTTCTTGGGTGGGGAATGAGCTGCTGTTGACCACAAATCCAGGAGGAGGGGGCAAATGCAAACCTGGAGCTCTGAGTGGCTGGGGCAGCTCCTGATTCCAGTCTTCAGGCCCTGCAGCATCTGTTTGAACTCAGCTGGGGCTGTGTTTCCTCTCAGTCACTTTGGGTGGTGCTGGTGCTGCTCAGGCCCTCCCCTGATCTGTCCCTAAGGGATGCTCCAGGGCTGCTGGGGGCAGGTGAGGTTTTGGGTGAGGGAAACCTGCGTGCAAACAATTTTAGGGAGTCCCTGATGCTGCTCAGCCCGTGGCATCCCATGGAATCACAGAATCATCTGGCTGGAAAAGCCCTCAGAGGTTGGGGAGTCCATCCAAGGCCACACCGACCCCTGACCCCTGTCCCCAGTGCCACAGGTTCCATTTGGATTTCCCATGGATCTGACCCCTGTCCCCAGTGCCACAGGTTCCCTTTGGGAGGATTTCCCATGGATCTGACCCATGTCCCCAGTGCCACAGGTTCCCTTTGGATATCCCATGGATCTGACCCATGTCCCCAGTGCCACAGGTTCCCTTTGGATTTCCCATGGATCTGACCCATGTCCCCAGTGCCACAGGTTCCCTTTGGGAGGGATTTCCCATGGATCTGACCCGTGTCCCCAGTGCCACAGGTTCCCTTTGGGAGGGATTTCCCATGGATCGGGCAGCACAGCCC
Organism: Acanthis flammea; assembly: GCA_036873505.1. NCBI lineage: Eukaryota > Metazoa > Chordata > Aves > Passeriformes > Fringillidae > Acanthis > Acanthis flammea. The sequence continues at coordinate 1,344,002 of JAYJLY010000070.1, forward strand.
AGGCGTGGATCCCGGTGGGGGCTTGGGGGCACATCCCGGGTGGGAAATGCGGGGTTGGTTCCGGTGGGATTCCCGCGGGATTCCGGTGGGATCGGGGTCTCTCTCCCGGGCTCGCGCTGACCCCTGGCGGCAGCAGCGGCAGCGCCTGCAGTGCCCGGCGGGGCCCGCAGGGGGCGCGCGGGATTCGCTGGGATCGCAGGGGATGGGATTGATGGGATTGACGGGATTGAGGGGATGGACTTTAAATCCCATCCAGTGCCACCCCTGCCACGAGAGGGACACCTTCCACTATCCCAGGCTGCTCCAAGCCCAGTCCAGTCTGCCTTTGGACACTTCCAGGGATGGGGCAGCCAAGAATTCCTTCCCTGTGTCCCATCTATCCCTGCCCTCTGGCAGTGGGAAGCTATTCCCTGTGTCCTGTCACTCCATCCCTTGTCCGAATCCCCTCATCAGCCCCTCTGGAGCTTCTTCAGGCTCTGGAAGGGGTTTTAAATTTTCCCCGGAGGCTGAACATTCTCAGCTTTCCCAGCCTGGCTCTGGAGCAGAGTTGCTCCAGGCCTGGAAAAAGGTGTAAGAACCTCATGGAGCGACAAATATCTTTGGGAGCAGCAGTTAAACCCCGCAGGGCTGCTCCAGACGAGGTGGGATATTGGGGAAAACCCATCCGGGGGGTGTTGGCTGTGTCAGAAATCGCTCGGGAGGTGAGAGCAGATTCCAGCGAAGCCACGGGCGCTGCTGGAGCCGCGTCCCGCGGCCGCTGGATGGCAGCGGAGCTCCGCGGCATTCCCGATCCGCGGCATTCCCGCTCCATCCCCTCATCCATCCCCCGCTCCTGCTCCGCTGGTGGCTCCCACCCCGCGGTGGCACCGTGGGTTCCCGAGGGTGCTGCTCCCCGGGAAGGGCAATTCCCATGATGTGCTTCCCGGGATGCCCATGGAAGCACAGACCCCAAACCCCAGTGGTTATTCCAGAGCTGGACTTGCTCCCTGTGGGTCACTTCCATGATTCTGGAGAAGCCCAGTCCGGTTCTTGGCTCCCCAGAGCCCAGCTCCCCAGAGCTGAGGGATGAGGATGAGGAGGGAGGTGATAAATGTGACTTTTACGGATCTGCCTTCAGCCAAAAACCTGTGGCGCTTGGGAAACCTTTTAAACTTTATCTGGAATGCTGCTGATCCAGGAATGTGGGATTTGGGGAGCGTGGAGGAGGACAGTGGGGGGGTTTGCTCGGGATGGCTCCGGCATTCCCAGCTCCTTGTGGGATGTCTCAGCGTGCTCCCTTCTCCCAAAGAAAAGCTTGGAAAGCTCCTGCTCTGCCTCTCCCTTCCCCTCCCTGCCCCAGCTCCCTGGGGAGAAGAGGGATTGGGATTGGGAGCTGGGGCTGGCTCTGCTTGCACACGGGAAGGGGGGAATCACTGCGGGATAACCCCGTGTTTGGGAAGGGGGGAATCGCTGCGGGATAACCCCGTGTTTGGTGGGAAGGGGGGAATTACTGTGGGATAACCCCTGGTCTGGGAAGGGGGTGAATTCCTGCAGGATAACCCCGCGTCTGGGGCTGCCTTGGAAGCTCTTCCCGAGCAATCCCAGGCTCCTGGGCTGGCACTTCCCGAGCTCAAAGGTTTCCCTGTCCGGGCTCCTCCCGAGCTGCAGCCAAGGGCGAATTCCAGCGGCGATACCAGCCCCGGGCTGGGTTTCCATGGTGAAGGCATTTGGGGTTTGCTGTGAAAAGCCGGGTTTTTGGGAAGTTTTCAGCCGGGAATGGCACATTTTGTCCATCCCCAGGCTGTTCCCTGTGGGGGGAAGAGCTTTGAAAGGGCCCTGAGAGCCTTGGGGACAGCCTGAGCTCAGTTCTCACACTGCTCTGCGCTCCAGGAGTCCCCTCTGGCCCTGGGATGCTGGGATTTGTCCTGGGATCTGCTTTTCCTCACCCAGGAACTGTCCCGGCTCCTTCCCCAGCTCCTCCTGCTGTTACAGCCCACACTAAACTCGAATTATTTCATTTGCTGAGCTGCTGCTTCAGGTGAAAACCGAAGGAAAATGTCAATCCAGGGATTTTGCATCTGAGGAGCTGCAAGTTGCACCTCTGAGTAAATGAAGTTTACGTGACCTCGTCCCCTCCCAGCCTCGTGTGTGTCCCTGGGAGGCAAAAACCTGGTTTAAAAACCTTAATTTAGGCCTCCCACATACTGCTCACCTGCTTTTCTAACAAAAAGGAGTTTTTGAGGTGATGTTTTTGCCTTTCCTGGGCCCAGCCAGGACACCTCCAGTGCCCTGGGAGCTGTGCTGTGCCCTTGGCCTCTGGAATGCTCTTTTCATTGATATTTTCTGGGAACAAAAATTGCCGGCTTTGTATCCACTGCCCCTTTCTTTGCCCACGCAGAAGGGGAGGGAGGAAAAAAACGACTCAAATATTTTCTTGTAACAAAAGGCTGCGGGTGAATCTGGATCAGCCTCTCTGCTCCGTCTCAGGCCAAATCTCCAGGGTTTTCAGCAGAGAAATTAAAACACTGGAGCTTTCTCTTTTCTCCCGCAGAACAAACAGGAGCGGTTCCCACTTCCTCCCGCTCATAAACAAAACCAGCCCGACGTCTCCAGGAGAAACCCTGCCAGGAGACTTTCCTTCCTAATTGTTTGATATTTTTTCAGCTCTGATTAGTATTCGGGAGTGCCTGGCACACGGGCTGCAGGCTTCAGGAGCAGCTCCGAGCAAATCCTTCCCTCTGCTTCCATCCCCTCCTGTCCATCCCCTTCACCTTCTCCCTCTCCCTTTGCTTTGTTCCAGCCCTCCTTCCCGGGCTGTGGTGGCTTTTGGCCACCAAATGCGTGGCAGGGGGTTGGAACTGGGTGATCCTCAAGGTCCCTTCCGAGCCAAACCATTCCCTGATCCTGTGAAACTCCTGCTTTTCCCTTGGAGACTCTGCTGCCCTTGCAGGGGCTGCCCCGAGGCTCTCCAGGCTTGCCCTGCCCTGCTCTGCTGCAGTTCCCTTGCTTCCAGGCTTTTCCCTGCCTTGGGAAGGAGCCTGGCCTGGCCTGGCTGCAGAGGGATTCCCTTTTTCATGAGGAAAGGGCAGGATCAGATTTGGGAATGCTCTGGAGCAGTGAAGGGTGCAGGGGATGGCTCTGGGATGGAATCTGTCCCTCACAGGGGGAGATCTCCTTCTGAGGAAAGGGCAGGATCAGCTTTGGGAATGCTCTAGAGCAGTGAAGAGTGCAGGGGATGGCTCTGGGATGGAATCTGTCCCTCACAGGGAGATCTCCTTCTGAGGAAAGGGCAGGATCAGCTTTGGGAATGCTCTGAAGCAATGAAAGGTGCAGAGGATGGCTCTGGGATGGAATTTGCCCCTCACAGGGAGAGATCTCCTTCTGAGGAAAGGGCAGGATCAGATTTGGGAGTGCTCTGGAGCAGTGAAGGGTGCAGGGGATGGCTCTGGGGTGGAATTTGCCCCTCACAGGGAGATCTCCTCCTTCTGTCTCCATGAAATCTGTGGAAGGATGGGATCCTGGGAGTCCTGCTGGCCCTTGGCTCCATCGTGGGACTGTGACTCAGCCGAGTCCCTGGGGAAGCAGCCACTTGTTTTTCCCACCTCCAACATCCTTCCCAGGAGCTGCAGCCCTCATCCCGCTGTCCCCAGCCCCTGCAGGAGCCAGGGAAGTGCTTTCCCACATCCCCAGGGCTCCTGGCTGCCTCTGTGTGCTGAGCTCTGCTCTCTCATCATGTGCTGCAGCTTAGGGAATCGGGATCAGAAATATCCCGGGATGGGGAGGGGGCGAGGGCAGGAGCAGGGACCAGGGGGGTTTAAAGGGTGAGGGAATTGTGGGGTCCCACTCTGCTGCCAGGGATGAGCCCAGCTTTTCCCTCCTCTTTTTCCCAGGATAACTCCAGCAGTCCTTCCTCTTTTTGCAGGGATAACCCCAGCCCTTCCTCCTCTTTTTGCAGGGATGATCCCAGCTTTTCCCTCCTCTTTTTCCCAGGATGAGCCCAACTTTTCCCTCCTCTTTTTGCAGGGATGAATTCAGTTTTCTCCTCCTCTTTTTGCTGGGATAACCCCAGCCCTTCCCTCCTCTTTTTGCTGGGATAACCCCAGCCCTTCCCTCCTGTTTTTGCTGGGATAACCCCAGCACTTTCCCCCTCTTTTTGCAGGATGGCACCTGTGGGATGGAAGAGCTCACTTGGGGTGGTTGGGAATGCTCCTCTGGGAAGTTCTGGGAGGATGTGGAGTGTTTATCCCACCTCCCCTGCAAGTGATGGCCCCAAATCCCCTCCCAGCTGCTCCTGCCCTGCTGAACCCCCGGTGCTGGGACCTTGGGATGCTGTTGTGGGATCAGCTCTGGAATCCTCTCTGGAACCAGTTTGTTGGGAGTCTGGTGCTCTCCTGGGAGTGCTGAGCACTGGCTCCATGACTCACCCTCACTTTCTTCATCCCATAAACAGCCACGGGGGCTCTGGCTGTTCTCACACTTTCCCTGCCTCTTTTCCAAGGATTTTGGAATCCCCTGGGGCTGGAAACCCCCGTGGCCAGGCAGGTGGAGAGGTGTTTGTGTCCTTTTCCTTGATCCAGGGGGGAACTGAGCCTGTGAGGGGTGAAATCCCCAATCCAAAGTCCCGTGGGAATGGTGGGATCTGATGGATTTGGATCCTTGGCTCTGGGAATGGCTGAGCTGAGCTGTGGGGAGAGGGATCCCAAGGAAAAAGGGCTGGAGCTGAGTTTGGGGAGCAATTCCATGCCCAGCTGCCTCCAGGCTCTTCCTAGGGCAGGCTCTGAGCAGCTCCAGGCTGGTATTCCTTTGGGATAAGAGAGATTATCCCATTTTTACAGCAGGCACGCAGGGATTAGGGCTGGGATTTCCTAAAGCCTCCTGCTTAAGGAGAATGGGAATTGCAAGTCCTGGAGTTCCTCAGGAGCCTCTGTGTAAAATTCCTGGCCAGGATGGAATATTGAGCTTGGGATCTGTCACATCCAGTGCGTCCCAACTCTCCAGGAGAAAACCACAGTGGTTAAAAATCCCTTAACATTTTAAAATGAAATAACCTCAAAATTTAATTAATGTAAATAAACTTTAAATAAAATTAAATAAACTTGAAATAAATGCAAGTAACTTTAAAACTAAAATTTTAAAATGAGAAGTCAAGCTCTTTCCTCCTGGAGTTTTCCCTTGAGTCATTCCCATCTTATTTTTTCTTATTTTTCCTGATGTTTTCCCCCCGTGGGTGGGAGAGATCTGGGATGGGGGGGATTAGCAAACCTTGGAAAACAAAGTTCAGGCAAATCCATGGGCAGGTGGAGAGCAGCTCCCTCTGGGTGGGGAAGGAGCAGCTCTGGATTTGGGGCATTTTGGGGGGCGCCTGCACAGGGGAGGCACTTCCTGGTCTCTTGGAGCTGTTGCTCAGCTCCTCTCTGCAGGTTGGAATTTTGTGGGTGCTGCTTTTGCATTCCTGGGGGGAAATGGCCCTTGTTCCTGGCAGGAGTGTTGGATGATGCTTTCCACATCTGCTCTGTGCTCACACTGCCCAGGCTTCCTTGCCCAGGTGAGGTTGGGGGGATTTTGTCCTCCAGGGTTCCTTGTGCAGGTGAAGATGAGATTTTTGTGCTCCAGGGTTCCTTGCCCAGGTGGACACGGGGGATTTTGTGCTCCAGGGTTCTTTGCCCAGGTGTGACTGGGGGATTTTTGTGCTCCAGGGTGAGGATGAGGTTTTTTGTGCTCCAAGGTTTTTTGTGCAGGTGAGGACAGAGATTTTTGTGCTCGGGGGTTCCTTGGGCAGGTGAGGATGGGAGGATTTGGTGCTCCAGGGTTCCTTGCCCAGGTGAGGATGAGATTTTTGTGCTCCAGGGTTCCTTGGGCAGGTGGGCACGGGGGGATTTGGTGCCCCGGGGTTCCTTGCCCAGGTGTGAATGGGAGATTTTTGTGCTCCAGGGTTCCTTGTGCAGGTGGGAACAGGGGATTTTTGTGCTCCGGGGTTTCTTGCCCAGGTGGGCACGGGGGATTTTTGTGCTCCAGGGTGAGGATGAGATGCCCAGGTGAGGATGAGATTTTTGTGCTCCAGGGTTCCTTGGGCAGGTGAAAATGGGAGTTTTTTGTGCTCCAGGGTTCCTTGCTCAGGTGAGGATGAGCTTTTTGTGCCCCGGGGTTCCTTGCCCAGGTGGGCACGGGGGATTTGGTGCTCCAGGGTTCCTTGCCCAGGTGGGCACGGGGGATTTGGTGCTCCAGGGTTCCTTGGGCAGGTGGGCACGGGGGATTTGGTGCTCCGGGGTTCCCTGCCCAGGTGGGCACAGGGGATTTGGTGCCCCGGGGTTCCCTGCCCAGGTGGGCACGGGGGATTTGGTGCTCCGGGGTTCCTTGCCCAGGTGTTTGTGCAGCTCCGCGGGAGGCCGGGCTCGTAAAGCGGCGCTCAGAGAGGATTAAGGGCTAATCGGGGTTATAAACAACTGCCGGGCTCTTTAACACCTTCCCCGATGTGCTCGCTGCCCTTCCCCCGCATTCCTGGCTCTGGGATGCGCCCTGGGAATGCGCTGGGATGGAGCTGCTGGGCCGGGCTGTCCAAAGCCCTCCTGGGGACAGGGACAGGGGGCTCTGCTGGGGCTGTGCCCCACCTGGGGCTGGGGGAGAGCCGGGAGAGGCTTTAGGGGGTCAGGAAACCCCTCAGAGGGGTGAGGAGGGATTTGGGGAGCCAGCGCTGCATCCATCCAGGTGGGGCAGCAGCAGCCCCTGCTCCAGCCGGGAATTCCCATCTGCAGGAGAAGGGAACTCCTCACACAGGGGGGAACATCCTGGGATTGGGGCTTGTGGTGTTCGGGAATGGTGGGAGCCCTTCCTGCCCACTGGGACATTCCCTGGCTGGAATTTGGGAATGGTGTGAGCCCTTCCTGCCTGCTGGAACATTCCCTGGCTGGAGTTTGGGAATGGGGTGAGCCTGTCCTGCAGGGAACTGAGCAGATCCTGGGACATTCCCTGGCTGGAATTTGGGAATGGTGGGAACCCTTCCTGCCCGCTGGGACATTCCCTGGCTGGAATTTAGGAATGGTGTGAGTCTGTCCTGGAACATTCCCTGGTTGTTTACCCGGAGCTGGAAAAGCAACGTTTCATCTCCCGTTGTGGAATTCCCCTGCAGTTCCCACCTCCCCCCTGCTGCCCCTTCCCACGAGGACCGGGGTAATTAAACACCGGGGTAATTAAACACCAGAGTAATTAAACATTGTCCGGGCAGGGCACGGAGCGACCCCGCTGTTTGCCCAGGAGATAAGGGACAGGAGATAAGGGGGTGTTTGCTGCCAGCCCAAGGACAGGGCCAGCCCCTGCCTGGGCAGCACAGCCCCCCTGGCCCTGGGGTGACACCTGTGGTGACATCTGGCAGGGCTGGCACTGCTCTTCCCATGGGCACGGCTGGCACCTGCGGCTGGGAAGGGGAGGGAAAAAGGAGGAGCCACCTCTGCCCTTGGGATGTGCCTGGCTGGGGTTAAAATCCCAGTGTGGTTAAAATCCTACCAGGGTTAAAATTAAAATCTCGTTGGGGTTAAAATTAAAATCCCACTGGGGTTAAAATCCCACTGGGGTTAAAATCCCACTGGGGTTAAGGTTAAAATCCCACTGGGGTTAAAATCCCAGTGTAGTTAAAATCCCACTGGGGTTAAAATTAAAATCTTGCTGGGGTTAAAATCCCACTGTGGTTAAAGTCCCACTGGTGTTAAATTCCCAGTGTGGTTAAAATCCCACTGGGGTTAAAATTAAATTCCCACTAGAGCTGAAATTCCCACTGGAGTTGAAATCCTACTGGAGTTGAAAATCCCACTGTGGTTAAAATCCCACTGTAGTTAAGGTTAAAATCCCACTCTTAAAATCCCACTGTGGTTAAAATCCCACTGTGGTTAAGGTTAAAATCCCACTCTTAAAATCCCACTGTGGTTAAAATCCCACTGGAGTCGAAATTCCCGCTGTGATTAAATTCCCACTGTGGTTCAAGTCCCACTGTGCTGTGTCCTCAGGGATTTGGCCAAAGGGAAGCTCTGGTCCCAAATGAAGCTCCCACTTGCTGTTTTTCCCGGATTTTGCTGTCCCCACAGCCCCCTCCTTCCCTTGGGAATGCTGCTGGGCTCTCCTTGCTGAAAGGTCCCCCCTAAATCCCAGCACAGCCCAGCTCCTCCTGCTCCCAACGGATGGAGCCAGGGAATAACCCATTCCCAAGGTCTCCCTGAAGCCCCGAGCCCATCCTGCTGGGATTTTCCCCGCTCTGTGCCAGGTTTGGGGCGAGATGAAAGGGCCCCGCCCCACCTGGGGCACACCTGGAGCACAGCTGTCACCTCCGGCCCTTTGTGGTGCCGCGGCTGATAAGGGCTCACCTGGGGGGGTGGGGCTGTTTGATAAGGACTCACCTGAGGGAAGGTGGAGGCTGGGCTTGGTCCCTTCCCTGTCCCCGGGGCTGCTCCTGGCTCTGCCGTGACCTGGGAGCATCACCCTGGGGGCAGGAGCAGCCCTGAGTGAGGGCTGGAATTCCCCTGGAATTCCGAGCTCCAGGAGGAGCAGCTTCCTCTGCCTGAGGGGTTTTTGGGATCCTCTGGGACCATGAAGCCGTGTGTCAGTGTGGGATTTAATCCTCCTTGAAGGCTGGCTGGGAAAGCTGCCTTTCCAACACCTTGTCAGTGGGAAGCTCGGGAGGGACAGAACTCCCAAACTGGGATTTCTGGATCCCCTTGAATTCCAGGGATCAGGAGCCCAGTGCCTGCCTTTCTCCAAGCTGCCACCAGCAGTTCTAAATTCAGACTGGCTGCAGTATTTCCCTGCAGCAGAGCTCTGGAGGCTGTCCTGGCCTCACCTCCCCACAATCCAGGGAATAAACCCTGGCTGAGGACAGGAGGGTGAGCAGGAAAATCCATGGAATCCATCCCAGCCGGGCCCTGCTCTGCTCCCTCTGCATGGGCTTGGGGAGAGCAGCCAGAGCTGGGACCTCTCCTGGCTCTGGGGTGATGGTTTTCCTTAAAATTTGAGATTTGCAGTCGGCTGAGGGCTCTGCAACCTCGTTTTTCTGTTTTATTGAGCAACTTTGCAGCTTCTCTGTTCGTAAACTGAGTTTGATAACGCAGCCCCGAAGTCTGAAAAGGCAGGAAGGAAGGAAGAAAAGGAACAGAATCTGAATTTTGTCTGTGGTCAGATCTGGGGATTTATTTCACTGGGAATAATCCTGATTTTCAAAGCCTGAGCGATCCAATTACCACGAGCTGGTGCCATCCTGCAGTTGGGGTGGGCTTAGCCTGGAGATCCCTCATTAGGATCAGCTTAACTCAGAGCCCTGGGGATGCACACTTTGGGGTCCAGCAGGGTGGCTGCAGCCTCTCCCCATCCCAGAAAGCTCCAAAAAGTTGGAGCTGGGTCGGCAGGGAAGGATCCAGCTTTGCTCCTTTAGTCCTGATCTTCCTCCCGAGCTTTTGGGAGGTTTTTTGGAGCAGTCCATCCTGTGTGAGGCTGACCTTCCTCCCCAAATCCTGATCTTCCTCCCCAGTTTTTGGGAGGTTTTTTGGAGCAGTCCATCCTGTGTGAGGCTGACCTTCCTCCCCTTGTCCTGATCTTCCTCCTGAGCTTTTGGGAGGTTTTTTGGAGCAATCCATCCAGCTGACCTTCCTCCTCTAATCCTGATCTTCCTCCCCAGTTTTTGGGAGGTTTCTGTGCAGCAGTCAATCCTGTGTGGGGCTGACCTTCCTCTAACCCAAATCCTGATCTTCCTCCTGAGTTTTTGGGAGGATTTTTGGAGCAGTCCATCCTGCCTGGGGCTCTTGGGGAGGGTTAAAGCCCCGAGTGCTGCCTCATTCCCGGGGGCACCGAGCTGCTGTGCTGGCCCACGTGAGCAGCCTGGCTGGCACTGCCAGCTCCCATCAGCTCCTGGGGGACAAATCCTGGATTAGCAGAGCCAGTGGCCGTGCTGCAAGTGGAGCCCTGCTAATTAGGTTTATGTAACCGGGCTCCCTAATTGGGCAGGGCTTAATTGGGAAGCAGGCTGGGGGCTGCTGGAGGCTGGGCTGGAGTGGGAGTGTTGGACCTGGGATGGATGGGGATGGGAGAGCTCTGCAGGCAGGTCTGGAACTTGGGGTTTATTGTAAAGGATGTGGGTGCAGGGCCCTGCTGGGAGCTGCCAGGCATAGCTGGAGCAGGACTGAGAGAGGAAAAGAGAGTGGGAAAGAGGATGGGAGGGAGAGGATGAGAGGGTAAGAGGGTAAGAGAGTGAGGTTCCCATTCCAATACAATAAATCTTCTGTGCTGAATGTTCTAACTCTAACCAATCTAGTACAAGATACAAACCCTACAGCATTCACACACAGCCTATAAGAGTCATTGCATTGCCACACTGTGTTACATTTTAAACCCTAAAAACTCCTCTCTGGGCCCCTTTTGGACCCCCAGCAGGGTCTGCTCTGCCCCCTGGAGCTGTCTGCAGGCAGAGGGTGTTCCATCCTTCAGCTGGCCATGCCTTTGTTTTCCAGGTGTTCAGTAACTGAGGGATCTCAGAGCTTGCTTTCATTTCAATCTCACTTACAGTTTCCATATTCTCAAAATCTTTTGCTCATCCCAGGGAGAGGCTGAGCTGCTCCTCCTGCAGAGGGGGATGGAAGTTGGGATCAGCCCAATCCCACCTGGCCTGGGACACTTCCAGTCCCAGCTGTGCCAGGGCTTTGCCACCCTCTGGGAAGGGATTTCTCTTGGGCCCCAGGGCCCTCCTGAGCCTCATCCTCCCTCTCCATGGCATTCCCTAAGGGATCCAGCATCCCAGAGTGGCAGTGACATCCAGGAGGGGGCTGTTCCTGCAGGACAGGCTTTTCCTGCCCATCCCACTCTGATGCTGCGTGTCCGGCCCACACCGATGGTGCTGGAGCTTTGATCTGCTCCCAGTGATTAAATTCCTATCATCCAGACTGACAGCTTAATATTCCTTAATATTCCTCAGCCAGGCTGTGCTAAATTAGTTGTGTCTGTCTTGCCAAAGCTGCAGAAATCTTTCTGACAGCTCCAGGCACTCGATACATTTTTTTTTTCCTTTTTTTCCCCTTTTTTTGCCTTTTTCTCAGTGTACAGTAGGAGTTGTCTTTGCTCTGTTCAGGGAATCCCTTCCTGAGTTTCCCACGAGCTGCTCCAGTGCTGCTGGAGTCCCTCAGTGCCTCTGGGGTGGGAGCAGCTGCCTTGGAGTGTGGGATTGGGATCTGCACGGGACCAGGCTGGGGCTTCCCTGAAAAATCACATCCTCGTGGTTTTGGAATGATTTCCTCTCCAAGTCTTGGTTTAGGTTGAATTGTTCCTGCTTTGTAACTGGAGGCCTCGGGCTGTTGGGGTTCCTTGGAGCAGCTGATCCCTTTTGTGCCCCTGCTGGATCCCCTGTTGGATCTCAGCCGTTTTGGGGTGAAATGTGGCACTTTGGGGGCTCCTGAGCCAGAGGAGGAGGAAGAGCAGGTTTTGGTGAGGATCTGTTGGCAGCAAATCCATCCCAAATCTTCTCCTTTCCTCTCCCAGCAGCACCTTTGGGGTGACAGCTGGGACAAGGGACATCCTGGAGGCTCCGAGAGGGGAAGTGACCCCGGATCCACCCTGCCCCAGCCAGCCTGGAGAAAGTGCTCTCCTTGCCAGGAGCTTACAGCAGGGAAAAGCCCCCGCAGCAGCACCTTTGCTAATTGCCTGCTGGAGAGGCAGGAATTCCAAAGGCAGAGTTAATCTCCAGCAGGATTAGCCGAGCATGCGGCGTCTTGTCAGATGTGGGAGCAGCGCCGGGGCCGTAATTCTTCCAGACAAGGGGGAGGCTCCTGCTGGAGCCCAGCCCTGCCTCACGCTGCCCCAGTGACCCACTGAGGGCTGGGCTGCTGCAAATTCCCAAAAAGTTCTGTAAAACAGCAGTGTGTTAGCAGGCAGGATGGAGGATCCCGATGGTTTCCACTTGTGCCTGGGATGGGAGGGGCCAGAGCATCCCGGGATATCCCGGCTTGGACGGGGCTCACAAGGTGCATCCAGCTCCTGGTGCTCTGCAGGACACCCCAAAGGATCCCAGCTTTTCCCTCTGGAGCAGGGGCTGAGGCTCCCAGGGATCTGTGTCTGCTCCAGGAGGGGAAGCAGTGCCATCCTATTCCCATCCCATCATTCCATCTCCATCCCAATCCCATCACGTTTCATCCCATTCCCATTCCCATCACTCCCATTCCCATCACTCCCATTCCCATCACTCCCATTCCCATCACCCCCATCCCCATTCCATCATCCCCATTCCATCATCCCCATTCCATCATCCCCATCCCTATCCCCATCCCATCCCATCCCTCCTTTCTTTTCCCAGAGAATTCCTCACCCAGGAGCTGGGGCTGCTGCTCTCTCTGCTGGAATCCCCTGGATTTTGGACAAGGAGGGGCAGCAGCACCCCGGGATCCCCGGGAGGAGCTTCCTGCATCCAGGCTTGGGGAGCTGCTGCTTTGGGCAGCTCTGAGGAGCCCAGCCTGGCTCTGGCAGGCCCTGAGCACACGGAGTTAATTAGTGGCTGTTAATTGCGCTGGGAGCTTGGGAATTTGGAACTCAGAGTTGCTGTTTCCAAGTGTGGCAGCTGTGGTCACACTCCTGTCCAGCCCTGGAGCAGGAATGCCAGGATTTGCCCAGGGAAAGGCAGCACTTGGTGGCTTTGGTTGCTCTCATCCCTGGGACATTGTCTGCTCCAGTTTGCTCCCCCCGTGACCATCTGCAAACCCCGGGCTTGGCTTTGGAACAGGGATGCAAATCCTTCCTGGTGTGGAGCCAGGCCCAGCCTGGCACCCCAGGAACCCCAACCCTCAGGGCTGGGAGGCTCCACGGGGAGCAGAGGATGTTTTCCATCCCCTGACACCTCCCCAGCCTCGCATTCCAGCTGGGACAGGCAGAGCTCTCCTGTTATCACAGAGCCTTGGG
>JAYJLY010000070.1:1367435-1378049 GCA_036873505.1 Acanthis flammea
GGCTGGGCTGGGCTGGGGACACCCAGCCTGGCCCTTCCATTAACCCTTCTTCTCCTTCACAGGGTCCCTGATGGAGGTTCGGGGTGAGGGACAGAGGGACAGCCAGGAGCAGCTCCCCAGGACAGGATGGACACTTCAGCTGGGACAGAGGGACAGAAGGACAGCCAGGACAGGATGGACACCTGCAGCCGGAGCAGAGGGACAGAAGGACAGCCAGGACAGGATGGACACCTGCAGCCGGAGCAGAGGGACAGAAGGACAGCCTGAGGCCAGGACAGACTGCAGCTGGAGCTGAGGAGCAGCAGCCCCTGGGCAGCCATGGACCATCAGGGCTGGGAGAGCTCCTCCCTGAGCCCCATTCCCCTCCTGCCCAGCCTGGCTGGGCTGCACATCCCTCCAGGAGCTGGGCTCCTCCACATGGAGCTGGCAGCGCCCAGGAGGGATTTCTGCTGGGCTCTGGGAATTATCCTCGTGGATCCTGGCCATGGATGGATGGATGGATGGATGGATGGTGAAAGCTTCAAGCAGGAGCTCAGTGCTTTTCTCTGGCCAGCACCAAGCACTTGCCTGGTTTCCAGTGGATTTTTTTTTGCTCTTTATTTTTGCTGTTTTTTGGGGGTTTGGGTGTTTCCCGAGGATGCTGGAGCTGCAGTGGATCCCGTGGTGGGGACTGGAGCCTTTGGAGCTGAGCTGCTGCTGGGGTTCCAGACTGGCAGGGGCTCACCCTGTGCTGGGTGGCCTCAGGAGGGTCCTTGTGCCATCCCAGTGGATCCCAGAGCAGGTGGGAGCGTGGAGCAGGAACGGGGGGCCACACCCCAGCCAGGGGAATGTCACAGTGAGGGGAGTGTCACCCTCAGGGACAATTAAACTGCCTTTAATAAACCCCATTGGCTCTGTGCGTGCTGGGTGTTGTTTTCCCACATTTCCAGGGGGTTTTGGGGATGCTTTGGATTCTCCAGGAACCCTTGAGAATCTCCTGTCCCACCAAAGCCAGCCCAGGAGTTGAACACCTTCATTTTGCAGGAGGTCCTTTCCCTCTTGCCTCTCCAGCCTTTAACCACCACTGCCACCACCCCTCCTGCTCCAAAAGCCGCTGAAATGCAAATTATTTCCCTAAAATCCTGGTGTTAATTGTGCCTGGATCCTGTTCCCTCCTACCCTGTGGGAACAGGACATGAAAGGCATACTGAGGCAGTGGAAATATCATTTTGTGATCGTATTTTATTTAGGATTTTGAACATTATTTAACCAAAAAAAGAGGTCCTGTCATAAATTTCATCCTGGCCTGATGAGCATGGATTCAGAATGATGATTTGGGAGCAGCCAGGGCAACTGGAAGTTTCTGTCAGGATCATTTGGGTTGGGAAAGGTTCCCAAGGTTGAGTCCAAGCTGTGGGTGATCCCCACCTTGGCCATTAAACCAGAGCCCTGCTCACCCTGTGCCCTCCTTTCCCAGCACAGGATCCTGCATGGATCCAGGGATGGGCTGTGGGATTTGTGGGGTTCCCAAGGAAAATTCCCCTCCAAGGCCTTTGGATCCCCCAATTCCGAGCAGGCACAGCCAGGGAAGGGTGGGACCTTCCTGGGTGAGCAGCTGGAGGAGCAGCCTGGCCTTCCTGCCAGGAACCCAGCCTGGCTGCAGGAGGAATCCATGGATTTATGGCTTTGCTTTCCCCAATGCAAACATTAACCCTCGCTGGGCAGGAATTCCCTGCCTGCTCCTCCGGGCTGGGAGTGGTTTGGGATCTCTGGAGGGTGCCAGAGCCCCTCTCTGAGGAAGGGCTGGGAGCCCCAATCCCCCAGGAATGGGAATTACCCCCGAGCTGAGCTCCTTTTCCCTCTAAAAATGTGCTTTGGTCACCCTCAAGGAGAGGGAATTCCGCTGGCAGAGAGCTCTGCTCCTTCCCACCAGAGATTTCCTGGAGCCATGAGCAGGATGAGCCAGCCCAGCTCTGGGAGCCCTGATCCTGCTCCTGCTCCTGCTCCTGCTCCTGCTCCTCCTGGTGTTTTCTGGGTGCTTGGAATGGCAGAACCTTCCCCGAGCCTGCTCTGACATCCTCCCCCTCTCCAAATTAAGTGCCAGCCCTGCCTCAGCCTAATTAAAACCAGCAACGAGGACTGGGCCAGGCTGTAAAATTCTAGGACAGTTTTATGTGGAGCAATTAAAAGGAAGGTAAAAAAAAAATTGTTAAGAAATTAAACACTAATTACATTTTTTATTTATTTTTGGCCGGCTGAGCTGTTCTGGCAGTGGGGCTGTGAGGGGGATGCAGGAGCTGGGATGGTCGGGTCCCTGCTGCTGCCATAAATCTGCTGCATCAAATGTTCCCCTGCTTCTGAGCCCTGCAACTCATCTGCAGCCAATTAACCTAAATCACGTTTTTTCAATTAAAATCCGAGGCCCGATGGCAGAGCCTGCTGGGGAGGGGGTGGCAGAGGCAGGGCCGGGGCTGCAGCGAGGTGGAAAGATCTGTTTTAAAAGGTGTGATCCCGTTTTAGTGTTCTCCATGTGGAATGGGATGTGAGTGCCTGGGCTCGGGGGGATTTACAGGGAATCCCACCGGGGTCTGGGGAGTGATGGCACCTCCCTGCCTGCAGGAAAACTCCTTTGGGATGGAGCTTTTGATGGGATGAACAATTCCAGGCAGGGGCTGCCCGAGTGTGAGGGCTCAGGGAAGGTGGAGGATCCCGATCCCAGAGTTTGGGGTGGGGATGGTGCCTTGTGTAACACCGGGATAATTGGGGAAGGAAGCTGCTGCTTCCTCTCTCTGTGTCTGGTCTTGCTCCCGAGCGTCTTCTCCGGTGCTTGGGAGAGGAGAGCAGGCACGGAGGTGTTGGGAAAGAGGGGAGGAAGGGCAGGGCTTGGAGCAATCGGTGCCGTTTGTGCCGGCAGCCACCCTGCCTTAACCCCACCAAGGGGGATCAGCATTCCCGGGCTGGATGGAGGGAGAGGGTGAGGGGCTGCTCCTGGCCCCGGAGGAGGAAATATTCCATTTCCCTTCTCCCTGCCCTCCTCCTGCAGGGAATGGGGGGGCCCATAAATCCTGGGGGGTGCAGACACCGAAATCCCCCCGGATAATTCCATGGAATGGGGTTATCTCTTTCCCGGGTGGAAATGGAGCTTCGCCTTCCTGGCTCCGGGATCTGCAGGAGCTTCAGGGATGGGGAGGACGCTCCTGGTGTTCCCACCTCTCCCCACACCGGGATGTGCTTCCAGAACCTCTGGAGACCCCACGGTGCCATCCCGCAATCCCAGTAATTCCCGACATCGCCCAGGGCTCCTTGTTCTCCGACAAGCCCCTGCAGGTTTTCCTGTTGGGAAAGCCGGGCTGGGTTATTAATACCCGCGCTGTTAATTGCAGTAATTGGGAGGCTGGCTGCCCTGGCGGGGCTGTGGGTGTGGGAAGTGCAGGAATGTTCTCCCGGAGAGGGGAGGACGCTCCTGCGGTTCCTGTGGTGATGGGGTTGTGGCTTCGGGCTCGGCTGCTGAAAGAACGCGGAGAAACCCAAACGGATCCTCCTGGGTTTGGGCTAAAACTCCATCCCGGGGGGGTGCTAATGGTAATTAGCGCCTGCTAATTAAGCAGCGCCCCAGGCAAAGGTGGTGGTGGTTCCCAGGGCTTTGGATCGGTGATCACCCTGCACCCCAGGGGTGCCCGGGGCTGGCACCGACCCCCAGCCTGGCAGTGCCAGCCCTGCACCCAGCCGGGGCTCTGGGCTCGTGGGGAGGATATTCCGAGTGGAGAATGGAGCATTCCCTGATTTCCCTGCTCTCGGTGACACAACTGCCCTTCCGCTTGCCCGGCCGGCAGAATTCCAGTCGGGAAGGGCAGGGAGCAGGGGAGGGGGGCAGTAAATCTGATTTAATCTCAGAATTCCAGTCGGGAAGGGGCAGGGAGCAGGGAAGGAGGGCAGTAAATCTGATTTAATCTCAGAATTCCAGTCGGGAAGGGCAGGGAGCAGAGAATGGGGGCAGTAAATCTGATTTCATCGCAGAATTCCAGTCGGGAAGGGCAGAGAGCAGGGAATGGGGGCAGTAAATCTGATTTAATCGCTGTGACACGGCCCGGGGGGGGGGGGGGTGAAAAGAAGAAAAAAGAAAAGAAGAAAAGAAAAGAAGATTGGGAAATTTAGGAATTTAGTGGCTAGGAGCAAATGGAGTGGGATTACATGAGGTGCAGTGCAAATGACCAAAAGGTGCCAAAAGTGACCTCCCAGGTGCTGCAGGAGCAGGGGGAAATCAAGGAGGGAGACACAACGTGGAGGGGAGGGTGTGAGGGATGTGACATAAATACTTCAAAAAAAAGGAAAATCTTTGCCCAAGTGAAAGCCATTCGAAGGTGTGGCATGGCATCAAGTGCAGGGACATGGACCAAAGCTGGCCCAAATTGACATTTTGTCACCTCTGGGGACAGCCTGGAAAACTGGGAGAGATTTTTGGGCAGCCCCGGAGGTTTCCTTGGCACGGCTGGAGGAGCCCTGGGGATGTGCAAATCCAGCCAGGAGCTCCAAACCACAATGTTTTAAAGACAAAAACCCCAAATCACCCAAGAATCCTTTCTGAGGTTCTTTTTGTTGAACTGCTGGGCTTGAAATTCAAGTTGGAGCTGCTGTTTGCTGGGCAGCTGGGAGCTTTCTGCCAGAGGAAAAATGGGATCCCCTGGGATTTGTGGGAATTCTGCTGTGGAAGGTGGAGCAGTGGAGGGAGTGGGGAGGGATTTTGGGGGAAGAAGAGTCAGGCACCAGCTCAGGTGGGAGAGGGGATTTTTTTGGTGGCCATCTGATGGATTTTGGGGTGTTGTGGGTCAGAGTCTTCAGGTGTTGTCCCCTAGGAGGAATCTCTTGGGATGATGTTGTAGCTGAGACAGTCACAGTACAGAGCAACGCTCCATTTCCAGAAGGCTTCAAGGCTGGTTTTATTCCAGTCTGAATGCTTTTTATCCATTCTTATAAAACTCATAAATTTACACTCATTGGTCAGGAAAGACAAACCAAGAGCTCATTGGAACAGGCAGCTGCAGTTTCTCTTATTTCTCCTCCTTTCTCTCTTGGTTTCTGTGTCAGTGACCTTGGTAGGAAACTCTTCCAGGGGTGAGCATGGATCCTCTTATCAAACACTGAATTATCTTATCTGATAAGATAATAATAAATGAAGAGTCCTCTTATCTGGCTGGCAGAAGCCACTGTAGAACCTCTTCCAGCCCCTTCCACAGGCTGAGGTGGTGCTGGTGGCCCTCAGGGGATGGCTCCTCTCAGACTGCCAGGGCTGGCTCACAGCAGTCTGTGGGAAATGAGGAAAAGCCCCACTGGAAAATCCACCTGCCACCATCCCAGCTGGAGCCACCTCAGCCCTGCTGAGGGGCAGCCAGGCTTTGTTCCTGCTCTCCTTGGGCTGATATTGGGCTTGGCTTAATTAAAACCACGGAGCCTAATTGTGGGAATGGCAAGGAATGAATGGGAGGAGATCTGGGAGGAGATCTGGCCGTCCAACCCAGCCCTGCTGCTCTCTGAGCCCTCCTGGGTTTGCCCCCTGCTCCCCAGGGAATCTCCCCGTGGTTTCTCAGGGAGGAGTTTGCTGGATCCATCCCCATCCTGCTGCTTCCCCCTTCCCACAGCTGATTCCAGCAGCCCTGGCAGCTTCTCCTGGCTCACACCTTGCTGCTGAGGGGCTGTGCCCAGGAAGGTGCCCTTGGATACCTGGAAATTGGAATTTCCTCCTCCCTGCACCTGCTGCTTTTGGAGGATTCATTCTGGCAGTTTTGGGGGTGAACTGGGTTGTTTTGTCCTTATTCTTTTGGGATTATTTTGTTTTGGGGACTATTTTCTTTTTGGGATTATTTTGTTCTTCCTCTGATTTTTTTGTCCTTCCCCCAAATCCCGTGCAGGAAATCCCCAGGGGGTGTCTGGGGCTGTCATCCCATGCCCAAGCCCTGACTCAGGACGTGGGGTGATGTTCTGGAGCTCTCCTTGCCTGGGAGCCACCACCTGAGCCTGAGATCATTATCTGGGTTTATTTTTAGAAATTCCTGATCGATGCCCACGAGGTGACTCATGGCTGGGAGAGGAGCTGCCTCTCTTCCCCAGGGCTTTGGGAGCCAGAGCTGCTGGGAGCAGGACAGGGCCTGGCCTCTTCTCTCAGGCTGCCTGATCCCAAACTCCCGTTGCTGAAGGGATTTTCCTCTCTGCTGCCAGAAATAAATGCCAGAGTGGGAACAGGTTTGGTACCTGGTGCTTCTCAATCCATGGCTGCCCGGAATGGCAGAGCTTGGAGTGATGCTGTCCTGGGATGAGGAGCTGGGGGAGCAGCTCTGGCTCTTGCTCTGGATCAGACTCAGACTCTCAGACTCTGGCTCTTGCTCTGGATCAGACTCTGCTCAGACTCAGGCTCTGGTTCTGGCTCTGTTCTGGCTCAGTCTCAGGCTCTTGCTCAGTCTCAGGCTCTTGCTCAGGCTCAGGTTCAGTCTCAAGCTCAGGCTCTGCTCAGGCTCTTGCTCAGACTCTCAGACTCAGGCTCTGTTCTTGTTCAGGCTCAGGTTCGGGTTCAGTCTCAAGCTCGGGCTCTGCTCTGACTCTTGCTCAGGCTCTCGGACTCAGGCTCAGGTTCAGTCTCAAGCTCTTGCCCAGGCTCTGCTCAGTCTCAGGCTCTTCTCTGGCTCAGGCTCTGCTCAGGCTCATCCAGGTGTACAAATCCCAGCCTCCAGCCCCCGCTCCGTGCCCCGGAGCCTCCCGCGCTGTGCCGGCCGTGCCGGGTGTTTGTCAAACCGGGGCTGACGAGGAGAAACCTGCCCGGAGCTGTCCGCAGGTGATAAAATTCCTGCGCTGCCGATGCCCCGATTAGCGGCGCTTCCTGGGGCCGAGCTGGGCTGGCCCTGGGGCTCTGCCTCCCCTCGGTGCCTCCTCTGAGCCCCTGCCCGGCCGTGCCCCCTGCAATGCCAGCGGGGAATGCTCCTGCTGCCAGCCCTTCACCCAAACCGTTCCTAAACCCGGATTTGAATAGAAACCTGATAAGATTTATAGGGAAAGCAGAAGGGATTATCCCAGGAAAAGCCTCTGCCCTTAGAAAATGAGGCTTGAGGGCGCTCCCGCAGCCTCGTCCTGCTCCAGAAGCAGGCAGGGAACCCCAACAGCGCGGTGCCACCTTTCTGTCCCCCGGGGTGCCAGGAGGGGCCGGGTGGCACTGCCCGTCCCCTGTGCCCGGCCAGGTTTTCCGCTCTGCCTTGGGAGCGGCCGAGCCGCGGTTTTGGCAACAGCGCGGGGCGGGAGTGTTGGGGCAGGTGAGCCGGGCAAGGACAGCGGTGACACCGCGGCTGGCACCGTGTCACGGCCACCCGGGGCCGCAGGGGTCCCGCGGCTGCAGCCCTGGAGAGGGTTCTGGGTGCGGGTTAATGGAAAGCCCGGTGGAACGGAGCGTTCCGCGCTGCCTGGGCTCGGGGTGAGTCACCCTGTGAGTCACCCGTGTCCCCGCCAGGCAGGGGAGCACAGAGGGGACACTGCTGTCACCCAGCTGCGCCATCCCGAGCCCTCCTGGAGCTGCTGAGCCCCTCCCCAGTGCGCTCCCAGTGCTGCTGGCACTGTCCCTGCTCTCCCTGCTCGTTTTCTCTCCTTTCCCAGCAGAGCTGGCCGGAGCTGAGGGGCCCCGAGGGGACCCTCGTGTCCCTCCCGGTGCCATCGGGGCCCTCCCTGTCCCTGTTCTGCCCCAGCTCCCGGCCTGGCCGAGCTGTCCGAGGGCACCACCCCGGGCAGGGCCCAGCCTGGGGCGCTCCCGGCCCCTGCCCGAGCTCGGGGCAAAAGGAAAAACAAAAATTTGGCCCAAAACTCTGGAAGGGCCGAGGCGCTGTGGGCGCGGAGTCACGGCGGGACGCGCTGGGTTTGTCCCCCGGGGTGTCCCCGCTGTCCCCGGCCGGTGCCACCCGCGCGGGGCCCGGGGGTCGCTCCCGCCGGGCGGGGCCGGGGGGGCGCGGCCATGACATCACCTCGGCGGCCTCCCATTGGCTGCCGGGCCGATGACGCCGTCCCTCCCATCCCGGCGGGATGCGGCGTTGCCATGGGAACGGGATGCGCGCTGTGCCCGCGGGGAGCGTGGGACCGGCGGGGATCCGCTCCTGTGCCATCGGGAACGGCACTCGGGGCTCATCCTGATGGAATTCGGGATGCGCCGGCAGCCGGGCCAGGGGGGGGAGAGGCTCCCCCGGAGCTGCCGCCCCCAGCCCACGCTCCAGCAGCTCGGGGGGAGCCTTCTCCATGCTCAGCTTCCTCCGGGAGTCAAACGAGTCCAGCTCCTCCAGCGCCGTTTAATCTTTCCCCAGCCCCCAAATAACACTTCTTAAAAATCCCTGGCCGCTGAAGGAGAAAGCTGAAAAGAAACTTTCAAAAGTTACAAAAGAAACATTTTAGCGAAAACGCCGCAGTTTCAAGGGTGAGGTGTAGGAAATGTGGGAGGTAAAAGCAGCTGGTTCTCGGAGCAGGGGCTGCGGCTCTGCCTCCTCCAGCCCGCGGCCCCGGCCTGCCGCTGGTCACACGCAATTCCCAAGGACAAAACAAAGCCCTTTAGCCCAGGCTTCAACTCTGACCTTGCTGTGGCAGGATTAAAATCTGCTGGAGATGGACAGCGCGGTGGCAAAGAGTTAATTCCCCCTCCTTCCCTCCCTCCCTCCTTCCCTCCCCCTCCTCTCTGTTTTTGACTCCTTTTCTTTCCAACTGGCCTGGTTTGCTGCGGAGAAATTGGGAAAACAAACAGCCAGAGGAGCTGGGGGGTGCAGGAGGGGCCGCAGGAGGCACAGCTGGGGCTTCATCTCCTCCCTGCCGCCTTTGGGGCTCCCCACCGCGGTGTTGGGGTTCCCTGCCTGCCTTTGGAGCAGGACAGGGCTGCGGGAGCGCCCTCAAGCCTCATTTTCTCAGGGCAGAGAGGCTTTTCCTGGTATAATCCCTCCTGTTTTCCCTATAAATCTTATCGGGGTTTCTATTCAAATCCTGGTTTAGGAACGGTTCGGGTGAAGAGCTGAGTCGTGCACAAGTTAGGTTTGCTTTGGGTTTGGTTTTTTCTTGTTGTTTTTAATGAAAAGCGCCCCCACTGCCCAGAATCCCAAGCAGCTTTGAAGGTAACTTTGTAACATCCTGCGGCCCTTTCGGGAACTTTGTGCGGTTCCCTTGGTTTCCCTGGAGTGGGAATATCGATAAAATGCAAATTTCCTGAGCTCTGCCGCTCCTGGTTCTGCTCCCTCCAGCAGAAACCTGGGAAAAGTGGACTTGGGGGAGGGGGGGAGGTGGGAGCAGGATGCTCTGAACACCTCTGCCCCAGCTGGGCAAAGTCTCCAAAGTCACGCCATCAAAACTTTACTGGAGCTTTCCGAGGCTGCAATGAGCGCCAGCCTGCTTTGATCTCCTCAGATTCTGTCCCTGCCACCAGCAGGGGATAAACCAGGGCTGGGAATGTGTTTTTGCTGCTGGGGTGGCCCCGGAGCTGAGCTTTGTGCCCTCCCCAGCCTGGCTGCTGGCAGTGCCACTCGGGCGCTGGCACTTGTCACCCGTTATGTAACAGTGAGTGTGACCGGCAGGGCCGGCCAGGAGCTGAACAAACCCGGCCCCAAAAGGCTCCCCGGGGCAGCTGGAGGCTGTGCCAGCCCTGGGCCCAGGCTGGGCTGCTCCTGCCCCTGGAGGCTGTGCCAACCCCTGCCAGGCTGGGTGCCCGCGGTGGTGTTTGCAGGGCTGGGGGCAGATGTGGCAGCTCCAGGAGCCGCTCAGGCTCGGGGGATGCTCTGAAGTTGGGGCCAGCTGGATTTGGGCACTGAGCTGCCTTGGAATCGGTGGGATCGGGCTTTGGGAGTGCAGGCTGTGCCAGCCCGGCCCTGAGAGGCTCCTGACCCGTCTCAGGAGGGCTCAGAGGATTTGTTGGCTCCTCGCAGGTTGCCAGGAGCCCTTTGGTCTGTCTGGCCTCTCCTCGTGGGAGCCCACGGTGGGGAGGGACCTCAGCTGTGGGACCAAGAGCATCTTGGACATCTCCGTGTCCCCTTGAGCTCCCAGAGCTGCTGGAACTGCTGGGATTCACCAGGGCAGGCACAGGGAGTGCTCCTCTCTCTGCGCCAGCCTTGTGCAGAGCTCTGCTCCTGGAGCTGCAGCACCTCTGTGATCCCCTCACCCTGCTGGGGATGGCACTGGGGGATGCTCAGGGACACTGGGGTGGCACTGGGGGATGCTCAGCAACACTGGGATGGCACTGGGGGATGCTCAGAGACACTGGGGTGGCACTGGGGGATGCTCAGGGACACTGGGGTGGCACTGGAGGGTGCTCAGGGGCACTGGGGAGTGCTCAAGGACACTGGGATGGCACTGGGGGGTGCTCAGGGACACTGGGGTGGCACTGGAGGGTGCTCAGGGACACTGGGATGGCACTGGGGGGATGCTCAGGGACACTGGGGTGGCACTAGGGAGTGCTCAGGGACACTGGGATGGCACTGGGGGGTGCTCAGGGACACTGGGGATGGCACTGGGAGAATGTTCAGGGACACTGGGATGGCACTGGAGGATGCTCAGGGACACTGGGGTGGCACTGGGGGGTGCTCAGGGTCACTGGGATGGCACTGGGAGAATGCTCAGGGACACTGGGATGGCACTGGG
>JAYJLY010000070.1:1399283-1410965 GCA_036873505.1 Acanthis flammea
CTGGAGCAGGAATTGTTTTGTCTCCCTGCTCTGGGCACAGAGCTCAGCATCCCCTGGTGGGAGCCCAGACCCTCACAGAACCTCAAACCCAGAAAAGCTGAACCTGAGGCACCACCAGGAGCTCTGCCCTCTGGAATCCCAACCCCTTGTGTGAGCTCTGGGGCAGGGACAGAGCCATTCCCACAGTCTGGGCTGTCCCTGCTCCTGGGGCTCTGCTTTTCCCTGTCTCAGAGCCTCCAGCTCTGCTGCTCCATGGACCTGCCCCACACCTGCCCAGCAATTCCCAGCCCCGCTCCCCAGGTGATCCTTTGGGCTGGATCCCACCATCCCTTCCTTGTTGTTTTGGGCACAGCACTCCGGTCCATCGCAGGTGTCAGTCCTGGTGGCACGGGGGCGTGGAGGGGAGGAAATATGGGAGAAAATGGAACTGATCCAAAGTCAATTCCACGCTGGCAGGGGACTGGGGTGACCTGGGCTGTCCCCTGGGGCAGCAGCACCTGTGCTGGAGGGTGGAGGCTGCTTGGGGGTTGGGAATCTCTTTGGGGTTGGGAATCTCTTTGGGGTTTGAGGTTGTTTGGGGTCTGCAGGGTGTTTGGGGTTTGGAGAGTGTTTGGGGTTTGGAGAGTGTTTGGGGTTTGAGGTTGTTTGGGGTTTGCAGGGTGTTTGGGGTTGGAGGGTGTTTTGGGGTTTGGAGGGTGTTTGGAGTTTGCAGGCTCTTTTGGGTTTGGGAGGATGTTTGGGGTATGGAGGGTGTTTTGGGGTTGGAGAGTGCTTTGGGGTTTGGAGGTAGTTTGGAGGCTGTTTGGGTTTTGGAGTGGGCTTTGGAGGTGGTTTGAGGCTCTTTGGGATTTGGAGGCTGTTAGGGGTTTGGAGGTTGTTTGGAGGCTGTTTGGGATTTGGAGGCTGTTTGGGGATTTTAGGCTCTTTGGGGTTTGAGGCTGTTTTGGGGTTGGGAGTCTCTTTGGGATTTGGAGGTTGTTTGGGATTAGGAGGTTGTTTGGAGGCTGTTTGGGGTTTGAGGCTGTTTGGGGTTGGGAGACTGGGGTCTGAGGCTGTTTGGGATTTGGAGGCTTCTTGGGGTTTGGAGGTTGTTTGGAGGTTTTTTGGAGGTTGTTTGGGGATTGGAGGTTTTTTGGAGGCTGTTTGGGGGTTTTAGGCTCTTTGGGTTGGAGGCTCTTTGGGGTTGGGAAGCTCTGGAGCTCTCCCCTGTCCCATCCACATCCAGCAACAAACCCTTCCCATGGAATTCCCGCAGCCGGGCTTTGTCCCGGAGGACGAGCCCCGCCTGGGACGGGGGATGCCTCAGGGCTGCGCCCGGTAATTAGGGCCGCGGTAATTAGGGCAGTTAAGCTCGGCTTTACCGCTGTCCCTTCTCGCCCGGGCACCGCCATACCTGCGGGCCCGATGTGCCGGTTCCACCGAGCCCACCTGCCTCCCCAGCCCGCCATCCAATGCCTCTCGCCCACTATAAATTGAATTTTGCCCCAAAAATTTTTGGTTTTGACACCGCCGGGCTGCCAGGCTATGGAGGGAAACCCTGCAGTGGGGTGAGAGGTGAAACCTCTGGTGGTTCCATCACGATCTGGGTCTCTGTGGAACCTTCCAGAACCTCCTGGTTGCTTCTGCCACCAGAAATGTTCCCAGGTTTCAGCCAGCTCCCAGCAAATGCCAAGGTGGTGCTGGATTCCGGCTCCTCGCTGCCGGGAAGGCTCTGGGAGCTGCGGGATTTGCTGATTCAGCTGCTCAAAAGGGAATTTTGAGGCGTCCAGGGAACAGGGTTACAACACCTGGGCTGGAATTTGCAAGTCAGCTCTGAGCTGCAGTTCAGATATTCTTCGGTTTAGTCCCTGCCCTTAAACCTCCTCCTCAGGCTGGGTCTGGTTTCTTCCTTGTTTTGGAGGCTGAGGAGCCGCACCTCGGGTGGGCTCAAGGGCTGGGAGAATTCCAAGGCATGGGAACTGAATGCAAACTCAATTTTTGAAGGAATAAGGGAAAATAAAAAATCAAAGTGTTTGGGCCCTCAAGGAGCACGCAGGCCTGACTTGATGCATCCCAGGAAAAAGGAGATTTCTGGAGGGTCATGGTTTCTAGGGATGCACTTAAGGCAGAAAAGGGAACGGGTTTGGTTCTGCCTTTTTCCAAAGCTGCACTAACTCACCTGGGGAGAGCCGGGCAGGGTGGGGCTGGGATGGGATGAGGTCCAACGTCCCCTCCAAGCCAAAGCGCTCCTGCTGCTGCAGGGTGGGAGGGGATCGCTCCCCCTCTGCGCTGGGATGCTGAAGGAGAGGGAGATGCTGCTCCAGGCAGGAATTTCCCCCACTCTTGTTCCCCAGAGCAGCCCCTGATTCAGCCGAGCCGGGGCAGTGCCTGGGTGAAACCACAGCCCGAGGTGAGGAGGAATTTCGGGAATGGGCTTCCCTGCCCCTGAGGGGGTCTGGAAGGTGAGCAGCGATTCACAGCAGCGCTTAAAAGAGGGAAATGTGATGGAATTCCTTCTGCCAGCTGTCTGTGTCCCTCCCAGCTGAGCCTGGAGCAGCCCTGATCCAGGAGGTTCCTGCCCTGGGGCTGTCCCTGCCCGCCCTCCTCATTCCCGACCTGCCCCTGCCAACCCCTTCTCCAACAGAAAACGATTTTGGAGCTGAAATCAATTTAGGAAAGAGAGGGAATCTCTGGCCTGAGCCCCCAGCGCTGCTTCCACCCCATCCCGGCAGCACCGCCCGTCCTTCCCCTCCATCGGGAGAGCGGAATTCCTGCGCTGCCCCAGGATTCCCGTTCCCACCGCTCCCCCAGCCCCGGGGGATGCCTTTTGTGGGATTTATAGAGCCGAGTGCGCTGGGAACGAGGCGCAGACAGGGCTGGGATGTGCTGCGCATACTAATGCCAGGATCTGCCCCTGCCCCGGGCACTGCCGGGTCAGGGATGTGCTCCTCACTCCCTGCTGGGCTCGCCAGCCTGGGCACAGCCTCGGGGATGCGTCCGGCAGGAGATCCGGGGTGTTTATTGGAAACCAGGTGCCACCCCCTCCCCAGTTCTGCTTCTCTTTCTTGAGGAGACCCAAAAAAAAGGAAAAAATTCCGTGTGCCACGGTCGGTTTGTGAGTGGAGTGAGGAGGGTGGGGTGGAGAGGGGCAGGAGGGGTGGCAGAAGTGCCCTGGGGTGCAGCTGGGCTGATTGAGGCCGTAAGGGTCTGTCCCTCTTGGCAGGAGGGCAGAGCAGAGGGAAAGTTTTGGTTCTGGTTTTGCCGAGGCTCTGGGAGGGCAGGAGCCCCTTCCTGGCTCTGCAGGGACCCCTCTGTCCTGGCACAGCCAAACCCCTTTGCCTGCAGCACCCAGACACCCATTCTGGCCAGTT
Source organism: Acanthis flammea (assembly GCA_036873505.1). NCBI lineage: Eukaryota > Metazoa > Chordata > Aves > Passeriformes > Fringillidae > Acanthis > Acanthis flammea. The sequence goes on from JAYJLY010000070.1 coordinate 1,402,634, forward strand.
TTGGTCCCTTTTTGGTGGTTTTGTGGCACAGTTTGGCCCTGGCTGGGCTGTGGGAGGCGGCTCTGCTCAGGGCGAGGCAGAGGCGGGCGGTGATTTATGCCCACGGCAGAGGTTCCAAAACATCCCGGGTTTATGGCATCCCCTCTGGCCTGCAGCCCGCTTCCTCCTCATGTTACATCTTGTCTGCTGCCTTCGGGAGAGCTCTGGGGGCAGGGATTGCCCCTCTCCCCCCTCCTGGGCCCTGCACTCAGAGCGGGAAAACGCACCAGGAGCACCCAGGGCTTGGAGCAGGGCAGGGCAGGATGATCCCTGAGCATTCCCCAGATTTCCCTGGAGATCCCCAGCCTGGCTGGGATCCAAATGAAGGATTCCCTCCCTCATGAGCTCTTTGTGAGGATGAGGTGTTAATGAGCTCGGCACTGAGGGCCGCTGATTGCTGGGGAGGCCTGGATGGGATCACTGGGGGAGCTGGAACTGGGAATGGTTGGATGGGGTCACTGGAGCTGGGAATGGTTGGATGGGGTCACCTGGAGCTGGGAATGCCTGGATGGGGTCACTGGAGCTGGGAATGGTTGGATGGGGTCACCTGGAGCTGGGAATGCCTGGATGGGGTCACTGGAACTGGGAAGGGCTGGATGGGGTCACTGGAACTGGGAAGGGCTGGATAGGCTCACCTGGAGCTGGGAATTGTTGGATGGGGTCACCTGGAGCTGGGAAGGGCTGGATGTGCTCACCTGGAACTGGGAATGGTTGGAGAGGAACTGGTCCAGGCAGGGTTGGTTACCTAGAGTGGATGAGGTTTTGTGACCCCATCTCCTCTCTGTTGATTCCTCCCCCAGTTATTTTTGTGTCCCTTCTCCTTTTCATACCCCCCCTATTTTTACTTCCCTCTCGCTGTCAGACTCTCCCCAAGCCCAGGCTGCTCTGGGAGGTCTCTGGGGGGTTCCTTTCCCCCCAAATTCCCGTGCTGGGCTCCATCCCTGCGGGTTTTTCAGCCAGCTCCCTGCAGTGCTGCTGGGGCTGGGGGCGACCCTGCTGCTTGTGGGGCGAGGAGGAGGAGGAGGAGGAGCTCCGAGTCCCCTGCCCTGTCCCTGCTCCTCGGGAGAGCTTCAGCAATCCCTACCTGGGATTTTCCGTTCGCCTCTCCCCGCCTTTGGCTCGGAGCCTGGCGCAGCTCCTGTTTTTGGAGCACAAAGCTGTGTTTGCAGGTGAAACCCTACCCCGGAGCCTGCCCCGCTCCCCTCCCTGCTCGGCCAGCCCAGCGCTGGCGCTCGGCGAGCGGATGTGGGAGTTTCCTCCTCCTGGAGGCCTTCAGGTAACTCACCCACCTGCGGCCCCGGAGTTAAACCCAAACCTGTTTTTGCAGCAGGGAAAGAAAAAAAAATAAAAAAAAAAAATCCCAAACCTGTGCGGAACTGGGCTGGGTTTGTGGTTTGCAGGAGCCTCTTTCCAGCAAATCCTTGATGGAAATGTCCCGGTGCCCCCTCCCGCCGAGCCCCGGGGCTGTGCATGGGTTAACCCTTTAGGGATCCCGCCCTGGCTCTGCACCCCAAGGGTTGCAGAGAGAGGGGGGTGTGCCAGCGGCCTGGAATTATTCTCGGAGAGAGAATTTTCCCGCTTTGTTGTCGGGCTGAGCCTCCCAACCCCACCGAATTTAGATGCAAATGCACTTTGCCTCCTGCTTTTTAATGTTTTACTTCCCCTAATTGCCGAGACCGGTTGTAATTTTGGGACGTGGCTGGCTTGCCGAGAGCAGCTTCCCCTTGAAAGCGCTCCCCACTGCCGGGGAGATTTGGGATTTCTGATTTCTGCCCTCTCCCTTTTTGGTTTTCTCCCTGTGTCTCAGGTTGGAGGAAGCCAAGGAGCCGCCCTGGCTCAGGTTAGTGCCGGAAAGTCCTGAGGCGCAGGGGTGAAAAATAACACGTGGTGCCCTTGGAGGGCTGTGTTTGATTTTGTTGTGTTTTTAGGCCGACTTTGCTGGGAAACAATCACCATTTGGGGCCAGAAGGCAGCAGCGGCTGCGTCAGCCCCTGGAGCAGCTCCAGGCTGCTCCTGCCCCTCCTGGGCTCTCCTCCTTGGGATGAGCTTTCCAAAACTCCAGCTCTTAACCCTGAGCCCCGATTGCAACACCGCGGCTCCCCCCAGGAGCGGGGAGAGCTCGGCGCAGGCTGTGGCGATGTTATCGTGCCTCTTGCACAACCAGCGATCCCACGGGGGCTCTCCCGGGGAAGAGGGCTTGGGGACGTGCTGTCCCTCCATCCCTCCAGCCCTGCCACCAGCCGGACACCTTCCAGGCGCAGGAAAACGCCCCGCTGTGTCACAGGTGTCCCATTCGATTCCAGCCAGGTGTGCGCGGAGGGATGGAGGGAGAGGAGCAGCTTCTGTCCGAGCTGGTGCTGAGCCCCCCTTCTCCTCTGGGACAGGGGACAGCCCCAGCTCAGCCTGCCCTGTGCTCCCCTTCTCCCGCTCGCTCTCTGCCGGCTCCGGAGCTCCGGGAATCTCAGCTTCCAGCCCGAGCCCGGCTGGGACTCTGGAGCTTGCAGAGGGAAGCAGAAAACGCCGCTCTCCGAGGAGTCCGGGCTTGCAAAAGCCAGCGAGGCTTGCAGAGGACTTGGCTGGGGCAGGAGAGGGGGGCTCTGTCCTTTGAAAGGCTTCCCACAGAGACTGGGCAGGGTTGAGAGGATGTGCCCCTTACTTTTATAACTCCACCTATTTCTGTCTTTTTATACCCCTACCTATTTTTGTATGCACTATTGTTTTTATGTCCCCACCTATTTTTACATCCCCAAAAATCTGCACTTGGCTGCTGGGCAGGGGCACACGTTGGGTGCTGGACAGGGGCACACGTTGGGTGCTGGACAGGGGCACAATTTGGGGCTGGGCAGGGGCACAATTTGGGGCTGGACAGGGGCACAATTTGGGGCTGGGCAGGGGCACACGTTGGGGCTGGACAGGGGCACATGTTGGGGCTGGGCAGGGGCACACGTTGGGTCTGGGCAGGGGCACGCTTTGGGGCTGGGCAGGGGCACACTTTGGGGCTGGCCAGGGGCACACATTGGGTCTGGGCAGGGGCACACGTTGGGGCTGGCCAGGGGCACACTTTGGGTCTGGGCAGGGGCACACGTTGGGTCTGGGCAGGGGCACACGTTGGGTCTGGGCAGGGGCACACTTTGGGTCTGGGCAGGGGCACACAATAGGGCTGGGCAGGGGCACGCTTTGGGGCTGGGCAGGGGCATGCTTTGGGTGCCCTCCCTCCAGAGCAGCTCAGGACAGGGTGGGCACCGTGGGCACCGAGTGGCACCAGGCCAGGGGCTCCTGCTGGGGCTGCACGGGGAGGGTGGAACCCTGGGAATGGGAATGTCCTCTCCTCAGGGGGGATTGGAGCTCCTGGCACGGGGGCTGAGGCTCCTCCAGCCCCTTCCCCAACAACCAAACTCAGAGAGAGAGCAGGGAGGGGACAGAGGCAGAGCTCAAGGGACACCGAGGGACAGGTTTGCTGTCACCCTGCCACTCCAGGGCAGAGCTGGGAGGAGGCTCCAGGTCTCTGAGGGGTTGTAGGTGCCTGAACTCTGGCTGTGGCACCGGTTTCCTCCTCCCTGCAGTTATTGGCTGCTCCATCTGAGCGCTGACCTTGCTCTTGTTTAACTTGGCTGGGCCTGGGGCTGCTGCCTGTTCCCAGCCATGGAGTTTTTACCTTCGTGCCAGTTGCATTGGGGGAAAGGACAGAACTTCCCTGACTTGTTTGGGTTGTGGGTCTCCAAACACCCCGAGGAAAAATATCCCGAGTGCTCTCACCTTATAAAACTCACCCTGGCAGAGACTCTCTGTCTGCTCTCTCTCCGTGGCAGCGTTCAGCCCAGGCCCCAGAGGAGTGATTCTCCTCCTTGCTGGTGGTACTTGCAAGGCACCAAAATCCAGAGGGCTCTGGGGTCCCTTTGGAGCTGCTGCTCCCGGAGGGATGGCATTCCTGGAGCTGTGAGGGATGCTGGGGGTGGTTTGCCAGCAAGGAGAGTTTGGTTTGGCAGGGATGCCAAGGGGGTGGCACTGGTGCTTTGCTGGGAATGCCAACTGCTCCAGAGGCATCCCAGCAGGGTGACCACCAGATCCTGGTCCTTGGATGCCACCTGTGCCAGGAGAGGGGGGATGAAGGGACAGCAGTGGCTGGACCTGCTGGGAGGCTGTGGAGAGGCTGAAAGGGCAGCAGGGCCATGGTGGTGGGGGCAGCAGGGTGGCTGGGGCAGGGACATGACCCTGAAGGGTCCTGCAGGGTGGCTGGGGCATGGACACGGTCCCAAAGGGCCCTGCAGGGTGGCAGCAGGGTGGCTGGGGCAGGGACACAGCCCCAAGGGACATTGCCCCCTGCTCCAGCCCCTCTGGAGCCTGTGCCTTCCAGCCCGGTGGGAATGAGGGTTCAGGAGCCCGGCCAGGCTGAGAACATAAACCCAGTTTAAAATTGAAAATGGCTTTTTTTGGTGCCCTGTGGCCTCGGCCAGGTCCCGCTGAGTGCGGCAGGTGGGTGTCACCAGAGCGGGGACATCCCGGCTCCACAGGGAGGGACATTCCTGGCATCCTCCGGGGCAGGGACAGCCGGGTCGGTGCCCACCCGGGCCAGCATCCCCTGTCCTGGGCAGCCGGGTCGGTGCCCACCCGGGCCAGCATCCCCTGCCCTGGACAGCCGGGTCAGTGCCCACCCGGGCCAGCATCCCCCACCCTGGACAGCCGGGTCAGTGCCCACCGGGCCAGCATCCCCTGCCCTGGGCAGGGGGGTCGGTGCCCACCCCGGCCAGCATCCCCCACCCTGGGCACCGCTCTGCTCATCCCCCCCGAGCCCCAGGTGCCTCCCCGCCACCTCCAGCCCTCGGCGGAGGTTTTAACTTGTTTCCTCCGCCGCAAGGAAACATGACTTTTCCCATTGAGGGAATTGAGCGGCGACAATGGCGAGTGACACAATTTCCCCCTCCGAGCATGCCATCGCCCCGCGGCCCGGCCGGGGAGCCCTTCGGGGAGCATCTGCATGACAATGCGGCGGGCTGTGCTACCATTAGCTGCCCTTTTGCTATTAGTACCTAATGAAAATGTAACCATATTTAACCCCCCACAGTCCGAGATTAGCGAGAAAGGGGCCTAAGTGGATTTAATTCTTTTGTATGGCGGGCATCAAACTCTCCATTTTGATTGCCCTGTCCCCTCTTCCCCTCTCCAGCGGGAGAGGGAGGCAGGAAAGCTGGGGAAGGCTAACTCTATCCTCTCAGCTGTCCCCGGCACAATGGGCAAAGTATCTTTTGTGGCATTAACGGCTTTGGCTGGGGGCTGGGGGAGCCGGGCAGGAGAACAATGTGTGAGAAGCTGAGCCTGTGGGTTTCCCACACGGCCCAATATGTGTCCCCACACCCCCCTCTGCGACAAGCAGACCTGCAGCAGCCCAGCCCACAGCTGATCCCGGCTTGATTGGCTTTTTTTTTTTTTTTTTTTCCCTCCCTCTCTCTCTCTATTTTTTTTTCTTTCCTCCTTCCTTCCCCCTCTCATTGTGCTCTTGAGAGATGAAAATCCTTTCCTGGCGTGAAAGGAGAGGCGTGCCTTAAATCCCCTCCCTCGGCCGGGCCGGGCATGTCATATGACGGCCAAATCCCCGGGATTAGTGCGTGTGTGTCTGCTGCGGGATCCCGATATCTATATTCCTGCCCTGCCCCCTCTCCGGAGGGATTTCTCCCGGGATATTTATTCATTGCACCTGCTGGCTGCGGCCTCCCGCTGCCGGCCTCAAGGTGCAGCCTTGGGCCAAGGGCAGGGCAGCAAATTCTCGAGGTTTTCCCCCTCTCCAGTAAATTCTCGAGGTTTTCCCCCTCTCCAGTAAATTCTCGAGGTTTTCCCGCTCTCCCTCCTCCCTCTGTTTTCCCCAATCCCAAGCGAGGTGGGGTTTTGGCTCGGGGGGGATCTTGGAGCTTGGCTGGAGTTTGGGATGAGGGCACAGGTGTGGGATGAGGGCACAGGTGTGGGATGAGGGCACAGGTGTGGGTTTGGGATGTGGGTACAGGTGTGGGATCTGGCACAGGTGTGGGTTTGGCATATGGCACAGGTGTGAGTTTGGGATGGGGGCACAGGGATGGGTTTGGGATGTGGCACAGGTGTGGGTTTGGGATGTGGGTACAGGTGTGGGTTTGGGATGAGGGCACAGGTGTGGGATGAGGGCACAGGTGTGGGTTTGGGATGAGGGCACAGGTGTAGGATGAGGGCACGGGTGTGGGTTTGGGATGGGGGCACAGGGATGGGTTTGGGATGTGGCACAGGTGTGGGATGAGGGTACAGGGATGGGTTTGGGATGTGGCACACCTGTGGGTTTGGGATCCATCTCAGCTGGATGCTCATCCCTGGCAAGGGCTCAGGGCAGGGCTGCAGTGGCCACCACTGCCATGGTCAGTGGCCAAGGACAGGTCAGTGGGACACTGCTCTGGCCACCAGCCCGTGGGGGAGGTGCCCCAACCTCCTCTGGAGCCAGAGAGGAACCCACGAGGAGAGGCCCCGTGGGGATGAGTGAAAAATGTCCCAAATGAGGGGTGAGAGGGATGGGGAGGCAGGCCTGGCTGTGGGGGCTGTGCCCAGAGTGGTGGGGTGGGATGGGAATGGGGATGGGAATGGGATGGGGATGGGGATAGGGATGGGGATGGGGATGGGGATGGGGATGTGGAGCCGGCTCGGGAGCAGCAGGGGCCGTGCCACCGGCTGTGCTCTCCTGCGGGATGTGGAGCTGAAGTGCTCGGGCGGGAGGAGAAGCGTGCGAGGGGGTGGGGAGGGCGGCGGGGGGGACGGAGGGGCTGCCGCTTGTGTGAATGTGCCCCCGCTCATTGTTCCGCGGCTTTATTCGGTGGCCTCGATGGGACGGATTTAGAAATCCTAATCAGGGAGCAGTCTCTGCGCCTCCCGAGTGTGACACAACTTGAGCTGCTCCGGGGCGCCTTTGTTCCCTAATGACAGCTGACTTCATGCAGCAGTGGGAACAGTTTGAGCATAACTCCGCACGGCCGGGCTGGCAGCTGCAGCGTTAACCCCTTCTTGCCCACCTGCCCGGACAGCGGGGGCCCGGCAGGAGGCAGAGCCCCTGAGGGATGCTCGGCTTCACCCCCGGCACCGCTCCTGAGGGCATGGAGAGCACCGAGCTGTGGGTACGGCTCTGTCTGGACGCAGCAAAGTTTTCCCCGGAGTTTCTAGACTCATTAAGGTTGGGAAAAAAAAAATCTCCAAGTTCATCAAGGCAAATTTTTAATTGAATCCCAGTAAAGCAGCGAGGTGCTGCGGGTGTCCCTTGGGAAGCAGCTGGGGTTATCCCAAGGTGTGGAAGAGGTTGGAAAAAAATCTCCGAGTTCATCAAGTCCAACTTTTGATTGAATCCCACCCTGCCCAGTAAAGCAGCGAGGTGCTGCGGGTGTCCCTTGGGAAGCCGCTGGGGTTACCCCGAGCTGCGGAGGAGGGAGCCGGGTGTGGGCACTGCCCGCGGGGTTTTGCCGTGCCCTGGGTGCCACAGCCCCGGCTGGGGGTGAAGGGCGGCTGCGGGGCACTGACATCACCCGCCTTGAAAGTAAAAGGCATTGAGTCATTCCAAGATGTTCCCGGAAGAGCCTCCCGGCCCTGCCAGCACCGAGCTCGGCCGCCAGCGTCATTCTCGCTCTCTTGGCCTCCCTTCCTCCCCTGGCAGAGCCGGGCTTGTGCTCCGAGCGCTCCAGAGCCGGGGCTGGGCTGGGGATGGGGCTGGCAACAGTTAAACCCTCGCTCTCCCCTCTCTGTTTGCTGTCAAAGCTGCGACCTGGGAAAATACTTGTGGAAAATTACCCCTATTAGAGGGGGGCGAGGCAGAGCTGGCTGGGCCTGACGGGCCGCAGTCCTGGGTCCCACCCCGGGCTGGGACAGCTCCGTCTGTCTGTCTGTCTGTCCGTCCCCCCCGGCAGCAGATGGGTTTCCCAGCACCTGGGTCCCCGCTGCCATCCCGCCCATGCTCGGGCAGGGTCTCCCTGGTGACGGGGCACGGGATGCTGCTGTGCAGTCCATTTGTCACCAATTGTCACCGCTTTGTTCGGCCGTGTCTGCGCGCTCGGTTGTGTCACCGGGGAGGCCGGGAGGAGCAATCGGGCCTCGGCTGATGGGCTGCGGGCTCCTGCTGCGGGAAAGCCGGGCTGGGCCGGCCGGGGGAACGGGAACGGGGACGGGGATGGGGATGGGGAATGGGGATGGGAATGGGAACGGGATGGGGATGGGAACGGGATGGGGATGGGAATGGGAACGGGATGGGGATGGGAACGGGATGGGGATGGGGATGGGAATAATGGGAATGGGGATGGGA
>JAYJLY010000070.1:1418233-1429408 GCA_036873505.1 Acanthis flammea
TCTCCTCTCCTCTCCTCTCCTCTCCTCTCCTCTCCTCTCCTCTCCTCTAAATTTGCTCCAAATTATTGAAGTTTTGGAGTGGGAGAGAAGGATGAAATCTGAGTTTGATTTGCTCCAAATTATTGAAGTTTGGGGATGGAGAGGAAGATGAAAATCTGAGCTTTATTTGCTCCAAATTTTTGAAGTTTTGGGGATGGAGAGGAGGATGAAAATCTGAGCTTTATTTGTCCCAAATTATTGAAGTTTGGGGATGGAGAGGAGGATGAAAATCTGAGCTTGTTTTGCCTCAAATGATTGAAGTTTTGGGCAAGATGAGGATGAAAATCTGAGCCTGGTTTACTCCAAATTATTGGAGTTTGAAGTGGGAGAGGAGGATGAAAATCTGAGCTTGTTTTGCCTCAAATTATTGGAGTTTTGGGGATGGAGAGGAGGATGAAAATCTGATCTTGATTCAGGTTATTCCATGGCTGCCCCATCCCTGGAAGTGCCCAGAGCCGTGGGGTGGGATGGGATGAGCTTCCAGCTCCTTTCCAACCCAAAATTCCACCCCACAAAACCCCGGGGCGCGGCCGGAGAGCGGCGGGGCTGTCAGCGGAGCTCAGCACCCGTTAATTAATTAATTAATTAATTAATTAATTAATTAAAACCTCCGGGCCGGGTTGGCCCGGGCTAAAACCAGTGTGAGAACCTTGCTGGCGGCGTTCCTGCGTCGTCGGGGCTGAAGTGTTGTCATCCCAGGCTGCTTTGCATGACAATGCAAATCAGGTTTAATTATGCAGCGGGATGCTAATGAGGCCGGAGCGGGCTGGGGCTGCCTGGGAAAGGCTCTGCCCGGCCGGGGAGGGGGCACGGCGGGCCAGAAAATCCCCCCGAACAAAATAAACCGTGACAGCTCGGGAGGGAGAGGTGGGGATGGGGAGGTTGGGGTTTGGGGGTTTTTGGGGTGGTTTCTCAGGGTCTGGGGTCCAAATCAGCTCTTGGGGGCTGATCTCGGCCAGGAAAGTGTAAAAATGGGGTCTGGGGTTTGCAGCATGGCAGGAGCTGGGATGGGGAAACTGAGGCACGGAGGAGCTCGGCTGTGCCAGGGTGCCAAGGTGGGCACGGCAGGGATCCAGCCGGGCTTTCCCCTTCTCCCTCAGGACAGTCCCAGGCAGCAGCTGCCACCAGGGAAATGCAGCTGGAAACACCAAATTCCAATGATTTGGAGCAAATCAAGCTCAGATTTTCATCCTCCTCTCCCACCCCAAAACTTCAATGATTTGGAATAAAACAGGTTCTGATTTTCATCCTCCTCTCCCACCCCAAAACTTCAACGATTTGGAATAAAACAGGTTCTGATTTTCACCCACATCTTCCTCAAGACTCCAATGATTTGGAGCAAAGCAGGCTCAGATTTTCATCCTCCTCTCCCATCTCAAATTCCAATGATTTGGAGAAAAACAGGTTCAGATTTTCATCCTCATCTTCCCTAAAGCTCCAGTAATTAAAATCTGAGCCTGTTTTATCCCAAATCGTTGAAGTTTTGGAGTGGTAGAGGAGGAGGAAAATCAGAATATCAGAACCTGGTTTGCTCCAAATCATTGGAATTTGGGGGAAGATGAAAACCTGAACCTGTTTTACTCCAAATCGTTGAAATTTTGGAGTGGGAGGAGGAGGAAAATCAGAACCTGTTTTGCTCCAAATTATTGGAATTTAGGGATGGGAGAGGAGGATGAAAATCTGAGCCTGGTTTGCTCCAAATCATTGGAGTTTTGGAAAAGATGAAGGTGAAAATCTGAGCCTGATTTGCTCCAAATCATTGGAGTTTGGGGAAGATGAGGATGAAAACCTGAACTTGTTTTCCTCCAAATTATTGGAGTTTTGGAGAAGATGAAGGTGAAAATCTGAGCCTGTTTTACTCCAAATTATTGGAGTTTGGGGATGGAGAGGCGGATGAAAATCTGAGCCTGATTTGCTCCAAATCATTGGAGTTTGGGGAAGATGAGCATGAAAACCTGAACCTGTTTTGTTCCAAATCATTGGAGTTTTGGGGGAAGAAAAAAATCAGAACCTGTTTTGCTGCAAATCATTGGAGTCTGGAGGAAGATGAGGATGAACACCCTCGCCCGTTTTTCTCCAACCCCAGGGGGTTCAGGGCTGGAGAGGAGGACGCAGCCATGCCCAACCATCCGGTGCCAAGGAACCCCTCGTGTTTTTGGGGTTTATTTCCCCTGAGAACGGGGGGCCAGCAGCGCGGGGAGCGCGGCCAGCCCGAGCGGGCGGCTCGGAGCGCTGCCCCATTGTCCCAGCCGGCTGTGAGACAGATTAGCAGCCCCAGGTGGAAAGTCACGATCTGCATCTCAATGGGCCGCTTATAAAAGGTGGGGAGCGCAGGAGCCCGCAGCTTTGTGCGCTGCCTCCAGCACGCCCTAATCTCTCTTTATTTTCTCCGCAGCCTGACCTGGGGGCACAGTTTCTAATTACCAGGTCACCCCGCTAATATTGTCATTTCCAGCCAGTGGGTGTGAAACCATGGCAACGCCACTTTGGCTTCCAAGTTGCTCCAGGAATAAAATTTGCCTTTTAATCACAGAAAATGACGGGGCGGCTCCCCGCTCCCTCCCCACCCCCTGCCCCAGCGGCTCCTGGCTGGTGGAATTCCTTCTGGGGGCTTTTCAAAGGTGTTCCCAGGGGGAGCTTCACCTTGGAGCTGTGGCCAGGATGAGGGACAAACCTCCACGACGGTTGGTTTGCATCCCAAAGCTTCCCGGAGAGGAATTATGGAATGGTTTGGGTGGGAAGGGACCGTAAATCCCATCCATTCCCGCCTTCCCCATCCCAGGTGGTTCCTGGAGCAATCCCAGGGATGGGGCAGCCCCAGCTCCTCTGGGAATTCTATTCCAGAGCCTCCCCACCCTCGCGGTAAAATCCAAATTTTCTTTTTTAGGATGGTTTTTATCTTTAGAAGCTGTGAGGGAGCTGTTAAAGGAGGGAGCCGAGGAGGGTGTCGGAGCTCCAGGGATGTCCTGGTCCTGGTCCCCCAGTCATCCCTCACTGGGATGGTGACTCCAGCTCCTGGAATTCACCTCCCAGCGTGGAAAAAACCCACGGAGAATCAGGAACCATGGAGAATCACGGAAAATCAGATTTTCACCTTCTTCTTCTCCAAAACTCCAACAATTTGGAACAAAGCAGGTTCAGGTTTTCATCCTCATCTTCCTCCAAACTCCAATGATTTGGAGGAAACCAGGCTCAGATTTTCATCCTCTGCTCCCCTCTCAAATTCCAATAATTTGGAGCAAACCAAGCTCAGAATTTCATCCTCCTCTCGATCCTCAAATTCCAATGATTTGGAGCAAACCAGGCTCGGATTTTCATCCTCTGCTCCCATCTCAAACTCCAATGATTTGGAGCAAACCAGGCTCACATTTTCATCCTCTATTCCCATCTCAAATTCCAATAATTTGGAGCAAGACAGGCTCAGATTTTAATCCTCATCTTCCCCAAATTCCAATGATTTGGAGCAAACCAGGTTCTGATTTTCATCCTCATCTTCCTCCAATGCCCCTCCCAGGGCAGTCCCGAGGTCTGCCCACCCTTTCCAGGCAAAAATTCCTGCTGATGGTGGGTGCACCCTGCGCTCTGTGTTTGTCATTCCTGGGGCATCTCTGGTACTTTGGGGCTCCAAAATCCTCATTTTCCTCTCCCCCAGCTGCTAAATCCAAGGTCTGCTTTGTCTCCTTGATGAAAAACTTTGCTTGGGATGAGCCTGAAAATCTCCCGAGCTCTGGAGGTGATTTCCAGCTTCCAAGGGCTGGGCTGGCAGTCCCGAGGGACACCTGGTGAAATCTGCTCCGATTCTGGGACAAATTCAGGTCAGCCCTGAGCTGAGAGCTCCCCTGGGGCCTCCCCCGGCTTCCAGGGCAGTTTCTCACTCTCCAAAAGCGAAACTCCCACTCGGAGTGAGTCAGAGGAGAGCTGGAATCCCATTTTAAGGTGATTTTCCAGCTGACAGGAGCAGGTTAATTGTAAACTGTCTGCTGAAGCTTTAAAACTCCTGTCCAGCCTCATTATTAGCAGCTGGGGATTTATGGAGCGAGACTCTGCGTGGTGATAGCCGGGGAATTAATCCCCACTCTGGCAGCAGGGAAATCAGCTGTGAAACTGCTTTTTTGGGATCTTTCTGACACATCTGGGAGGGGACAGGAGCTCTGTCCTACCTGGGCTGGCTGGGGGGCCACGTCAGAGCTGTCACCTCGGGGGCTGAGGGGTTAAATCCTTCCCAGCACTCTGGAGTGGGGGATGGTCAGTCCCGGAATTTGGGATTTGGGGTGGTGGGTCTGGAAAATGCAGGGTGCAAATCCTCATGGGATTTTCCCCCTGAAATTGGGATTTTGGGTGGTGGATCCTGACCTGGTAAGGTGCAGATCCCCATGGGATTTTCCCCCTGAAATTGGGATTTTGGGTGGTGGATCTTGACCTGGTAAGGTGCAGATCCCCGTGCTCACCCGTGCCCTCCCCTCTGCTCTCCAGCCCTGCTGCCCGAAGCCAGGTGAATTTCCAGTCCCCCCGAGCCGCCCGGAGCTGCCCCGTGCCCAGCTCGGTTTGGGCCAGGGGAGCCCCAAAAATTCCCGAGCCCACCCCAGGAGCAGAGCAGGGATGGCCGGGCCAGGCTGGGACAAAAGAGCAGAAAAAACCCCAAAAGCTTTGCTGTTCTGGGTTTTTTGTGAGGAAGAAATGCCAGGGATGTTTCTGCTGGAGAAGGGGACAGCGGGAACAGAAATGTCCCAGGAAATGTCCCGGGATTCCCGGTGGGATCTGTCCCGGGAATCGGGGTGGGATGAGGAAGGTCCCTCGTGTTCCAGGCACTGCCTGTCCCAATCCCGGCCCCTTTCCCACCCCCGGGAGCATTTTCTGCTCGGTGGGATTGCCCGTGGCTCTCCCGGAGCTCCTTCCTCAGCCCAGCCCCAGGAGCTGGCTCGGTTCTGTTGGCCCAAATCCGGGAGCGGGGATGGGAAGCGCTGAGGAGGAGAAATGTCCGGGATGGAGGAGTTCCCACAGGGCACAGCAGAGCGACACTGACCCCAATTAACGCTCGGCGTTAATGAACCCCGCCGGGAGCTCGGCTGCGGCGGGAATCGCTGGGCAGAGGTGGGGAGGGAGCAGCTCTGGGGCTTTTCCAGCCAGGAAAAGATTCCAGGGGGGATCAAATCTGCACCTGACTGCTGGGACTGAACGGGGCAGGGACAGGGGGATTTGGGGACAGCCAGAGCTCAGGGTCCCTTTGGGGTCACCCCCCGGCCTGGGTTTGCCCATCCCCAATCCCGCTTTTTGCCTGGCTCTGCTTTCCCAGGTGCCCCAGGAGGGATTTTGGGACAAGTTGGGACATCTGACAGGAGTTTTCCCAGCTGGAATCTGAGGCCTTGCAGGGACCTGCTCAGATTTGTGTCCCCAGCCAGCTCGGAGGTGACAGCAGCAGGGGGGAGGTGACACAGCCTGGCCTGAGCTGCTCCAGAGCCCAGCAGGGCAGGGACGGGCTTGGGATGGGTTTGGCTGGAAAATCCAAGCTGGGCTGAGCCAGGAGGGTGATTCCTTCCCAGGAGGGACAGGGGACATCGATCCCTGAGGGTGGCACAGGTCCTGCTTGGCTGGTGGGACATTTGGGGTATTTTGGGGAGGATTGCAGCAGTTTTTGAAGGATGACCTGAGAGCCCAAACCCTTGGGGTCGCTCCTTCCTCCTCCCCTCGTGCTCAGCATCCCCAAAATCCAGCAGACAGCCCAGGGGGAGCAGAGCCAGCAGGATTTGGGGACAGCCAGAGCTCAGGTGTCACCTTTGGGGTCACAGCCTGACCTGGCCAGCCTGGATTTGTCCATTTAATCCCATTTATTCCCTGGCTCTGCTTGGGATAAAGAGGGGGGGACAGCCCAACCCTCAGCCATGAACCCAAACCCATCCAACATTCTGTGTCCCCTGGAGGCCGGGAAAAACCCTGATAAAAACCCTGATAAAAAACGCTGATAACAAACCCCTGATAAAAACCCCGATAAAAACCCTGATAAAAAACCCCAATAAAAAAACCCCAATAAAACCCCCATAACAAACCCCACACCCGGGGCAGGTGCAATTTTTGATACAATGTATATTTATTGCAAACAATAATATACAAAAAAAAAAAAAAAAAAAAAAAAAAAAAAAAAAACCAAAACAAACGAACAAAAAACAAAAATAAAGGTAAGTTTCACAAAGAGAAGGATCTTGTAACCAAAACCAAACCGAACTTACCTAAAGACAAAATATGATTTAAAGGACAGGTCTTTTAAGTTACAGAAATACTTTAAAAAGATCTGCTTTTATACAGAAATAGAAAGATGCCATATTATAAGAGTGCTTTAAGATTTTTTTTTCTCCTACTGAATCCCTAAAAAAAAAAAAAAAGTTAACAAATATATCATTATTTTTTTTTTAAATAAAAAAAGTCTGCTGTCTTTTTTAAAAAGCAATCCTTAACTGTTCAGCCACAGCTTCACCAAGATCAGTGTCCCCCCCAGCTCTCCCAGGCAGTTTTTGGGGGGGTGAAGGCTAAAACGGTGCCACCCCTGCAGCAGGGCTGGGGTGGGGGGCTCGTCCTTGCACGAGCTGCTGTGTCCCAGAGAGCTGAGGCAGGAAACAAGGCAAATGATTCAGTGATCCGCTACATTTGCAATCTTTAGTTTGTACAAATCTCATTTTTCTCTTTTTTTTTTTTCTTTTTCTCTTCTTCCAGTTTCTCCTCGAAGGCAAAAAAAAAAAAAACTCCGAACAAAACAAAAAAAAGGAAGAGCACAAAGTTTGTACAAACCCAGGACACAGATTCCAAAAAAAAAAAAGAATAATAATAATAATAATAACAACGACCAAAAAAAAAAAAAGGAATTAAAGAGATAAATAAAGGACTGGTTACAGTTTCAGACCATAATTTAACAGGCACGGTCACCTTCCAAACAATGCTCCCAACTCACTTCTGAAAGGACTTCACCAAACCCAAGGAAAGCGGTGATTAAAGGCTGCTCTTCTCCCCAAATAAATAATTTCAAGGGTCCGTGGGGGCTCCCAGGCAGAGAGGAGCCCCTGGCTGGGGTTGGCACCCCGGGCTGGGCAGGGGTGCCCGGAGGGGTCGGGCTCAGCCCCACCCGGGGCCGGTGATTATCAGGGGCTGCTTTAAGGCTTCCAGCAGCACTTTGGGGCTGCTCCGTGGGGTTTTTTTAATGTTTTTTTTTTCTCTCTTTTTTTGTTTTTCTTTTAAGGCTCAAGGTTATTAAAAAATAAAGTGAAGTTCTCCTCCTGGCTGGTTTTGCTACGAGTTAGAAAAATAAAGCCTCTCCCATGCTGGTCCCTGCCCCAGTGCTGGGTTCCCAGGGCAGAGCACGCTGGTTTAGTTTCATTTTTAGAGCAAAAAAAAGACACTTCTCTATACAAAAATACCTCTGCAAGAAAACCTAGGGCTGCTCCACTAAGTGTCATTTTTTGTTTTTTTTTTTGTTTTAGCTGTTGGAAAAATAAGAGCATTTCAAAAAATTCTCTAAAAAATAGGTATAAATCCCCTCACAATCGGTAACGAATCATACACAGTACATACTAAAAATATTTAAAATAGAGAATATTCCTCACAGAGGACTCTGAGTTCTCTCTTTTTAACCCCCCCTATTTTTTTTTAATTTTTTTTTTTTAATCTGGCTTTTAATTACTGCTAAAAAAAAAAAAAAGGAAAAAAAATCATTACAAAAGTCCCGAGAAGGAGCCAGCTGGGCGCGTTGGGTGGGAACCTCCTCTCCACGCTGCAAGAAGCAGAGCTCGAGTCCAGTCCTTGGCAAGCCTGTCCCAAATTTCGGGGCTGGGAGCGGGTCCTGGAGGATGCTGTAGTGCAGAAGGCTCGAGGCGCCAGCGTCTTTGCAATCATCGTTTCAACCTCACCCCTCTCCGAGGCGACTCCTCGCCGCTCTCCCTCTTGGCTGACTTGATTTTCCGAAGCTTTTGGTGGATTTTTCCCGGCGCCTTCTGGGCTGCCTTAGGGCCGGGTGAGCTGCGTGTAGACGGGCTGCTCCCAGTGCTGCGGGCTGTGCGTTTGCGGGATGGAGGGCACGCCCGCCGTGTCGGCGATCGGGGTGTACATGGGCCGCTGCGCCGGGCTCATGTAGCTGAAGGTGGAGTAGAGCCCCGCGCCCTGCCCGGCGTGGCTGTAGTAGGAGCCCGAGGAGCCCTGGTGCTCGCCGTACTCGTACTGAGCGCGGCTGATGCTGGGGTAGGACGAGCTGTAGTGCTGCAGGTTGAAGGAGCTGTAGCTCAGCTGCTGCTGCTGCTGCTGCTGCTGCGGGGAGTGCTGCTGCTGCTCGCTGTAGTGGCTGGGGCTCAGCTGCTCCGTCTTGATGTGGGTCCTTTGCTGCTGCTGCTGTTGTTGCTGCTGAGGGCCCTGCTCGGCGCTCAGCGCCGGCAGCTGCGCCGCTGGCGGCTGCTGCTGCTGCTGCTGCTGCTGCTTGGACATCCAGACGCCCGCGGCGCCGCTGATGCCGTAGGTGCCCGTGTAGGTGACCTGGCCGGGGTGCCCGTTGGGGGGCAGGTACTGGTCGAACTCGTTGACGTCGAAGGTCTCGATGTTGGAGATGACGTCGCTGCTGAGCTCGCCGATGTCCACGTCGCGGAAGTCGATGTGCGGTGGCTGCCGGCCGCCCTCGCCCAGCGCGCGGCCCTCGCGCTTCAGGTCCTGCTTGCCCGGCTGGGCGTCCGTCTTGGGGGTGGTGGGGGGCGTGGGGGGCCCCTGGGACTGGCCTGGGGGAGGAAGGACAGCGGTGAGGGTGGGGCGGGGGTGACAGCGCCCTGAACTGTGACAGACGCATGTCTGAGTGAGGGACACGGAGCGCAGCCCCAGGGGCTCTGCCCGCAGACACAAGCTGCGTTTTTGGGCTTTAAACAGCACGGGTCCGTGGTTCTCACGGGCAAACAGGGGGAAGTGGCCGCAGCAGGGTGACAATTTGTGTGCCCAGGCTCTGGGCACGGCTCGTGGGCAGTTCTCCCCGTTCTCACTCCGTTCCCGGCTCTTTCCTTCCCCTCCCCTCACCCAACCCTGACTTCAGCCCGGTCTGGGCTGCAGTTTCTGGCAGCCGTGCCGTGCCCCCCGCGGGCTCCGTGGGTACCTACCCGAGTGCTCCCCGGGCGAGTGCACCTCGCTGATGCTGGAGGAGGATTGGGGCGAGTCCGCCTGCAGCGCCTTGAAGATGGCGTTGGGGGAGATGTGGGTCTGCTCCGCGCCCTCCTCCTGCTCCGCCTGCCCGTTCTTCACCGACTTCCTCCGCCGGGGCTGGTACTTGTAGTCGGGGTGGTCCTTCTTGTGCTGCACCCGCAGCCGCTCGGCCTCCTCCACGAACGGGCGCTTCTCGCTCTCGTTCAGCAGCCTGGGGGCACACGGGGGGCGCGGGGTCACTGGTGGCTCGGGGGCGCCGAGCGGTGACACCAGTGCCGGTCCCTCCCTCGGACCCCCCCAAAGAGCGATGCAAAGACCCCCACAATCCGAACCCCCTGCCCGGGACACTGGCTGGCTGTCACCTCCTCGTCCCCGGCGATCTCTGGTTGTCACCCCCTTGTCCCCCAGATTCCTTCGGTGGCCAGACCAGAGCTGCAGGAGCGGCAGCGGGGTCCAGCCCTCTCCCTCCCCACCCTGCGGGCACATCCCGCTGTCCCCGGGCGCTTTGGGGACATCCCCGCCTGCCAGGGCCAGCTTTCCTGCGCCGTGTCACCGCTGCGGGATCCCCCCCGCCCCTGGCGCGGTCCCCGAGGACGCGGTGGCCCAGGTGACTCACTCGCCTCGTGTTTTCTTCCCTCCCCGCCTTATTCTGGCACTCGGAGGCCACCCGGCCCTGCGCCACTCACCGCCGCCACCCACCCTCGCTCCCTCCCTCCCTCCCCGCATCGCCCCGCGCTCCCTCCGGCCCGGCCCGAGCTGATGCAATCCCCAAATCCATCATTTCCTCCGCACCCGCAGCGCAAACGAACCGCGGCCGGGGCAGCCCGGGGGGCTCCGCACGGTCCCCCAGCCCCGGGAGCAGAAACCACTTCCACCAGCACGCAGCGAACGACTTTCCCTCCTTCCCCCTCCTGTATCCCGGCTTCTCCTCCACCCAACAAGTTCTGCGCCCCGCACAAGTTTCCCAGCGCGCTCCCAACATCCTCGCGCTCCGCATCCCCCGCTCCCCGCGGGCATCCCGGCCCCGCGCTCACCTCCAGAGCTTGCCCAGGGTCTTGCTGAGCTCGGCGTTGTGCAGATGCGGGTACTGGTCCGCCAGCTTCCTGCGGGCCGCCTGCGCCCACACCATGAAGGCGTTCATGGGTCTCTTGACGTGCGGCTTGTTCTTGCTGGAGCCGTTCACCCGCACCGGCATCGGCACCAGGGTCCAGTCGTAGCCCTTCAGCACCTGGCTCACCGCCTCCCGGATGCACACCGGGAACTTGTCCTCGTCGTTCTCCTTCTTCAGGTCCGGGTCGCCCTTGGGGAAGGTGTTCTCTTGGGGTCTGGTGTTCTCCGTGTCCGAGCCGGATCCAGAGGGGCAGGGGGACCCGGCGGAGTCATCCGACATGGTGGGGCTGGGGGCGTCGGAGATACATTTGTCCTGTTCTTCTGTCATTTTCATGAAAGGGTCGAGGAGATTCATGCGAGAAAGCGGCCGAGGGGGAACGAGGGGGCGAAAAAAAAGTTAACAATAATAAAAAAGATTAAGAAGTTAGGCGCTAAGGGGCAGGGATGGGTTAAAAAAAGTAAAAACTCGGAGAAACAAAGTCTCCACCGGCTGCGGAGAGGAGGGGGAAGAACCGCGAGAAGTTCGCAAAAAAACTTTTTATTACTTCTCCTCAGCGCAAAAAAACGCTAAAAAGAAAAAAAAATTACAAAAAGCAAGAAAACCAAAAAAACTCCGAAACGAGGAAAGGGAAAAAGAACTTTGGCGAGGCCGGGAGCGGGACCAGGAGCAGGACAAGGAGCGGGGCGAGCGCCGGGGCAGTGTCGGGCGCGGCGGCCCCGCCGGTCTCCAGCGCGGCTCTGCGGCCGCCGCGCAACGCGCGCACAAATACCCAGTGCGGGGCCGTGCTCCCGCCCCGGCCCGGCCAATCACAGCGCGGCCCGCGGGGGCCGCTCCGCTCTCATTGGCTGAGCCGCGCGGGGGGGCGGGGC
>JAYJLY010000070.1:1439564-1452634 GCA_036873505.1 Acanthis flammea
CCCCAAAATCTCCATCCCCCAAAATCTCCATTCCCCAAAATCTCCATTCCCAAAAATCTCCAGCCAAGAGCCCATTCCTCAATCCCTGCTGACCCAAACCCCTCCAGAGCGCTGTGCACAGTCTGCTTTGTGATTTTTTAGCTCAGAGCCATTTGCAGATCCAAGCCTGGACCACAAGAAGAGTTTGGGCTGGAAAAGCCACCACACACCCGGAGTCGGCTTCTCCAATCCCCCAAAATCTCCATCCAAGCTCCCATTCCTCAATCCCTGCTGACCCAACCCCCTCCAGGGCGCTGTGCAGGGTCTGCTCTGTGGTTTATTGGCCCAGGGCTGCTGGCAGGTCCCCTGTGAGCCCGGCCCCGGGGGGATCTGGGCTGGAACCCGCTGGGTGTGGCAGGAGGTGCCGTGCTGGGCTGCCTGGATCACCTCTCTGGCCACAGCTCCTGATGCCGTGTTTCCCTTTGGAAATTTACGTGGAGAGGGTGTGGAAAGGGGTGGAAAAAAAAGAAGCTTGGCAAGGGGATGGGGTGCAGATGTTCCAGCTGTGAGCCCACGAGCAGCTCTGCGTGGCTGCCCCCCTGAACGCTCCCCGTGCAGAAATCTCCTCCCTCACCCATTAATTTCCTAAACTCATGAGGAACTCAGAATTCCAGGCCTGGATGAGAATGGTTGTCTGGATGTTGCCAGGGATGTGCAGCAGTGGCCCCTTGGCTGGTCAGAGTTCATCCTGGCCATGTCACCTGGGATCTTATCCTAATTATTGTCATCTATCATTTATTATAATTATTATTATTAATTATCCAAGCTGATGTACAGATGGATAACGAGGATCAGAGAAAGGAGAGGGAATGGCCTCGTTAATGGCCTGGAGGGATGATGATCCCTGCTCCTGGCTGGGGGGAGCTTTGCCAGCAGAGAGCAGAAAAATTGGAATTTTGGGACTGAAACCTTCCCTCTTCCCTCTCTTTTTTTAGGACACACAAATAATTGTGTGTCCTGCTGTCTGTGAGGGTGTTTTGGGAGGTGACCAGAGGTTGCTGGGGTGGTTTTGAGCCGTGTCCTGGCTCAGAGGACACCACGAAGCCACCGCTGGGCTGGGGCCACCACCCAGCCCGGGGTTTGGGGCTGGACCCGCCGTGTTCCACCACAGTTTCCACCTGAGGCCATAAATCAGCGCGGGGCTGCAGTGAAGCTCAGCTTGGATTCCCTGGCAGCTTTGCTGTTTGCACTGAACCTTGCAGAGCTCTGGACGTGAGCTGGAGATTTATGGGTGTTTGCAGAGCCCACGGTTCCAGGTCACAGCTTGGACCCAGGCGTTTCCAGGGAATCTTTGCTTCCCCCGGCGTCTTTGGTGGCCCCGTCTGGAGCGAGGAAAACGCTTCCAGGGCTTATCTCCCCGCCAGGTCTCCTTGGCAGGGCTGGGAGGCTGGGTGAAACAGCCCCAAAATGCTGATGGAAACATTGCCCAGCAAAAATGGGATCTGTGTTTGGGTGGGATTCCCTGTCGGAGCCTTGGTGGAACAATCCTGGGCAGATCGTGTGGGGAAAAGGAAAATGGGAGTGGGATCCAGGGGTTGTTTTCCTTTTCTGACCCCAAAGTGGGCAAAGAGAAACCCCAGCTCTGCATCCCTGACATCCAAAGAGCTCCTTGAGCACAGGTGAGCCACGCCAGGCTCCCCTGGACATTCCCTCAGTGATCATCCCCACTCTGATCATCCCCACACTGATCATTCCCACACTGATCAATCCCACATTGATCAATCCCAAATTGATCAATACCACATTGATCATTCCCACATTGATCAATCACACATTGATCAATCCCACATTGATCAATCCCACATTGATCAATCCCACATTGATCATTCCCACTCTGATCAACCCCACACTGATCAATCCCACATTGATCAATCCCACACTGATCAATCCCACTCTGATCATTCCCACACTGATCAATCCCACATTGATCATTCCCACATTGATCATTCCCATATTGATCAATCCCACTGTGATCATTCCCACACTGATCATTCCCACACTGATCAATCCCACTATGATCATTCCTTCATTGATCAATCCCACATTGATCATTCCCACATTGATAAATCCCACATTGATCATCCCCACACTGATAATTCCAAATCTGATCATTCCCTCATTGATCATTCCCACATTGATCATTCCCTCATTGATCATTCCCTCATTGATCATTCCCACACTGATCATTCCCCCATTGATCATTCCCACTCTGATCATTCCCTCATTGATCAATCCCACTCTGATCATTCTCACTCTGATCATTCCCTCAGTGATCATTCCCACTCCAATCCTTCCCCTTTCACTCCACAAATCCCTTCCCATTTGTCCCTTTTTTGCTGAACCGTCCCTGAGAGTTTTTCCAGGCTCTCATCCAATTTTTTGAAGCTCAGGGCCAGATTTTGCATAGTTTTTTAGGAATTATTGATTTAATTATCATTTCCAGGGCTGAGGTGATGCTGGGATGAATCAGGGGGATATCCCCAAAAATTCCTCCCTCAGGGGGAGGGTCTGGAGTGCCCAGCCGGGTACAGCTGCCACCTCAGCCACCTCCCTGCTGTCCCTGCTGCCCCGTGCCAGCCCTGACACATCCCTACGTGCACAGCCACACGTGTTCCCACCCAGATCCGCTCTGGAATTGCAACTGGAGCCATAACAATATGGCAGTAAAAAATAATGAAATGCCACCATTAAAAAAAAAAAAAAAGGAAAAAAAAAAAGATGTGGAAAAGCAATTATTTATTTATACCTTGGGAGCTAGGAATAATACACCTGTTTGGTGGGGATGGCTGGCACAAAGCTGGCATTGCAGAGTGGTACTTAATAATTTCTGACCACACTTTATAGGCTCCTTCCTGCAATTAATGCTAAATAAAATCAACATTTCTCCAACGGGTGTTTCTGGCTCTCATTAACTCCCTTCTTGCCATTCAGCATCTCTTTCCCTCCGAATATCTTTTCTTTTTTGTGTTTCTCTTTTGCATTTTTCTTTGCTCTTCTCCTCTCATGAGCTCTGCTGATTTTAATTGAATTAACTGAGATTAGTGCCGGATTTATTTTTTCTGCTCCAGGTGGAACAGAGGCTCCTACCCAAGGGCAGGATGAATCCAGAGCCACGAGCAGGGCAGGCAGCAGCTGGAAGGGCAACAAAGCAGCTTGGCCCACAGAAATGAACCCATGGAACACCTGATGGATGCCCTGGAAGAGGAAAGCTGGGAATTCAGGCTCATCCTCCCAGGTGAACTCGTGGATGAAGGAATGTGTGAAGCAAAATGTTGGTGATGGTGCTGGGAGGTGAGCTGGGGGCAAAACTGGTCCTGAATTAATTGGCTTTGTTTGTTTAGGAAGGAGAAACTTCCAGGACTCCACGAGCCACCTGAGGTGCTGGGAGGTCTCGGTGGGGAGCTGTTGGTCCAGCTCTCAGCAGATGGGAATCCTCTTCCCTCCTTTTTCCTACTTTTCCTCCTCTTCCCTCCTTTTTCCTACTTTTCCTCCTCTTCCCTCCTTTTCCTACTTTTCCTCCTCTTCCCTCCTTTTTCCTACTTTTCCTCCTCTTCCCACCTTTTCCTTCCCTCCTCGAAATTCCAGCTGGGTTTGATCCCAAATGATGGGATTTCAGCAGGGGGAGGAGGGAGGTTCTGAGGGAACAAAAACCTTCCCTTCAGGAACAAATGAATGGATTCACAAACTCCAGAGTCACTGAACCAAACCTCGTGGGGATGGAAGAGCCCAGAGCTGAGCAAACCCAGATTTTCCCAAGGAAACACCGACTGGCTTTAATCAGCAGGGCCAAATCAAGTTTTGTTTCCTGAGGTTTCTTTTCCCCTCCCATCTCCTTTTCCATGTCAGGAGAGCCCTTTGGCCTGAGGTGAAGGGGGGAACTTTGCCCATCTAGTAATGAATATTTTAAAAACAACAACAAAATGCTCTGTTTGGCCTGGCCAGCTCTCACCTTCTCTCAGGACCTCAGCCAGCCTTTCTGGATGTTATCCCATGGTTCAAGCACTGCTGTTTGTCCACAGGTTTGGGATAAATTGGGTTTATCCCCACCAGAAGGTGAGAGAGGCTTGGCCATCTCCCCCTTCCTCTTTTCCTTCTGCCTCCCCAAAGCTTCTCCCTTTCAGAAAGTCACGTTGGCATCGAATTCCTGCCAGGAAAGGTTGTAAATCCCTCTAAATCCCCGTGGTGGGCAAGGAAAAGGGAACTTCCCTTCTCAACTTTGCTTTCCTCGCCCCAAATCCAATCTCTTCTTTGAGGTGAAGGATGTGGAAGAGTCAGTCCTGGAGGAAAAGCTTGGGAGAAAGTGACCCTTGCTGGGGAGCACCTCGATTTTAGGGGAGGCTGTGGTGCCTGCTCACAGCTTTGTGTGCCAGTCCTAAATGTAGTGCCACGTGTGGGGGAGGACTGGCAGGTGACACACGGATCAGCCTCATTGTCACCGTTAGCCTGGACATGACACTCACACGTGGTCAGGGTCTAAGAAGAAAAAGGATTTTTATTCTGCGAGTTCTCTGGCTGAAATACTCTTCACAAAGCGTGATCTGAAGTCATTAACTGCATCACAATAACTTATTATATTCATTGGTGCAAAGCAATTAACATCAATTTAATTGGCAAAAGTTTTACAGGAATTTAATAAGGCACATATACACATCTACTTATGCACGTAGTTTAGCATACAAACATTTTATTTTAGAAAAATTAGAAAAATATTAGAAACATTTTATTTTTCTAATCTGTTTCTGTGCTGACGGCCTTGTCTTCTTCCTTGCTATGGATAAACCCAAAAATTGTTATTTCTAACCAATTGTAATTTCTTCTATGAACTCAGCTTTGCTTGCAGGCCAGCTGTCAAACCCCTCCACACTTCCCCCTTTTTGTATCTGAGCGACAAACTCAGCTGACAAGGATTTCTGCAGGGCCTGGTGCAAAAATCCAAGCAGAGCAATAATTACAATCACCAACAAAATTAACAATCCAGCAATAATTACAATCACCAACAAAATTAACAATCCAGCAATAATTACAATCACCAACAAAATTAACAATCCAGTCTTCAGCAGTGATCAGCGAGCTTCCCTTGCTGGGGAGCTCCTCGTTTTTAGGGGAAGCTGTGCTGCCTGCTCACAGGTTCGTGTGCAAGTCCTAAATTTAGTGCCACGCTGGCAGTGCCACATGTGGGGGAGGACAGGCGGGTGACGCACGGATCAGCCTCGTTCCTCATGGGAAACTTCCAGGCTGTGCCACTTTCACCGTCTGGAACAAATGAGCAGCTCCTGGTGATGCCGTGGGAGCAGCAGCCAGGGCTGGGGATGTTCTTGGAAGCCGTAGGAGGGTGGGATTGTGCAAGCCGTTGGCAAAGGTGTGTGCACCTCTCAATCTGTTGGATCCTGCTCCGGGTTTAGGTCCAGATCAGCAGCGGGATTTAGTCACCCAGCTCTCGGTAATTCCTTTGGAATGTCGATGTTTAATTACATTTTGTCCTCAGCTGAGTCCGTCCTTTTTAATTTATCTCTGGCAAAGGCTGAGCACAAGGGTTTGGAGCGGCTTTGGAGCAGCTGCCAGATCCTGGGGGTGCTCAGACCTCACTCCCCAAAGCCAATTATAAATTCTGACGTTGGTGATCCAGGTCTAACCCAGCCTGAGTCCATGAAAATGGCACTGGCACCAAGTGTTTCCAAACAGGAGTGACAGAGCCCTGTTGAAGGATGAAGGGAGTGAAGAAATTCCCTTCTGATGGGGCTTGAGATGGTGGCAGTGACTCAGAAGAGCTGGGAAGCTCCGGATTCTTGGTCCAGGTGAGACATCCCAGTGATCTTTGAGGGTCTCACACCTGGGAGAGACTTGGAGTCCCCTCATTCCAAGGGATGAGTGAGTGCCTGGATTCTCTTCAGGAGCTCCATCCAGGACTCTTGGACCACCGTGAATCATGGAATTGTCAAGGTTGGAAAAGACCTCCAAGATCACCAGGTCCAACCATCAAACGCTTTTCCAACCGTAAAATGTTTTTAGCAACTTCACTTAAACCACTCCCTCTGATGCAAATCAGTTAAAACCTGAACATGACATAGAACAGCCACAATAAACTGGTTTCTAGTGGTTTCTAGTGGTTTCTAGTGGTTTCTAGTGGTTTATACTGGTCTGGGGGCAGTTTTATGGCCAGCCAGTTCAGTGGTGGGTGCTGAGGGCACCATGGCAGCTCTCTGGGATGAATTTTTAGGAGCTGAGGATGACGAAGCCCCAGGGATAACTGGATTTTCAGATGATATTCCCATGGCCTCACTTGTAGGTGTTTCTCCAGATGAACTCATGGAGTGCAGCATCGTCAGCATCACCTGAGACAATTCCTTGAGGCTCTGGTGGCATCACCCAGGGATTTGTCCCAGCTCAAGTCCCCACACGCCTCATCCAGCGTGACTCGGGCGTTACTCACCGTGTTTATTTTCCTGGGGCTCGGAACCAGCTGTGCCAGCTCCCAAATCCACCTGAGCAGCATGGCATGGACTTCCCATGGGCTTGCAGTGTGAGGTCATGGAGGTCCTTCCCAAGGGCTGGAATTAGGGATGGCCACACCCACCTTGCACAGGTTGGGTTTGCCAAGGCTTGTTGGGCTGAACCCCTGGTAGCCAGAGCTGTTCCAGTTCCATGAGGGGCCAAATCCATGGATGGAGACTCCTGGATTCACAAGGAACAGTCCTGACAGCTGGCTGGGCTCTGCTGTCCCATGCCATGCCATGCCATGCCATCCCTTCCCTTCAACCACCACAGGCTTGGAGCTGACTCTGCCATGAGTTCTCTCCATTCCTTTGCACAATTCCTTTGGAACAGGAATATTTCCTGTTCCATAAAAAGCTGGTCTCTCCAATCAGAGTAAATTTTGCTTTTTCCACTGCTGCTGCTTCCAGCAGCATAAATAGGAATGGATACTTTTTTAGGTTCTTCTTCTTTAGTTTCTTATTTGGTGGAATGGCAAAAGGAAAATTGTGAAGAGGTCAAAGCATCTGGGAAAATTTTCACTTGTTTAAAAAAAAAAAAAAAATTCAATTTGGAAGGACTTTTCCAAGAGAAGATGGGAAAACAGAATATCTGCTCCACCTGGAAAGGAACTGCCTCTTTAATTGACAAGAGGCAGAGAGGAAACTCTTCTTGTTTAAACTCAGCCCAAACCTGCAGCTCATAAACTTCTTGTCAGTCCTGGGCTTGTGGTTCCTTTTTTGCTTCTCATCTTCAAATCTGGTTTTTATCTCTTTTTTCGGTCGTTCCCAGCTCCTTTTCTGTCACATGTAGGTGGTCAGATTTTCAAAGCTTGGGTCGTCTTGCATCCAGAATCTGTGTCCTTGCACCAAAACATCCCAGAATTATTTGGATATCACAGAGGCTGCGGCTTTCTCTGCAGGATCTGCTCCAGGTCACCCAGAATTTTGGGCTGATCCAAGCTGGAATTGCCCATTTCCAGGTCAGATATCCCAGAATATCCACAGCCTTCAGAAGATGATGAGGACACTTCCACTTAAGAGGTGGAAGAAATATCCCGTATTTCCTTTTAGTTGATTTTTTAAACTCTGCCTTTCCAAAAAAAAAAAAAAAAATAGAAAGAAAGGTAGGGATGAGGCAGAGCAGGATGTTTAAAACCCAACCTACGTCAGCCAGGAGCTTGCTCCTAATCAGCCCATCCACCTGGAATTCCCGGGGGCAAGGAAGGAGCCTGTGGGAACAGGTTGGGACAGAGCGCAGCCATCCCGGAGAGGAGCTGCCACCCAGCCACAGGGCTGGAAAAACGCCTTGGGAGCCACTTGTGCAACGCCTCCCGTGTGATCCAGAGGGCTGGGAAGGCTCATGCCATGAAAATCCCCCTCCTCACCCCGGCGGGTTTGTTGTGCCAACCGACCCGCGGCGCCCGGCGCTAAACTCCCGCTTCAGAACGGGATCGGCACCGGGAATTTTCCACTTCGTGACAGACTTCACAATAAATAATTTCAGAAATCATAAATAGCAGCAGGATTAGATCACTGGAGCTCAGGAACTCGCTGGGGTTTAAAGAATGGCGTGGAAAAGAGGGTTTTTTTGGATGCTGCATCCTTTAACCCCCCGTCTGTGCTCCTCTTTTGCCGTAACTCAATTATTGCTCACGAGAACATTCGCTCGGTCCAAAACAAAAAGGAGAAAAACCCCCAATTATAATAAATCCACCTCAGTGTTTTCCATCAAGTTGGCCAATAACTCAGCAAAGAGCAGGGGAGAAAGGTAGATATTGAGTACTTGCTAAAACTTGGCGAGAAATGACCTTTTATTGTCGACTTTTTTTTTTTTCCATGCCCAACTTGGCAGCCTGGGCCGAACTCCGTGCCAAATTTCTCTTGTGTGTTCTTTTCCTATGTGTTAAAAACACTTCAAAAGCTGCCCCCCAAAGGGTTCTGGGGAGGTTTTGCACGGACGAGGCTGGAGGAGCCTGGATTTGAGAGTGAGGATGATGGAGTTTGATGGATATTTGTGGAGATTTATGATTTGCTCTTCTTTAATGGCTTTCTTCCTTCCCCCTGCCCTGTCCCCCACCACAGTGAGGTCTCCAGAAGGGCTGTGCTGACAGATGCAGCTGGAGACAGCCACGAGATGTTAACATAAACTCCTCTGGCAGCTTGGACAGGCCCCAGGAGTGGTTTTGGCTCCGCTCGGTGCCCGTGGTGCCATCTGCCCTCAGCTCCCTGCGGGCACGGCCCTGTCCCCGCTGCCTGGGGCACCCTAAGAGGGTGCTGTTGTGCCTGAGCACATCCAGGGCTTTTCATCTCAAAAAAACCCCCAAAAACATCCAAAGCCAAGCGATTTTGGCTGTGGAAATCAACCCCCAAAGCAGTTTCTGTCATTCTGGCTCATCCGCGTCACTCAGCCGTCGCTTCGGTGATGTCTGGGTTGTGATAGAAGAAATCTGCTTCTCTCTTCATGTTGAAGGTGATCTCTCTTGGATTCCCTCATGGAAAGCATCACCTTGCCATGAATATAAAGACCAAGTCTTGCTGTTTTCTTTTTTGCAATAATTTCATTTTAAAAAGGAGAAAATACTGATTTAAAATTTTATCCAACTCTCCTGATGTGCCCTTTCAGGTTGCACTGCTCCGCATTTGGTCAGAGATGTTTAATTTATCTCTCTTTTTTATAATTAATTCATTTTCTGGTTTCCCTGAAGCCCCCCAGTGCTTTTTTAGGGTGAGCTGCCGTGGTGGTACCAACACTTCTGAGATATTGCAGGCACAAAGACAACACTTAAGTGAGGGCAAGCCTGGCCCAGCTTTTATTTCCTTTTTGCATTTTTTCCTATAAAAAAGGTAAAACTTTCAGACTCCCTGATGCTACAACTGCTCATAAATACATTTAATTTTATTCCGCAGCAGCTCCTGAATGCAGCTACAGCACAGAGGCATCAGCTCTCATTTTGAACCGAATTAAACATCAAAAAAGGAAATAAAAGTGCAATTTCCAAACGATACCCAGTTTTCTCTCAGCATCTTGCCACAACAAAACCATCTTTAGAAACCCAACCCCAAATGATTTAGGGGCGAGCTGAGGGAGGGGCCTGCATCAGAGAACTGGGAGATGGAGCCTTTTCAGGGATCCTCCTGCTCCCACAGGGCTGCTCTCCCTCTGGAGGGGATGGATTTGCTCTCCCTGAGCGTTTTTGGCTCTGCTCCGTGCCCTGCTGGGGTTTCGGGGCTGTCAAACACGGAGGAAAAGCAAAGGGAGCGCGGGGAGGGGAGGGAAGGTCCTGCCGGGCACGGCGCTCCCAGATGGCTCATTATGGGACCAGGTGGCACAATCCAAGCTCATCCCAGTCTGTTCTCCTGCCCCAGAACCCTCCTGGGTCCCGCTGCCTCCTGGGCGCTGTTCACACCTCGCTGACCCCGCAGTCCTCGCGGATTCGAGGCTGGCGGTGTAAATTTAAATTCTCAGCGCAAAGCTCGGGGTGGGATGGAGATCCAGCCAAGCTTTTGGAGTTTTCCTGGTCCCTCCACCCTGACTCCCCAGGTTTCTGGGTGATTCCAGGGAGCACAGGGACATTTTGGGGGTGTCACCTTGCAGGAGTGAAAGCAAGTCACCAAAACCTCTTCCCAAAGGATCACTCCTTCCTTTCTCCCGCTCAGGGATCACCCAGAAAGCCCCAATCAAGGCACTGAAGGATTTATACTGGAAATAAATCCCTGCGGATCAGGACTTGAACAACACCTCCATCCCTGCCCTCCTCTTCCAGGCCTGACCTTTCGCAATCTCCATTTCCTGACCAGCGACTCCAAAGAAAACAGAGCAGCTCCTTGGTATTCCATGGAAATCTGCTCCAAACTTGTCAAAATACCCCCCCACACCCATCAGCTGCCGGGGACGAGACCTCTGCCGCGCTTTGCAGAGCCCCAGTGCAATTACTCCCATTTGGAATTATCTTTAATTGGCGGCTGCGAGCTGCAGGAGCGTTTCCCCGCTCTCGGAGCAGGACCCCGTGATTAAGAGTCACCCCCTAATTGCAGCCGAGCTGGGGGGCTCTGGGGGGCAGCTGTGGGGGGCAGCCAGGGCAGCAGCGGTGGCACAGGAGGTGACAGCGCTCAACGGGGCCGCCAATTATGGGGGGGCACGTTGGGGTGCAAATTTGGGAGGGGATTTAATTTAATTACCTGGCCAGATGTTTTAATCCCAGCTCTTCGTCCCTTCCCCTGCCTGCACACCCTCCTGAGATTTAAAAATCCCTTTATACAATTTAGAGGGAATTCATTGAATTTTAATTTTTTTTTTCCTCCCAGGAATTGAGGATCCTTTTGCTACCAGAGAGATGATTCAGGTAAACTTTAAAAATTTTTAGGGAATTTAATCAACCTCACCAGATGCTTTAATCCCAGCTCTTCGTCCCTTCCCCTGCCTGCAAACCCTCCTGAGATTTAAAAATCCCTTTATACCATTTAGAGGGAATTTGTTGAATTTTAATTTTTTTTCCTCCCAGGAATTGAGAATCCTCTTGCTTCCAGAGAGATGATTCAGGTAAACTTTTAAACATTTTAGTGAATTTAATTACGTGGACAGCTCTTTTAATCCGTTTTGTGGCTCTTCTCCTGCATGCAAATCCTGAACTGGTGAAGACTCTGAGATGAAAAAGTTTTAGAGTGAACTTGATGAGTTTTTTTGCTTTTTTTTTTTTTTTTTTTTTTGCAGGAATTGAGCATCCTTCTGCCATCAGGGAGATGATATTGGCTGATCTGGGACTTTCCTGGTGGGATTGCACTGCATGAGAATGAGCAGGGGGGTCAGGGAGGGTGCAAGACTGGCGAGGGAGAGCGGAGCTGGTGTGAAACGCTCCCAGCCCGGTGCCAACTGCCAGCCCCGTGCCAGCAGCTCCTGTCAGGAGCATCCCTGCTGCTCCAGCAGATTTCCCAGGGCTTTTTGCACGCTGACCCAATGTTCCTGTTGGCACCGAGCCTTGCAAGAGCAGCTGAAAGTGGCATGGCTGATTTGAGAGAGAAAGGAAATGTCTGTGCAGCCAGGAGAGGGGAACAGGGAGTGAGGGAGTGAGCTCTGCCCTGGATCCATGATGGGAACAGGGAGTGAGGGAGTGAGGGAGTGAGCTCTGCCTCGGATCCATGAGGGGAACAGGGAGTGAGCTCTGCCTCGGATCCATGAGGGGAACAGGGAATGAGGGAGTGAGCTCTGCCTCGGATCCATGAGGGGAACAGGGAATGAGGGAGTGAGCTCTGCCTCGGATCCATGAGAGGAACAGGGAGTGAGGGAGTGAGCTCTGCCCTGGATCCATGAGAGGGGAACAGGGAGTGAGCTGTGCCTGAGATCCATGATATCCATGAGAGCTCCCTCCAGCAGGGAAGGAACCTGGCAGCACCAGGAGGAGCTTCCCTCTCATTCCTGGTTGGGATTTGGGGGGGAAATCCAGGTATCCACGTGTCACACCTGGAAAAATCCCTGGTTTTGACCGCTCAGACCCCCGAACAAACACACAGCCCAAACCAGGGGAGGCTCAGGCTGTTCCCTGTCCCAGCTCCAGCTGGATGGGGTTTGTTCTCCACAGTTCATCCCATTCCCTGCTGCTTTTGTCCCATTCCCATGTGGGAGAACACTCTGTGTTTTCCAGGCCCGGGCTCCAGGGATGGGACAAGCCAAGCAAACAACAAAACCAGCAAAGCTGTTTAGAGAGGCTCAGCACGTGGAGAGGAGCCCAGGTTTCCATGAGAAGGCCTGAACGGGACAAGCCTGACGTGAAACACGTGGAAAATATGGAAAATTTGGAATAAGTCATAAAATTATAAATAAAACAAATACAATAAAAGGGGAATGCAGCTTTAGCCCTAATGATTTGTGTTCCTAGTAACCCAAGCCTGCCTTACCTTTGGAAAATGGTGTGTTTTTCCAAGGGGGAGCTGCTGCAGGTACTGAGTGCAGGAGCTTGGCTCAGGGAAGGGCTGGAGCATTCCCAGGAAAGCTGCCCCTGCTCCAGCCCTTCCTCTGACAGTGACTCCATCGTGATGTCAGGAAAAATCACTTCATCAAGCTGTGCTGGGGCTTAGAGCAGGAATTACGGCCAGGAATGAATCCTGGCTTGTTCTGGGGAGGGGGATTTGCCTGCGGGGTGGTTTTGGGTTTTCCCTGGATTGTCGTGGTTGCTCCCTGGGTGTGCTCTCCTGGGGGAGCTGTGGGATGGGGACTCCACACTCTATGAACAATCCTTTCCTTGGGATCTGTTCTCCTGAGAAGCTGAGAGGCCTCAGAAATGAAATATAAACAATATTTATCTGCTGCTGTGGGATGCAACAGGTGAATCCCTGACTGGGCTCACGTGGTTGTTTTTTAATTAATGGCCAATCACAGCCAGCAGGCTCAGACTCTCTGGTCAGTCACAAAATTTCCTTTCCTTTCCCTTTCCTTTCCCTTTCCTTTCCCTTTCCTTTCCTTTCCCTTTCCTTTCCCTTTCCTTTCCCTTTCCTTTCCCTTTCCTTTCCCTTTCCTTTCCCTTTCCTTTCCCTTTCCTTTCCCTTTCCTTTCCCTTTCCTTTC
>JAYJLY010000070.1:1507812-1521841 GCA_036873505.1 Acanthis flammea
CTGGCCTTGGGCACTGCCAGGGATCCAGGGGCAGCCACAGCTGCTCTGGCAATTCCAGCCCAGCCAGGAATTCCCAAGCTCCCACCTAAAGAGCAGGAACCACAGGGAGGAAGGCAAGACCCAGGCAGATGTGGAGCAGAACATCTGGACTTTGGGGTGGTTGGTGTAAAAGGTGAGTTAATGAGATAGAAAATGTGATTAACAGCTACTCTTTAAGGAATTAAACTATTTTTGGTTTTGAATATGAAATGGATTAAATAGGTCTGTGAGAAAAGTGTTTCAAATTAATCTAAAGCAAAATTCTAGAGAGGTTTGGAAAGGGGGAGGCAGGTGGTGCTCCCAGGTTTGGATCAGTTATTTGGAAAACTCCAGTTTCCCTGACAGAACTAGAAGGAAACCTGTGATGATTGAAGTGTGTATAGTTTCCTCCCCCCAGCCCTGCCAGCTGGCCTTAAATCCCATTTCTGCTCCTTGTGGCTGTGCTGCAGTGGGGCAGCAGCTGGATGGCCAAGGAGTGGGAGCTGAGATGTGAACACAGACCGAGGGGAGAAGCTCAGAGCTAACAAAGCTCTTCCTTTTAAATCCACAGCCAAGTGGGCTCTCAGTGGCTGCCCTCGCTCTGCCAGGTGGTATTTTGCCATTTATTACTGCCTTTTTAAAATAAATGTTCTGCAATTCAGATGTGTCTATAACAGGGATGATATACAGTTGTACTCTGGACTGAGTGCGAGCCATCTGTCAAAAACAAAAGCTAAATTCTCTGTAATAAAAGCCACCAAAAGATTGATATTTCACATTAAAGGCAGAGCTGAAAAAAAAGCAATTTTGTTTATGGGCAAACCTGTGTCTGGCACATTTTTCATGTCAAATAAAGATGGAAATCTCACCTTATGGCTGTAGATTGCTGCTATATTTCAGCCTTTACAATTGGGGACAGCTCTGCATGTGCTGCTACCTCAGGAGAGATAATTCCCCACATGTTGTTGATGGCAATGAGTCCATCTGAACACGTTCCTGCTGCTTCCAGAGGTGCAGCCCTTCCCTCTGGCTGCCCTCAGTCGAGCTGCTGGAGCACATTCTTCAGGAAATTTCCATTTCTTTGTGAAACTTGTTTGTTCCTCTCTGCGCCTCTCACAGGAGCTGTGGCTGCCTCTGGATCCCTGGAATGTTCCAGGCCGGGTTGGACAGGGCTTGGGGCACTCTGGGATGGTGGAAGGTCTGACTCCTTCTTCAAGCACCGGGCTGGGAAAAGAAACCTTTGAACTTTTTTGGGGTCACTCTGACCAGCCAGAGAGAGAGACCCCAGCAGCTGTGCAGGAGGATTTCTGCCTGCCAGGGGAGGCTGAGAAGGGGAAGAATGGAGTGATTATCCCACGTGGATGTGTGACCACACAGGGCTTGCAATGGACGTGGAAAGGAGACAGAAAAGCAATCCAGAGCCTCCTCCCAGGCAGCACTTGTTCCAAGGGCTCATCCTGCTGTGCTCCGAGATCAAAGGATCAGCAGGGCAACCAGCTGCTGAGAGCCTTTTAAATTTCAGCCAAAATCCCTCCTTGATCTCCACAACAGCAACAGCCAACTCTGCTCCTCGGGTTTGGCCACAACCACCTTGTGGCTTCGGGGAATTGTTTCATTCTGAGCAGCCAAAAAATGAAAGGGGTTCTTTGGTCTCCAGCTGATTGGGGGGTGATCTGCTGGTCAGCAATTCTTCAGGGAGAAACAGCAGAATGATATTAAATCTGAATATCCCTTTCTTTTAAAAAGCCTAAAACCCCCCAGAACCAGTGCAAAAAAGTAGATTTCATTTTGAAAGAAAATTAGTAGGAAAATAGAGTCAGGAGCCGCTTTCTGTTTTGACATCTTCAGAAGTTTTTTACAGCAAAATGTTGTGGGGTTTTGTGTTTTTTTCTTTTTATGCATTTTACTGAAACAGCAAGTTCCAATTTGTCTTTTCCTAGCCCCAAATTGACATTTTTTCTGAGTATTTCTCTTTGAGGAATTTGCATTTTTCAGGTTTTGTTCTAATTAAGGATGAAAACAAAGCTGAAGGTCTGGAGAAAACTGAGTCTCGTCCTTCTCTGTGTGATCTCTGCTGGGTGTCCTGTGCAGCACCTGGAATGAGTCCTGGCCACCTGTGGGTAAATTCCTGTGGAATTTTATTATGGAATTCACAGGGTCTGACAGCAAAGTTCAGCATTTCAGCCGCCAGGCTGGGAAGGGAATTCTGGATAGAACCAGAAAATGCAAAAGAAAATGTCAGATTGTGACTGGAACTTGTGCCAGCAGACCCAGCTTTTGTAGTCCAAGAGGAATTCAGGGAAAATCAGGAAATTCAGGGAAAATCAGGAAATTCAGGGAAATTCAGGAAATTCAGGGAAATTCAGGCCCAGGCTCTGTAACCTCGGCAGGGTCAGGGATTCTCATGGGAGTCTCTGTGGTTTGGATCTCCTGGGATAAACTGGGCATCCCTCAGGGGCCTCTGGACATTCCCAGCTCAGAGTTGGTGGTTCAACACCTCCCAGCCCATCCCTGAATCCCTGTTTTAGGGTCTCCAGAGCACAGTGACCCCCACAAAGCCTCATCCAGGAGGATGAGACCCCTTTATCCCCACTCCCACCTTTCCTCCCCTACATCCCTTTTCCCCAGTTTCCCTCATCCAGCTGGATGTGACCCTGCAGCCTGGATCCCTCCTCTGGCTTTGCCTCAGCCCCCAGGAGCTTTGAATCCCCACCAGATGCTTCCCTTCCTCTCTCTGGGCTGGGTTTTTCCTGCTCCTTTCCTCCTTTAATGAATCCCTCAAAGCAGGAACGCTTTCAAACCCTGCCTCCCTTTCAAGAGGCTCCCTCTGATCTGCCAGAGATGTTTCTCTCATCTGAGGAGTGCACAAGGGGACCTCAGTGCCTTGCAGGGACACAGAGGTGCCCAGAAATGCTCTCCCTGCAGGGCTTTAATCCCTGCTCGTGGCAGGGAGCAGAGGTTGCCTTTGCTCTTGTTTGGGGCTGTTCTGTTTCTCTGCCTTAGATCTGGGACATCTGGGATTCTGGGGGTGCATCTGTGTTCCACCCAAACTCTTCCTGGAAAAGGGGAAGATTCTCCCAGGCATGGCTGCAGACCCAGAGGAGCATTTAACTGCAGGGCAGCAGCAGACAGTGGCTCCTGCATTTCCCCCTCTCTGTGATCCCCCAGCAGGAAATGATCAGGACAAGAGGATGGCTTGGTTTGGGAAGCCAGGTGTCTGTTAAGGAAGGCAGGAGCCTCCCCTGAAATGGAGAATGCAAACCCTCCCCACCCCTCTGAATTGCTCTGATTTTTAAATTAAGGGGCTCTCAGGGAACAAAAATATGGGAGCAGGAAATAACAGTTCTTTAATAGGGAAGGGAAAAAAAAAAAGGATAAAATAAAACAATGCAGTAAACCAAAAGCACTGACAGAGCCAGAACTCAAGCTGACACCCTGTGGGTGAGGGTGTTGGTGGCAGACCAGCTGGAAAAGTGGCTGCAGTCCTCCTGAAGTGTCAGGTGGGGTTCTGTTGGAGCAGGGGGTCCTGTAGAGAAAGGGTGTATCCTTCCTGTGCAGATCCATGGATGTAGAAGCAGCTGCTGCTCCTCTGGGGAATCCAGTGCAGAAGCCGTGCTGGTGTTCCAGAATCTCCAGATTCTATCCAGGCAGGAATGCTTGGCTCCTCCCTCTGGGCAGAGCTGTGCTGGTGTTCCAGGATCTCCAGATTCTATCCAGGTAGGAATGCTTGGCTCCTCCCCCTGGGCAGAGCTGTGCTGGTGTTCCAGGATCTCCAGATTCTATCCAGGTAGGAATGCTTGGCTCCTCCCCCTGGGCTCCCATCTCCCAATGGGATGCTGCAGTTCTTATCAGCCATGCAGGGACATCCAATGGCCTCTGATCAGCAGGGGTGTCCTGGAGGGAGGGGTGGGTGTGGCAGAGATAAGGAAAACTGCCCAATGGACAGAAACCATTCTGGAAATAGAATAAATCTGTTTGGCAATCCAGGACACAGGAGGACACCTCTGAAGGACCCAGGCTGGGCTGTGTCTGCCTGGAGCTCGGAGGGGAAGGAAAAGGTGGATGGGAAGCACATGGAGAGAACAGGAAACCCCTCCTGACATGGCTCTGCTGAAGGGAAGAATGTTTTACTGCTTTGCAGTGTGGAAATCAAAGCATCAGGGAGCCTCTCCAGAGCTGGAATGGCCCCTTCTCCAGCAACAGCTCTCCTTCTGTTTGGTTTTCCCTGGAAATACCTCAGGAATGCTGGTTCCTCAGAGATGCCTTCCACTTTCTATGCCCCTGGGGCTGGACTAGATAATCTTTAAGGTCCCTTCCAACCCAAACCATTCCACGAATCCACAAACCCTTCTATGAATATATTTAAAGTGCCTAAAGATGCTCTTCTAGAGCCAGACCCCCACAAATTCATATAATAAAAGGGAACAGTTTGATCTGTAGAGATAAAATAAAAGGTAGGAAATGATCTGAACATGACTTTGCTTCATGGAAAGCACTTCCATCCCCAGAGCTGCAAACCCAACCCACTGTCCAGGTTTAGCTGAGCAATGGTGACATCATTCCAAGGATTTTTTTTAAAGATCCAAGCAATTATTGCCTGCAGGAGATGGGACTGGCACTGAATTCCTGTCAAACCCAACTCAGGTGCTGAAGTGAAGCTGCAGCTTTGGAAGATTCGCTGCTTTGTGTTGTTTTGGGGTTTGTTTTTCTGCGTTTGCCCGATCTTTGTCCACACAAACATTCTGCTGCACCTCGGGTTGTTGTCTGAGAAAATAAATCACAAAGCTCTTGTCTGGAGGGGCTTGGCCTGGATAAACCAAGCAGCAGGTCCAGGCACATCCAGGATGTCTCTGTGTGCTTCAAAGAACCCCAAACCACAGCAGTTCCCTCAAGGTTTGAGCCAGGAAACATCTTCAGCCTCACTGGAGGGGGTGGCAGCTGAGCTGCTGCAATTATTGAAGGTCTGATGGGCTGAAAGAATAAAGCTGTTATTGAAAGGTTGGTTAAATCAGGGAAAAGAGAGCAGGTGATCCAGAGGGGGATTGGGTTGGGGTGATTTCTGCACACACATTCTGTACTTCAAGGACTGAGAGTGAGAACTAGAGAGAGTCCTGGCACCCTGGAATGGCTTGGGTGGGAAGGGACCTTAAAAATTATTCATTCTTTGGGCAAGGACACCTTCCACCATCCCAGGGTGCTCCAACCTGGCCCTGGACACTTCCAGGGATCCAGGAGCAGCCACAGCTTCTCTGGGAATCCGTGCCAGGGCCCCTCCACCCCCACAGGGGAGAAGGTGAAGGCTGAGACACAAGAACCGTGGTGCAAGCCCAAGAAAAGCAAACACTCCAGTGTTTTGCTCAGGGAGGGCGAGCCAATCCTTTTGAACCAGCACACTGGAGCCTGAATCACTTGGATCCTTTTGAAAACCCAATTGCATTTTGATACAGGGAGATCATTAAACATGGAGGTGGTGGGTGAAGAAGACTAGAAAGAAACATTCTCCTTAAAATTCAAAAATAACAAAACCTTCATGGAATGAGCACGCTGAGATGTCCGAGGAAGACACCTCTGGCTACTTGGATTGGGTAGAAATTAATCTGGATGAAAATAAGAACCAATCCAGCAGCAAAAACATCCCTGACAGGCTAATGTTCAATTTAAATAAACAGTTCTAATGAGATCTGTTATTACCTGCTATTTTGTCATGCTCTGGCATGCAGTCCCAAGTCTAATGTTTCTAAATGCTGTCATAAATTTTTTCAGCCTAATCTGCTCCTAAAGATTTCAGCTCGTGTCCCTCCTGGTTCACAGTAAATTATCGACAGCGCTGGAGCCTCTGAGGGAACCAAAACCTCTCCTGGAGAACCCCAGAACACCAAACCCAGCCTCTCCTCCTCCCACAGGCTGCTCTGACTGTGAAGTTTTATAAAGAGCTCTTCAGATGGACGTGCCAGGCACCCAATTTTGCACAAAACACACACAGAAAATCACACAGCTGGTCCAAAATTACCTATTTAGTGCACAAATAAAGGAAAAAAGCTGCAATCACCCGAGCCCACCTGACAGCACTTTGACCCCGGCACGATCAACTGGTAAAAAACCCCTCCAGGTAAAGTCCCTCCTGCCCTGCCAATGCTGGGCCAGCTGTGCCCATGTTTTGGGTGGAAAACCCCATTTCTGGCAGCTCCTGCTGGTCTCAGCAGAGGCCTGGCCATGGCATTGTCCTTGAGGGCACCTTCACCTGCTTGAGAGGGAAACAGGAGCTGTGTCCTGGACACCCCCTTCATGGTCATGGTCTCCTCAGCCTGGCTGTGTCCAGGTGTTTTTGGGAGGATCCCAGGCTGGTGGTGCCCTTCAGGTGGGTGCAGTTCCCTGTTCCATGGTTTTGTTTCTCCATGGCAGAATCCAGGCAGGAGGTTTTGTTCAGACCTGCCCTGCAGGAGCTGCAGAACATCTCCACTTATTCCAGGGGATCTGTGGTGGGTTAAGCCCTTTTCTGACCCAGAGATGGGGCAACTGAGAGGTGGTTTTAAAACTTTGGTTCCATTTTCAGTCTCACGTGAGGGGTGGGGCAATACAGGCGTTGTAATTCACACCATCACAGTCAGAAGCCAATTATTTCCTAATTATGAATGTTTCTTGGCCCATCAGCTTTAGCCACACCATGCTGCAAATGCCTAAATATCCAAAAAAATTAATTTTCTGCCAATTTGCTCTTAATTTTTTAATGGGAAGTGGTATCTGCAGGGCTTTGATAGATGGAGGGGGCTGAGAATCTCCCCCTGACCCAGAGAAGGATGGGAATGCTCAGATTGCAGCATTCTGGGTTGGGTTCCATCACCAGCACCTCCCTGCTGCTCCTGGGCTGGGAGAAAGGCGGGCAAAGGCTGGGACACCCCGAGGGAAAAGGGAAATAAAGGAATATAAAAGAATAAAAGAATAAAAGAGACTCCTGGGTGATGCAGATGTGGTGGCACAGCACGAGGATCATGTTGAGATGCAGGGAATGAGGGAGGAGCACCAGAGCTGAACAAAGAACTTTGGGTGGTTAAACCTCTGAAATAACACTGCAGGCAGGTGGTGATGCTCAAATAAAATCCCAGAGACCTGGAACCACTGACATTATCCAGCAGCTGTGAATTCTGCTGGCTCTGGTCGATGGCTTTGCTCCAGTGCCCCAAAAACCAGGCCCCAAACACTGCTCATAGCTGGAGCTGGAAGGTTTGGGAGTTGGGAGTCCCTGTCCTGCATCACACACAGGGGATGGAGGGGAGCTGCTGCTCAGCACCGCCTGAGGGATGTCACCTGCTGGAAAAAGAGCCAGAATTCACATTTCTCTGTGGGTTGTGCAGCGTTAAAACCCTTCTCACTGCCATGCAGGCCACCAAAGGCACTGGTCACACGTTTTTGGGGGGTAAGAAGCTTTTTAACTTATTTTTTTAAATCTGCACCAGCGTTGTCACTCCCACAGTCCAAACAGTTTATCCAGAGACTGAGAGGAGTTTCAGTTTTCCACCAAGGTCAGGACAACTTTGGTGTGCCCTGACAATCCCCGAGCAGGTAATACTTCTAATGCTTTATTAACACAGACTGGGGTCAATAAACACTTTGTTCTGCCCTCCTCCCATGTCTCCCCACGTAATTCCCCAATCCTACTGCCTAAAGACCGGAGGGATTCCCAGCCCCAAGCCAGGGAAAGCTCAGCAGTTCAGCTCCATTTCAGCTCTTTTTAAGGCCACCGTGGCTGCCACCTTGATAAATGCAGTTGTTACTCGGAAAGAACAAAATCCTTTAATCATTTTCAAACATTAAATTCCATCATGTCTGGCCCGTAAATGTAAAGTTCACTTTCCAGGAAGGATTTACCAAAGTTGATACCTCGTGCTGGCAGAACGTTCGCTGTACATTTAGCAAAATGATTTTTCGGGGGAGCTTTTTGATATGTTCAGCTCCAGAACTACAACCTTGCCCTAATTTGCCCCGAGTGGCTGCAGCTGAATGTTGTCATCTGTCCCTAATAAGAGCTTTGTTTGTCCCGGGCTTATCCCGGGATAGTTAAAGCTACAAAAAAAAAAAAAAAAAAAAAAGAGTTGGAGCTCCAAGTCTGCTCTCCCTCCCCGTGCAGCCTCCAAAGCCTGACGTCTGTGCTGGTTTCTCAGAGGCAATGTTCAACATCTGGTGCCGAACCAGTGGGGTCAAATAATGTTCTCACCATTTAGCGTAATTAACTCCAACCGCCCGTCTGCTGCGCGGCCCCGCCGCAGCCAACACAAGCAAAGCCGGGCCAAGGCGAAATTTCTGCTCATTATTAAACCCAAATCTAAGCACTTGTCTGTCTGTAAAAACAGAGCAAAGGGAGGAAAACTGAAACCAG
This sequence comes from Acanthis flammea, assembly GCA_036873505.1. Classification (NCBI taxonomy): domain Eukaryota; kingdom Metazoa; phylum Chordata; class Aves; order Passeriformes; family Fringillidae; genus Acanthis; species Acanthis flammea. The sequence continues at coordinate 1,516,205 of JAYJLY010000070.1, forward strand.
CGAACAGGGTCTGAGGTTTCAATAAATGTCAGAGAGCGTCAAGTCTGTTTGGATTGCAAATTATTGCTGGCTGATGGTCTATTATTTTACAACTGGCGATTGCTGTCAGGAGGTGGGGAGGGGGTGGAGGGAGAGGGTGCTCGATCCCCGCCAGAGGGGAACAGAAGTTGCAAAATACTGCAACAATAATTTAAAAGAAAACCACCAAAGGCACTTTCATGTCGGCTAAATTTAGAGTTTTCGCCGGGCATCTCCTGGAAGAGTAAAGAGGGTTTTGGTGGATGTCCCTTCACCAGGGACAGGTTGGATGGGGCTTGGAGCAGGCTGGGGCAGGGAAAGTGTCCCTGCCCTGGAGGAGGTGGGATTGGGCTGGCTTTAGGGTCCCCTCCAACCCAAACCAGTCTGGGGTTCCAAATCCAAGTCCCCATGGATAGGAACCACCCCCAGCCCCTCTCTGCCATCCCTCTGCTTCCAAGCCCCATTCCCAGGAGAAGGAGGACAACGGGAGAACCACGAACATGCAGAGTAAAAAAGCCCATCCCAGCTCCCTGTTGTGCTTAAGGTGAACTCCTATCTTGTCAAGCAGAGATAAGAGAACTTTTAAAAGGTTCCTAAACTCTCTTGGTAAATGAATTAACATACAAATGGGTGGTTGCTTCTTGAAATGGAGAGGAGAGGACAATTTACTGTACAATCCCAGAATCCCAGAGCGGTTTGGGTTGGAAAGGACTCTAAATTTCATCCCATCCCACACCTACCATGGGCTGGGACACCTTGTGTCCTGGAAATAGAGTGGAGAGGACAATTTATGGTACAATCCCAGAGTCCCAGAGTGGTTTGGGCTGGAAAGGACCTCAAATTTCATCCCATCCCACACCTACCATGGGCTGGGACACCTTCCCATGGCTGCTCCAAGCCCTGTCCAGCCTGGCTTTGGACACTGCCAGGGATCCAGGGGCAGCCACCAACAAATCTGGATGGATTTGACTCCCACTGGCCACAGAGGCAGAGGATCAGTCCCAGCTCGTGAGGGAGATGGTGAGGGATGAGCTGATGGATGTCCACAGCCACAGAAAGGCCAGCACAGCAACGTGCCCCAAAGGAGGGGACATTGTCCTCGTGCCACAAAAATCTTCCAGTTGCTAAAACCTGTTGGTTTTGGACTGCACCAAATGGCCCAGCTGAGGCTTCTGACACCAGGAAAAGTAAATAAATAAATCCACACCACGTGCAGAACAATCAGTGAAAACATCCTGCAGTTAATGGGGGAAAACATTTCCCCCAACAATGGCTGACTCCAGACCCAGATTTCTCAGCCAGCTCTTTTGGAAGCCAACCAAGCCATTGAACAGAACTTTACAACTCAACACAGACCGGGGAGCTTTGAAATCTGTGAAGGGATGAAATGCAGGGAGATGTTTTCACATGGTTGCTCTGGATCAATATGTGAGGTGGGCTAAAATAATTTGCAATTTTATAAAGCGAGAATAAGTCTTTACAGCCCATCTATTATTTTTTTTTTTAATTTTCTTTTCAGCAATGCAAAGTGAAGAATTCAGTTTTGAAGACAAGAAGGCTTTAAACGAAATATAAATATTCACAACACGGCTGTTTGGTGCTATATGGAAAAGCAAATTCTATTTTTTTATTTTTTTCTATTTTTCTCTCCCTAAATTAAACCTGTGTTTTGCAAAGCCAACCAAAAAAAAAAAAAAAAGAATGGATTCAAGGTTACAAAGGAGTGGTTATGCTCTCCTGTGCCCAGCACCTCCTCCTCTCTCCCTCACACGCACACAGCCACTGGTAATAAAACTGTAACTTATGATTTCGCACCAATAATATCCCAAGAAGGGTGCCTCGATTTTCCCCTGGAGCAAAGGAAAGAGGCCAAAACAATCAACGTCTCTCTTGTGCAGAGCTGGGCTTGGGCTCCACTTGGACTCCGCTCCGTGTCCCCCCTGAGCCTGTGGAATATTCTTTACCTGCCAAACTCCTCAGCCCCAAACCTGATGGTGACCTGGAGCTGTTTGTGGCCCCTCTCAGAGTCAGGGCAGGACCGTGGATCACCCAAAGGTTTCTGCTCCACCAGCCCAACAGGATCTGTCAGGAGAGCTGACCGACATTTCCCCGGTGCAGAAACTTTTGGAACCCAAAGGTTCCAAAGATGTGTTTTAACTTTTCTGGCTTTTGTCAAAAATGATCCCAGTTCCTGGTTGCTCCAAGCAGGAACGTTTTGCTGTCCCCTCACTTGCTGTGACTGTGGATTACAACGACTTCAGGGGAGTTTCCCTTTCTCATCAGTCTCTTGTTGTGATAAGGCACGAAATGATGACACAGACACTGCTGCTCTCGAGGGGAACAAAAAAAAAAAGGACCTTTATTTCCTGACTCCAACATTTATAGTTTTCTAAAGGTGACAGTGGATTAGAGGGTGACAGTGCCACCTCTCCAATGCCACTGGACAGACCAAGGGTCCATCAATTCTCTCCACCTCCATGAAAGAATGCAAAACACAGGTTATTTACAGAATGGTGTGTGAGAAAGGTTGTTGAAAGAATGTAAACATCAGAAGGCTTAACAAAGTTTTACAAAATCAGGGCGACAGTCTCTGACTTGGGTCAGCTGACACAGACCTGGATGGGAAATCTCTGGGAGCACAGGGTGCTGCACACATGGCAGGGGGTGAGCTCCGTGCTTTGGAAGGATTCCTGCTTCCCCACACTGTGCAACACGAGGCGCTGCCCAGGGAAGAGGAGATGTGCTCTTTGTAATGCACAGTAATTAAATCAGCTCTAATCAACCACAGCATCTCTTTGGGAAGCATCCATGAGTGAAAGGCTCCCTCTTTTTTTTTATTTTAGTACGAGTTTTTCTCATTAGTTACACCAAAGCTGCATTTAATTCTCGTCCTGGCTGAACTAAACTCAGATGCATGGAGAGGGCTGAGAATAAACTTTAACTCTTCCATTTGGAACTGCCCCTGGAAAGCTGAATATCAACACAATCCCAGTCAGACCCCCTGTGACCAAACATGCACTTAAAGAAAGCATAAACAGCCAAACCTCCTCGAGCTGCTTTGGCCCCAGCCCCGTTCCTTCCCTTTGGCACTTGTTCCCTTGGAATGATGGATTAACAACTCCGAGTTTCAGCAGTTTCTCTTCCCCCTCCCTGCATTGGGATTAGGTGTTTGGCTGTAATTAGTTTCTAATTGCTGTGTCCAAACCATGGGAGTTGAGGGGTGGATATCCATGGACATCTCAGCTCTCCTCAGGCAGGAGGGAGCGCGTTTCCTCGGGAAGAGAGGCTGACCATGTTTAATGAGCAGTTCAGGCCTGACAAATGGCTGTGTAAAACACTTCCTCCCTTCCCATCTGCTCCCTGCGTGCCGGGGCCCTCGCAGTGCCAGGCTCTTCACTTCTGGATTAAGTATCACAAGCTCTACAATTATTTTGTCTCCCTGTCAGATGCCCGCTGTGGAGAGAGGCCACTGCCTTTGTTGCCCACCTGGGTGGTGTTAATGGGCTGCTCAGTCACCCCAGACACACAGAACAATCAGGGATTTCTCAGCTTTAGGGAGAAAAACAATTTTCCCCTCCCATCAGCACCCCCAGCTCCATTCCAGGTGCAGAATCTTGGAATGGAATCATGGAATGGTTTGGGATGGAAGAGACCTTGAAGCTCATCCCATTCCAACTCCCTGCCATGGGCAGGGACACCTTCCACCATCCCAGCCCTGTCCAGCCTGGCTTGGGACACTTCCTTGGGCACTTCTGATGAGCCTGGATTTATCTGCACCCCTTGCAGCCTGACTCTGCACTGAGCCCTGCCCACAATCTCTGCCGTGCTGCTGAACTGAGAGCCCAGGAAATCCGAGGATCCTCAGTGACCCCCGTGACCCTCACGAGTCCCTTCCAGCTCAGGAGATTCTGTGAGCCCAGGGTGAAAACCTGAAGAGAACTGATCTTCACACTGCATTTTACAGCTGAAAGATTTGAAAATAAAAATTCAGCGAATTCCCCTTGAAATGTGACCCCCAGAATTGCACCAGCCTCAATAAATCTCATTGTCCTTGGCTAAAATATCCTCGGAATAATTCTCCAGCTTGAACCAGGCACATCTATTAATCGGCCTCACCCAGATGAGAAAAACACTGGGAAGGAACATCCCTTTTATTGGACCTTCAAAACATTTTCCAGCCAAAAACTTCATCCAAACTGGGGCTTAACATTTAGAAGTTGGACTTGGCATTTTAAGATCTGGTCGATGCAAAGTTCGGGACAAACCAGAAGGAAAAAAAAAAAAAAAAAAAAAAAAGATTGTTGAACAAAACCTGAGCTGAGCCCATGATGGATGGACCCTTTCTTTGGTCTCATTCAGCACTGAAACCACCCGTTGGCTTGGCCACCCTGAGCTCAAATATTATTTAATGCTGGCTTAAAAAGAAAATAATAATTCTGCAGTGTGAGTGTTCCACAGCGCGGCTTCCAATTCACCCCTGGCCTTCCAGGCTCTGGGCAATGATTCATTTTCCTCCTGACAGGAGGGGTACAACATTCTCAGCACTTCTTGGGTGGAAGAAAGTTTGTAGGAAGCAAATCCACAGCGAGCCATTAAAGTTGATGAGGATTAATCCCCTCCCTCACCGGTTTCATGTCCAAAATGCATCGATGGCTTGGAGGATTGAGCTGGAGTGCCCAGCTGGGAGCAGAGCTGTGATCTGGGGATTTTGGGGAGTGTGTATGTACGACCTGACTAATGGTGGAACAAACCCCAGTGCTCTGGGCTCGGGGAGTCCCACTCCAGCAATAACAGATTGTAAAAGATCAAGTTTCAGCACAATTAGCTCCTGGCTGCAGTTTATTACCCCATCGGAGATTTAAAACATGATTTTTTTTTCCCCCCCTACTGCATTCCAACAATACTTAAGTGTCTGGAGCTGACACTGTAAAACAATAATAGAGTGACAAATATCTGTCTATCCGAAGACAAACCCAGTGGCTGGGCTTGTTTGGAGATCAGTAAATTGTAGGACATGGTTAAAAATGGCCTTTTCTCCTTCTTCTCGCTGCTCAGGGGCTGAGTGGGAATGTTTGTGGTGTTTTGTTTGGTTTTTACTGTTTGGTGGGATCTCAGGATGGTCGAGGCTTCTGAAGGCCCAAGGGCTGAAGGAAGAAATCCCTGGGATTTCTCCAGCACAACTGGAGGTCAACACCCAATGCCCCAATGTGAAAAAGAATCAGGGGGATGAAATTCCTCCCTGCAGATGTGCAGCTCTTCCCAGTGGATGTCAGGAGTCCCTGGATATCCCCTGGGTGACATGGAGAGCTTCCCAGCAGTTTTATTTCCCTGGGCTGGATGGAACACGTTGGAACAGCATTTGCAGGACACGGTGAGCAGGAACGTGTCTGGGGACATCTTGATCTGCGGGTTTGAAATCAGAACAGCCTGCAAGCAGCCCTGCAGCTTCCAAAGCACCACGCCAGGGAAAGGGAAGGAAAGGAAAGGGAAAGGAAAGGGAAAGGAAAGGGAAAGGAAAGGGAAAGGAAAGGGAAAGGAAAGGGAAAGTAAAGGGAAAGGAAAGGGAAAGGAAAGGGAAAGGAAAGGGACAGGACAGGGAAAGGCAAGGGAAGGGAAAGG
>JAYJLY010000070.1:1537282-1555972 GCA_036873505.1 Acanthis flammea
CTTCTTCCTCTTCTTCTTCTTCCTCTTCTTCTTCTTCTTCCTCTTCTTCATCTTCTTCTTCTTCCTCTTCCTCTTCTTCCTCTTCTTCTTCTTCTTCCTCTTCTTCTTCCTCTTCTTCTTCTTCCTCTTCTTCTTCCTCTTCTTCCTCTTCCTCTTCTTCTTCTTCCTCTTCTTCTTTCTCTTCTTCCTCTTCTTCTTCCTCTTCCTCTTCTTCTTCCTCTGCTCCTCCTCCTCCTCCTCCTCCTCCTCCTCCTCCTTCTTGCCAAGCCTGGGAGCCCTGGGAAGTTTCCCTTTGGGATGTGGCCAGGGAAAGGATCTCCCTCTGAAAGAATACTTGGAGAAATTATTCCTGCTTTTTTTCCCCCTCAAGGAGAGGTTTGGGGGGATTTAGGAGAACTCTGAATTTTCCTTGTATTTCCTTGTGTTTGTATTTCCTTGTGTTTGTGTTTGTGTGTCCTTGGACAGCCAGCAGTTTTTGGGGACAATTCTGTCCCAGATGGGAGTTTGGATCCTTCCTGCAACTGGGACATGGAAAATCTCTGCTGAGAGAGTTTTCTTCCCCCTGGAATGGGAAAAATGATGTAGGTTTGTAGATGGGGTCTTGTATTTCAATCCTAACAAACCCTACAAGGTCCTGAATCCCACAGAATTGGGACCAAATCAGTGGCAAGAAAGTTCAGAGTTTTCTGTTGTTATTTGCCCTGATCCTTTTTTATGGCAGCAGATTTTTATAAGCTTTTGGAAAAGTAATATTTGAAGCAATAGAAAAAAAATAAATCATGTTTGGACACCTCGATTTCTACTTGAAATCATTCCAAATCTCTGCTTTTAAGTTGCTAAACCAGAATTAAAATAATTATCACACATGGCAATTTGCGAAGCTTTTAATTAGCAAAACTCCCAGGAAAAAAAAATAAAAAAGAAGAAAAAAAAAAAAGAAAAAAAAAGAAGTGAGGGAGGGAAAAAAAGCAAAAATCTCAAGAAAACTTGCAACAGGTTTTCTCTAAGCATGGGTGGAGTGGAAAAAGTGAGCCAAGATAATTACCCACACTTAGTCATAAGGAGCAGGAAACACAGTAAAAGAAAAAAAAAATCTAATTGGGGCTGTTTTTCATATATATATGAAGGTGTTAATTTCCATCACATCATACAATGCAAGAACTTGGGATTTGGAGGGCAGGATCCTTGGCCTGCAGATGGAATGACAGGAAAAAAAGGCAAATCCACGTGCAGGGGTTGCTGTGCACACAATTAAACACCCACAGAGCAGCTCGGGCAGCACTCACAGCTCCTGGGGGGGTTTTATTTCACTCTCAGCCAGAAGCTGCTGCCCCTGGGATGCAAAAATCGAGAGACAAGAGCAGGGTCACAGGCAGGGAGGTGACAGCAGAGACCAGGTTTGTCACAGACCAGGTCTGAGGAGGTGAAGGACAGCCCCAACCCTCAAAACCACCACAACAACCCCCAGCTCCTTCAGAAAGGACTGGACAATTCACCTCTGTGCCCTTTTTCCCCCTTTTTTCCCAGGACCTGCTCCTCTTTGGAGGCTCCAGATCTGAGTCCTGATGCTCTGCAATGATTTCAGTGCATGAGCAGTCTGAGCCATCAGGTGTTTTCAGTTTGCAAAGGTCTGAGCACTTTAATGTCAATATTAAAAACACAAATCAGGGCCCTGGAACAGAGTCAGAGATTAAAGTGGGTTTTATTAAAGGCCTCCAGTGGCTACACCTGGGGCAGTGCAAACCCTTGCAGAGGTGAGAATCTGAGAATCTGAGAATTTTCTATAAATTCATTTCCCACACAGAGGCTACACCCAACATGGACAATGGTCACTGGTTTTTGGGGCAGGTATCAGTTGGGTCTGTTTGCATATCAGGGGTTAATGATCTAATTTGCATATCAGGGGTTGATTGCCCAGTTAACCCAAGATGGAGATGGTCGCCAGTTTTTGGAGCAGGTATCAGTTTGGTCTATTTGCATATCAGGGGTTAATTATCCAATAAATCCAAGATGGACAATGGTCATGAGTTTTTGGGGCAGGTATCAGTTGGGTCTGTTTGCATATCAGGGGTTAATTATCCAATTTGCATATCAGGGGTTAATTGCCCAATAAATCCAAGATGGACAATGGTCATGAGTTTTTGGGGGAGGTATCAGTTGGGTCTATTTGCATATCAGGGGTTAATTATCCAATTTGCATATCAGGAGTTAATTGCCCAGTTGCATCTCCAGGTAATGAAGTCCCATTCCCCCATTTGCTCCCCCAGATCCATTTTTGTTGATATTTTTGGGGTCTCAGGCCTGGCAGGGTTGCTGTGCCTGCCCAGGCTGTGAGGAGAGCTGCCAGCCCTCTGTGTGGAGCTCAGAGCCCTGCACTGAGGCAGCCCAGGAGCTGAAAAACACAAAAGATAAACCTGAAGGCCTCAGCTGGGTGATTCCTGTCAGGCTGACCCGTCCCCAGGGGTTTGTTGTTCCAGAGAGTGGTGGTGCTCCAGGCCCTGCTGGAGAAATCCCTTTTGCAGAGATGTCAACTGGAAAAAACCCAGAGGTGAGCAAACAAGAACCTCATCTGTTTGTGTTTGCAGGGCCTCTCCTCCCGCTGGCGCTGGCTGGGCTGGAGGGTGGCATTCCCTGCTCCTGGCAGAACTCCTGCCAGGCTCAGAGCTGGGCACTGGGCACTGCAGCGTCAGAGACAACTCCTAAACTGTTCCATGAGTTCATGTCTGCCTCCCCTTCTCCTCTTCCTCTCTGTCCAGCTGGAACTGGCCGTGCCCAGGGCTGGGGAGGGCAGCACAGGGACCTGTCAGGGGCCTGGCTGTCCCCAAGGGGTCCCAGGAACACCCTCTGAGTCACTGGCTCCAGATGCCAATCAGCCCTGCCAATTAGGGGTGCTAATTACCCTCCTGTCTGCTCCACTGAGCTACCACCAGCAGGGACTGATTGTCACTGCTTCGTTCTTCATCTGCCACCCCAACAAGAGAAGGAGGATGGAACCAACCCAAATTTGATCCCCAAAGCAACAAAATCCCCAGATACTCCTTGGGGTTAAAGGATCCCTTTGGAAGAGCAGCCATGGGAACTTCTGCAGTGACATCTGTCAAAAAACACAACCAAGCTGGGCCTGGGGAGGTGGGGAGGGCACCCAAACCAGGCTCCAGCCTGCCCTGCCATTGCTTTCCAAGGCCTACCTGAGTTATTCAGAATCCATGGATGCTACAGCAAGATCAATGGATGGAGGGTGATTGAAATGGGGAATCATTGAAATCCAGGGCTCTCAGCACTTTCCAGTGACATCCATCACAAGGCAGAACCAAGCTGGGCCTGGGGAGGTGGGGATGGCACCCAAACCAGTCTCCAGCCTGCCCTGCCATTGCTCTCCAAGAATTGTTATTCAGAATCCATGGATAAATGGATGGTACAGCAAGATCAATGGATGGAGGGTGACTGAAATGGAGAATCATTGAAATCCAGGGCTGTCAGCACTTTCTGAGCCCCCACACCCAAATCATCCACACAAAGCTGCCCAGAGAAGCTGTGGCTGCCCCTGGTTCCTGAACTGTCCAGGTTGGTGGGGTTTGGGGCACCCTGGAGGGTGGAAGTTGTCCCTGAGGATGCAATGAGCTGATCCTTCAGGGCCCTTCCAACCCAAACCATTCCATGATTGCTCACCTCTGGTTTTTTCCCAGTTGGCATCTCTGCCAAAGGGATTTCTCCAGCAGGGCCTGGAGCACCAGCACCCTCTGGAACAACCAAACCCTGGGGATGTGTCAGCCTGGAGCATGCAGCTGTGCTGTCCATGGAAAATGCCAATTAAAAATAAAATATCACAGCAAAAAGGTGTTTGGAGGGGCAGCCAAGCACAAGCTCCTCGTGGCACAGTGGGAGGATGCAAACCCTGCAAGGCACAGAGGGAGGGAAGGATGATAAAATATTGCCATCTGTTGGCACCCTGGGCAAGGAGATCCCTCCACATTCCATGCTGGTTTGCTGGTGGACAGGGAGAGGAGAGAGGGGACACCAGAATGCCCTAAAAAGGAATCAGTTCAAAAGACAACACTCTTTTTTTTTTCATTTTTGCTTGGGGATTCCAGGTTTTGATCTCCCTCCACTCCTTCCCCCCATGGTATGTCACCACACAGGTTTGGCCAAATCCTGAATCCGGATTTCCAGGGTCCAGGGGCTGCTCTTGGGAAGTTGTCTATCCAGAGAAGAACCCCTCAGGGAGAAGCACTTTATTGTCCTTATTAATAAACACAAAATCAGGTCGCTGTGACCAGCTGGGGGAGATCTGGGGAGGCAGAACTGAGGGAAGGATCTTCTTTCCCAGGATTGTTCAGGCCTGAGTTCTGATGCTCTGGAACGATTTCCTTGCATGAGGAGTCTGAGCCATCAGGTATTTCCAGTTTGCAAAGGTCTGAGCACTTGAGTGTCACCACAGTCTGGGGTGAATCCAGAGTGACCCCAGCAACAGCAGCAATTCCTGACACCTGCCCCAAATTCAGCTCCACCAAACACAACCCTCAGAGAGGAATATTCTGGGAATGAGCTCCTTCCCAGGGAAAGGCTGCAGCTCCCAGCACGGGCTGGGGAGGGAATTCCCATTTCTGAGAGGCACTTTGGCCTTTGGGAAGCTGGCAGGAGATCTCATCAGGCCAGGAATGCAGCAGGGTGGGGCTGCAGGTGACAGACACTTTCTCCCCTGCTTCCCTGTTATTTTTAGAGCCATCACCAGCTGAAATGTCACCTTCCCTACCCAGCAGCCTGGGCTCTCCTCGCTGGCAGCAGGGTGGGATTTTTTTCCTTTTTTCTCCTCCCTTTGAAGTCAAACCAGTAATTAAGGAGGAGGCTTGGCTACCTGAGAGTCCCTGTCTGCTGTCAGGGCTATGAATAGGATCAGAGCTGTCTGCAGAGCGTTCTGTGGGTCTGAAGGGGTTAATCCATCAGGGATTAACTCTCACCCTGCCTGACAAACAGCACCCAGAGGAGCCCAGGCACTGTCCAGCCTGTCCCCTGAGCTGGTGGCAGAGCTGGAAATGCAGCGTGGGAGGTTTGGGGCTGCATGCGGGAGGAGCTCGTTCCCATGCGGATTCTAAACATCTAACTGGGATCCCGAGGTTTGTGTTACTCCTTAAACAATGTCTAAAGGCAGAAATCCCCCTGGGACAGGGTTGGAACCCTGCTGCTGAGTGTCAGAACCCAGGAAATGCCTCTGGCTGCCCTGGAGGGCTCCAGCCCCTGCCTGGGGGGCTCAGAGACCTTGGCACAGAGCCCCAGACCCCTCCCTGAGCCTTTCATTTAACCCTTGGAAAAAACAATTACCAGCCTTGATGGGAAAAATTAAAAAATTACAAGTCAAAAAAGTTTAAGTAGAATAATAGTTAATTTATCATAAAGTGAAAAAAATTGATTTTTGGGGTTTTTACAGTGGGGGCTCAGAGTCCCAAGACAGAAGAATTTAGATGTGCCCTGTCCTTTTTCCTTCTCCTTCCTGGCTTCCATCTCCTGGGTGATGGTGGCACTTTTGGGTTGGTTTAGGGGAGCAGCTCAGTGTCCAACACAGGTAATGGGGGTAAATAATGTACACAGAGTTTTAGTATAAAAAGATAACACCAGAGTGCCTCAGCCCCACCTGCCAGACAGACCTGCAGAGTCAGAGAAAAAAATATCATAAATAAGAAATAAAAATCAACCTTAAGAACAAAACCAGAAGAATTCTGACTCCATCTTCAACAGCTGAACCAAGAATTACACCAGGGTGGGGGGAAAGCCCCACGAGGGGCATGGAAGGGGCAGGGAGGGGGGAGTGCAGGGTTGGGTGCTCTGCCATCCACCCCCACCTCCCTTCTCCAGGGAAAAGCCAATGCTGCTGGCTCCTCAGCCTCTGGAAACCCACAGGGAAAATATTTTCCTTGGAAGGCAGCAGCTGATAGCTCAGCAAGGTGGAAGTGGCTGTGCCACCTCCTGCCCCGAGCCCCTGGCAGCAGCAGCTCCTTCCTGAGCCTGGCATGCCCCGGCCTGTGGCAGCCCTGACCCGCAGCTCTCCTGCCCTTCCCTCCCAGCACAAAGGGGATTTGGCTCCTGGGGCTGTGGGAGCCATTCCAAGGGGGAAGGGGAGCACATCCAGCCTGCTGTGGCCCAGCCCAGACACCTGATGGTGTTCACTGAAGCGTTCTCTCCTGCAAGACCCATCCTGAGGGATTTGGCACCTCCACATCCCCGCCTCCCGCCCTCCAACTGCCACAGTGTGCTTTGGGAGGCTGCCAGCTTCTATTAATTAAACTATTATCTTCCCTCACTCTCTCTTCCTTTATTTTTTCACGTTTTTTTTGTTGAGGATCTCGGAGCTCTGAGGAATCCATTGTTTGTTTTAATTAGCAGCGAGGATTTGTCTGGAAATCCCTACGTGGTGCTGGCTGCGTGACCAGGCTGGAGTTCTGTGCTCTTCCCAGGTGAGCGTGGAAATGTTGCTGCCTTGAAACGAAGGGCACAAAAGTATCTTTCAGTTCAGCACAAACCTTAAAAAAACAAACCCCCAAAACCCTGAAAATGTGAATCTGCAGGTGAGGGAAAAGTGAATATCAGCCTCGTTACACAGACATTTATTGATTCCAGTTTATTCATGGAGGAGCAAGTGGGCAGTGGAGGAATAAAGGGACACAGGAGGACAATCCCTGCACAAACTGCACAGGATTTCTCTGCTGGTTGGACAGATTGAGAGATCTGGCTGGAAATGGATCTTTTTGGATATCAACCAAAGAATCTGGCTGGAAATGGAGATTTTTGGGTATTAACTGAATAATCTGGCTGGAAATGGATATTTTTGGGTGTCATCCCCAGGATCTGGTTGGAAATGGAGATTTTTGGATATCAACCAAAGAATCTGATTGGAAATGGATATTTTTGGGTATCAACCAAAGAATCTGGCTGGAAATAGAGATTTTTGGATACCAAGCAAGGAATCTGGCTGGAAATGGAGATTTTTGGATATTGACCAAGGAATCTGGCTGGAAATGGAGATTTTTGGATATCATCCCCAGGATCTTGTTGAAAATGGAGATTTTTGGATACCAACCAAAGAATCTGGCTGGAAATGGAGATTTTTGGGTGTCATCCCCAGGATCTGGCTGGAAATGGATATCCAGGGATGCACAGCGACCACCAGAGCCCAAACCTTTCACAAGAAGATGAGAGGAAGTTGCTCCTTTCTGACCACACAGCCAGGATTGGATTCCAGCACACTTTGGGGGTTTTCTGTCCTTTCTGTGAAAGCTCCACTCGCTGCCCTTGAGGCTGAAAACCTGACAGGAGCCGAGTGCTGCTCCTGAATCCTTTGGCCAGATGGAAAGGAAGAGCTGGGAACTTCCCAGACAATGAACCAGAATTTGGAAAGGTCCAGAAATAAATTTGGATAATTTTTTTATTTTTTATTGAGACACTAAATAATGAGGTAATTATCTATAATTTTTATATTTTTTTGAGAAATATTAGAATAGATGTAGATGAAAGAGTGCAGGAGCCCAGAACTCTGATTTCTACTCTCAGACCACAAGAATTTTGCAGAGCTTTCCTCAAGAGCAAACCCTGCTCCATCAGAGCTGGTGGAGAAGTGAGGACAGAGTTCCAGGGCACCCTGGCTGCCCCAGCATCCCGAAATTTCCATGGCTCAGGATGGAAAGCAGAGGGAAACAAGCACAGCAGCTCCTGAGGAGCTTCCCTGGACAGAGTGATCCTGGAACCTCATTTTGTCCCCCAGAGTGAGAGATTTCCTCCTGAGCAGCTCCGTGGGTGACCCTGGGGCTGCTGGTGGGACAGCATTCCTGGGAAAATGGGCATGGATCCTTGGGCCTGCCTAGAACAGCCCTTAGGCTGAGCCTGAATGCTGGGACTGGCCTTTCCAGCCGGGCTGCACACACCCAGGTGATTCTGGAGCTTGGACCGTGGCAGTTTCAGGAGATTGTTTTGCTCTGCTGCCTTTGAAAGGGGCTCTTTAGGGAATTAGCAGCTGAAAAGTCCTAAAAATGCCACTGGGGTGGTTTGTCCCACCCTGCCAGGACCTGTGGGATGGGAAAGGTGGAGAATGCAGATCTGCAGGCCAGGCTGAGCCACCAGGAACACCTGGGAGAGTCCTGCCAGGACCTGCAGCTCAGGTCCTGTCAGGGACACCTGAGAGTCACAGGGACAGCCAGAGCCTGGCTCAGGTCAGGAGAGGTCACGGCCTGGAGGCAACAAATCCTCCCTGGAAAAGACAGCCTGTCCCAGGGGAAGGACTTTTGAAAGGGAAGCTGTGGAGATTGAGGTGATAACAGCAAAATTTTCCAGTTCCACTGCGAAGAAAGGCCGGGAGGCTCCCAGGCTGCTCCCAGCAGCTTCCAGGAGGGCTGGAAATTCCTCAGCTTGCACCTCCAGCCACCCCAGCTGGAACTGCACAGCCCTGCACACAAACCCTGGGCAAACCCAGGGCACTGGGAATGTTTCTGTGTCTGCTCTGGGGTGCCCTGACCCCCAGGGCAGCTCTGACTCTGCCCCTCATCCATGGGGAAAGTTTCCCAAACTCCAGAACAGACTGGAACCCCCCAAAGTGTGCAATAGATTACAGAGAGCAGAGTGGGTGGGTGAGAAATTGAGGGTTTGGGGTTTTAGTGTGCTGTGGGTGGAGCAAGATGGAGGCACAGGGTGTCATCCTGGGCTTCTTCTTCACCTTCTTCTTCCTCCTTCTCCAGGGGTTTGGGGGGCATTTTGGAATTGGGCAGGAAAGTCCCCACTGGGGCTCTGTGGGATCAGTTATTGGGGTAAAAGGGAAATAATCCAGGTGTCAGCTCTGAATGGGACAGTTCAGTCTGAAAAGCCCTTGGACCAAGAGATTGTTGGGCATTTTGTGCCTGCTAATGGAAAGCTGCAGAACTCACAGCAGTGAGACTGTTTTAGTGTTAATAAATAATAAACATCTGAATTCTAACATGAATTGTCATCTCAAGTGCCTTCAGTCCAGACCCAGAGAAACCCAGAACTGACAGGGGGGTTCTCCTCAGGACCCAGGCCCACCCAGAATGTTCCTGACAGGCAGCCCTCCAGGGGATCCTGGAGCTGGGATCACTGGGGTTCCCCCTGCAGGAGCTGAGATCCCAAATCCAGCCCTGAGATCCCAAATCCAGCCCTGAGATCCCAAATCCAGCCCTGAGGTCCCAAATCCAGCCCAGAGATCCCAAATCCAGCCCTGAGATCCCAAATCCAGCCCTGAGATCCCAAATCCAACCCTGAGATCCCAAATCCAGCCCTGAGGTCCCAAATCCAGCCCTGCCAGGACCACACAGAACCTCCAAAGAGGGTGGAAAACCCAGGATCCGCAGACAAAAGGGCTTCCCACTCACATTGAAAGAAAAATGGGGGGAAAAGGGGGAAAGGAAACAAATATCATTTTCCCTGCACTACTCTTGCACCTTCTGCACCAAGCTGAGGTGAGAACCTCACCTGAGCCGGGATCCCCCAGTCCCTGCTCTCAGCCTTGGGTTTAAGCTCAGCATGAGGTTTTATCATCATCCAGCTCCTTTGTGAGCCAGGCCAGAGACTTTTTTTGCTGCCGTGTCCAAACAAAAACTGGTGGTTATCCTGCCAAAAACTCCTCCTGGATGTTCCCTCCGTGTCTGGAAGGAGAGAAATGCACAATGAACACCCTGTGCATCTGGGGTGTCCATGTGTGTGGGGGGGGATTGTCCCCAAAGATAATTCAACAATTGGCTGATTTCTCCTTCTTTTTTATTTTTTTTCTTTTTTCTTTTTCTTTAACTCCCCCCCTGCTTATGCAGAGAGTTCCTAATATCCTGATTGGAACCAGATTTGCATGAATTAGGAGTGGAAATTGGAGCAGCCACTGCTGTGCAGAGGATGTAAAGGGAATAAAATGAATGGGGTATTAACCTTCAACCACTGAATATTAATCAGCGTTTCACAAAAAGGAAAATACAGAGCCTGCCACACTAAATATTTTTAGCATTTATTGACGGGCTTGATTTCCTCTCTCTTTGAGACCTTTTGCTTCCAATCACGGACCATAAAAAATCCCAGCGAAGGTGGGGAGGGCTGGAGAGGGGGAAGGGGTGAGGAAAAGCCCCGAGCTCATCCGTTTTCTGGGATGCTGGAGGAGATGGGGAGTTATGCAACACCAAAACCCAGCTGACCCAGAGCCCCTCATCCCCAAGGGCTTGGTTCAAAGGCTCCGTTCTTGAGTCCCAACCCAAACAGAAATCGAGCCCAGAGCCCAGCAAAGCCTTCGGAAATGGAGGCACCCTGAGGAAATAAACTCCTTAAAGGCCGATTTCCCCTGTGCTGAGAGGGGACAGGCGCTTGAACATCGGCCCAAGCTAAGGATGGCCCCGTTAAGGGAGGGTTTCAGTTCTCTGCTTGCTCCAGTTCATCCAATGACCCTGTGGAAAATGGAATGTAAATATATAAATAAAATATAAAATTAAATTGTGGTTTGAAATCGTCATGTTTAAATCTGAGCGCTTATTAGCTTGACTACAGCATCTGAAAAAACTCACTTCTTCTCAAACCACGACAGAAATATGAGGTAGAAAATATAAGATGTAAAATGCAAAATGTAAAATGTAAAATGTAAATTATAAGATATAAAATGTAAAATGTAAAATGTAAAATGCAAAATTAAAATATAAGATGTAAAATGCAAAATGTAAAATGTAAAATATAAAATAATATAAAATATTAAATATAAAATAATATAAAATGTAAAATATAAAATATAAAATGTAAAATATAAAATAACATGAAATATAAAATATAAAATATAAAATATAAAATAATATAAAATGTAAAGTATAAAATATAAAATGTAAAATAAAAATGCAAAATGTAAAATGTAAAATTAAAATATAAAATGTAAAATATAACTTGTAAAATATAAAATAATATAAAATACTGAATATAAAATAATGTAAAATGTAAAATATAAAATGTAAAATATAAAATATAAAATATAAAATGTAAAATATAAACTATAAAATATAAACTATAAAATATAAAATATAAAATATAAAATATAAAATATAAAATATAAAATATAAAATATAAAATATAAAATATAAAATGTAAAATGTAAAATGTAAAATATAAAATATAAGTGTTCTCCCTGGAATGGTGCCATCCCCATGGCACTGGAGGCACTTTGGGGACAGCAGCCAGGGGAGGTCGGTGCCCAGCCCAGCTCCTGGACACAGGGCAATGGTTCAGCTGGGAATTTCACTGGGATTACCAGGCGTGGCCGTGGGTTTTTTGGGATATTATGGGATGGGCAGGTGGGATGGCTGCGGGAGGTTGGGTTAAAGCCACCCCCAGCACTGGCAGTGAAAGCACATCAAACCTCACTGACCCAGCGCTGTCACACAGAGCTTTCTCCCAAAAAATGCCTAAAACGCCAAAAAATCCCCTCAAACCAGTGGAAAACTCCAGAGCCTCCCCCTTTGTCATTGCTCCCTGCAGGAGTGGGCTCTGGGGGAATTTACAAACCAGATCTGGGCAGAGACAATCCCCGAGCTCCTGTGCCAAGCAGAATCCGTTTGTTTTCCCTGCCTTCTCATCGGGTTACCTGGATTTGTGTCAGGGCTCGGGGAGGATCCGGGGGGGCAGAGGGAGAGAAACCAGCGGTAGGTTTTCAAGAAATAGCAAGTTCTTTTTCACCGAGATAGAAATCACTTGGCAGCCCACGGTGAAATACTTCTGGGTTCCAGGAGAAAGGCAGGGGGGGAAAGGCAGGCAAGGAAAGGGAAGATGCTAATGAGCTGCCGAGGAGAGAAAAATAAAGTTGAAAAGAAAAGGAAAACAAACGAATGGAAGTGAAACTGGAGGCTGGGCAGGCAACTGCATCCAGCTGATCCACGGGGAGCTGCAGGGCCTGAGCCACCAGATAAGGAGAGATCTCCTTTCCTGGGAATGCTCGGGGATAGGTGGCGTTCAAGGCCCGGGAATTGCAGCATTCCAACCTTTTTGGCACAAAGAATCCTCAGGTACCAGGTGGGCAGAAAGGTATGGACGTGCTCACCCCTGTCTTGGGGAGAGGAGAGCCCAGCAGGTCTCTCTGGGGGTGGAAACAGCAATGAACTCATGGAATCATGGAATTCCCCGGGCTGGAGGGAGCCACAAGGCTCTTCTGCTTCCTTTGGAAAGGCCCTGGTGAGCTGTGCCACCAGGGCCTTTCCCGCCTTCAGTGCCCTAAAATCTCCTGCCAGGACCTGCTGCAAGTCCTGTCCCTCTGAACCAGAGCAGAGACACCCCAGTGAGGAGCAGAGGGTGCTCCCAGTCCCACCTGGAACAGGGGGAATCCCAAAGTGATTCCCAGAGAGCCCAGTGCCTGCACAGCCCCCTCCCAGTGCTCCCAGTAAAGCCCCTGGAGCAGCCCTGCCCACCCTGGCTAACGGGGCTTTCCCAGCTCTGCTCCCCATTCCCATGGATTTGGTGCTCGCTCAGCTTCTTCCCTGGAGGGGGGGGGGGGGGAAATGGGATTTTTGTGCCTTTTCCTTTTTTTTCCCCAGGGGAGATCCAGGTACCTTCCCAAACCCCAGGGAAATCCAGGGACCTTCCCAAACCCCAGGGGAGATCCAGGGACCTTCCCAAACCCCAGAGGAGATCCAGGGACCTTCCCAGACCCCAGGGAAATCCAGGGACCTTCCCAGACCCCAGAGGAGATCCAGGGACCTTCCCAGACCCCAGGGGAGATCCAGGGACCTTCCCAGACCCCAGGGGAGATCCAGGGACCTTCCCAAACTCCAGGGAGATCCAGGGACCTTCCCAAATCCCAGAGGAGATGAGGTGACCTTCCCAAATCCCAGAGGAGATCAGCTGACCTTCCCAAACTCCTGGAGGATCCAGGGATCTTCCAAAGGCCGGGAAAACCTTCCTGCCCTGCTGATCCTGCCCAGGGAGGGCACCCAGTCCTTCCAGTGCACACCAGAACTGGTTTGGATTTGAACCTCTAGGAAGACAACTTTCTTCCACATTAAAAATATTTAAATTTTTGTCACCTGGTGGGATCTGTCAGGATCTTTTTAATCACCAAATTCACGGAGTTTCTTCAGGGATTACAGAGCTGAGACAAACAAAAGCATCCCCGAATTTCCACACTGCACCTTTGAGACCAGAAAAGCGCCAGCTGGATTTTATTTTTTTTTTTTTAATAAATAATTTTAGTTTATCTTTGTTATTTTCTTTTTTTTCCCCGTTAAACTGTCTGTGTTGCTTTTTAACCATTATCCCGAGCACACGGTTCAGCCTTTCCCAAAACCAAACCAAAACAAAAAATCCCGAGGTGTGAGAAGATTAAAGATGTTGAGATCTGGACATTTCCAAATCAGAACCACATGTTGGGAATAAACGGGGCTGGCAGGCAGCCACCACTTGGACAAGCCAAGGAGCTCTGGCTCCAGGAGGATCCCCTGAAAGCCTGGAGAGAGCAGGAGCATCAGCACTTCCCTGCTGTCCTCAGGACCAGGATAACTCCTGGGATTTATCACGTCTCCACGTGCCGGTTCCCTCCTACAGGAACATCACAACCATCTTTGAACCATCTCTGGTGATTCCTGAGTGTTCCCACTGCCCATCCATCCCCAAAATTCCAGCAGGCTCAGGCTGCCCTGAGGAAACCTCAAAGCCCAGCTCGGTGTGGATCGAATCACGTCCCACCAAATCTCCAAGGGAACTGCGAGGGGAAAAGCTACAAAGGCCCTGAATTCCAGGAGGAAATCCATGCTGGGAAGGGCAATGGAATGGCCAGGGCCCCTCTGCTGGCATGGAGGGGAACAAGGGTGTCAGGAGACGGAGGCTGGAGAGGAGAACTGCTGGGTCCTGGCTTGGCCAGGGAGCTGCAGAGGGTCAGGAGGGCTCCAGGCTCTTCTCCTCCTTCCAGCTGCTCTCTGCCTGGGATATCATCATCAAATCATCACCATCATCATCATCAAATCATCACCATCATCATCATCAAATCATCATCATCATCATCATCATCAAATCACATCATCATCAAATCACCATCATCATCATCAAATCATCATTGTCATCATCAAATCACCATCATCATCATCAAATCATCATTGTCATCATCAAATCATCATCGTCATCATCATCATCATCATCATCATCATCATCATCGTCGTCGTCGTCGTCATCATCAAATCACCATCATCATCATCATCAAATCACCATCATCATCATCATCATCATCATCAAATCATCATCGTCATCATCAAATCGCCATCATCATCATCATCACCATCATCATCATCAAATCACATCATCATCAGATCACCATCATCATCATCAAATCATCGTTGTCATCATCATCAAATCACATTATCATCATCATCATCATCATCAAATCACATCATCATCAAATCACCATCACCATCATCAAATCATCATTGTCATCATCAAATCGCCATCATCATCATCATCATCGTCATCATCATCAAATCACATCATCATCATCATCATCATCAAATCACCATCATCATCATTATCTAATTACCACCATTATTATCATCACCACCATCATCATCATCAAATCATCATCAAATCACCATCATCATCATCATCATCATCATCATCATCATCATCAAATCACCACCATCATTATCATCATCATCATCATCATTATCATCAAATCATCATCAAGACTCTGGGCCTCATCAGTGAGGAGATAAAACTGAACACAATTTTATGTCCATGGTGGTCAGCTTGCTCGACATGAAATGATGTTCTTGGTCCTGCAGCCATTTATGGGGTCTTTAACTCTTCCCTGTTTCTGGGGGGTTTCAGAAATCTCCTTTATTAGGGGAAAACGATTGGAGTGCATTGGGCAGAGTGCCAGGAGCCGTGGCAACCTCGGATTTTTCCATCTTCGTTACAAGTTCAAGCAAACCCTTCACGTAAAAGCGAAATGAAAGGCTACATTATAAGTCCATTTTGAAATGTTTGCCTGGGAGTGAAGCGCTGGACTGCATCCTCTCTGCCCGCGCTGAGCTGAGTTCTGGTTCTGCAGAGCACATTTCTCCAGGCAGATTTTTGTTTTCTTTCAGATTTTATTCCGTTTGCTCACTCAGGGTGGGTTGTCTGGTGGTTAGAGGGAGGCGTGGAGGCCACTGGGCTCCAGTCTCAGGCTGTTCCTGGTGGCTCAGGGAGTGTTCCTGATTTTAGCCAGGTGATCTGGGTGGATCCCAACATCATTTTGGGGGTTTATTTCCTTTCTTACCAACGGGACAGTGATGATAATTCCACCAGGATGGGCGTTGCAGTGCTCATCAAAGCTGAGGAAAAATCACTCCCCAGCAGAGCTGCTCAGCTCTTCCCACGTTTTCTCCTGGATCAGGAGCATCCCAACTATCCGAGTTTCCTCCCCCATGGCAAGGCAGATGCATTTCCAAACAGCAGGAGAAGATCCCAGAAAGAGCCTGAAGGAATTTGCTCCCCACCACTCAATTTTCTTATCCTGGGAATTTTCCTGCTTATTTCCAGGAGAAGGACTCTGGGCCTCATTGGTGAGGAGAAATAATGAACACAATTATGTATCCATGGTGGTCAATTTGGGAATTTAACTCTTATCCTGGGAATTTTTCGTATTCCAGGAACTTTCCTGCTGATTAGCAGGAGAACAACCCAGAGCAGGACTCTGGGCCTCATCAGTGAGGAGAAATAATTAATATAATAATCTGTCTATGGAGGTCAGCTTGCTCCACATGAAATGATGTTCTTGGTCCTACAGCCATTTATGGGGTCTTTACCTCTTCCCTTTTTCTTATCCTGGGAATTTTCCTGCTGATTTCCAGGAGAACCATCCGGAGCAGGACTCTGGCCCTCATCAGTGAGGAGAAATAATGAACACAATTATTTGTCCATGACAGTCAGCTTGCTGGGTCTGGGAGGCAGAGGGAGAGGTCAAGGCGAGGTTAGAGAGCAGCAGGAATTGTCTGTTTGCTTTGCAGAGCCGTGATTGGGAAACCCGAAATTCCCCCGGCTGCCGTAAATCCTGACCCGGGGCTGCTGGGGAGCCACTCAGCCCGTCCTGCAGTGCCACCTGCGTGGGCTCATTCCTGCTCTGGGTCACCTGGAGCTGCTGGGAGGAGGCGAATTCTGCAGCTGCCTCTCATTTCTGGGCACTCCTCAGCTGGGCCAGCAGGTCACGGCCACAGCAGGGACTTCCTTGCCCTGGGGCACTGGGCTGAGCAGCTTCTGGGGCTGCAGCTGGAGAAATCTGCACAATCATGTGTCCAGGGTGGTCAGCTTGGGAATTTAACTCTTGTCCTGGGAATTTAACTCTTTTCCTGGGAATTTAGCTCTTATCCTGGGAATTTCTCTTATTCCAGGAACTTTCCTGCTGATTACCAGGAGAACCACCCAGAGAAGGACTTTGGGCCTCATTGGTGAGGAGAAAAACATAATTATGTGTCCATGGTGGTCAGCTTGGGAATTTAACTCTTATCCTGGGAATTTCTCTTATTCCAGGAATTTTCCCACTGATTACCAGGAGAACCACTCAGAGCAGGACTCTGGGCCTCATTGGTGAGAAGGAAAAAAATTAACACAATTATGTGTCCATGGTGGTCAGCTTGCTCTGCATGAAATGATGTTCTTGGTCCTACAGCCATTTATGGGGTCTTTAACTCTTCCTTTTTTCTTATCCTGGGAATTTTCCTGCTGATTTCCAGGAGAACCACCTGGAGCGGGACTCTGGGCCTCATCGGTGAGGAGAAATAATTAACACAATTATGTGTCCATTGCAGTCACATGAAATCGTGTTCTTGGTCCTACAGCCATTTATGGGGTCTTTACCTCTTCCCTTTTTCTTATCCTGGGAATTTTCCTGCTGATTACCAGGAGAACCACCCAGAGCAGGACTCTGGGCCTCATTGGTGAGGAGAAATAATTAACACAATTTTGTGTCCATTGCAGTTAGCTTGCTCCACATGAAATAATGTTCTTGGTCCTACAGCCATTTATGGGGTCTTTAACTCTTCCCTTTTTCTTATCCCGGGAATTTTCCAAGCTGCTCCTGCTCCTCATGGGGGTCATGAAAGGCCAGGGCTGGCCTGGGCTGTGCTGAGCCTGCAGTGAATCCTGGCTGGGCTCGAGGCAATTTGGGATTCCAGAGCTTCCTCCTGGCTCTGCCAAGCCCCAAATCCTGGGGGCACCATCCCACCTGCTCCTGCTTGAACATTCCCCTTCTCCCGTGGGGTTTGTCAGGGTACCCCCAATCCAGGCATGGCAAGGGGTGCAGCCTCTGCTCCTGGGGGACAGCTTCGACCCTCCTGGTGTGGCCCAGAGGGGCTGGAAGCAGCAATTGCCCCATGAGGGGACAGCTTTGTCCCTCCTGGTGTGGCTCAGGGGGCTGGAAGCAGCAATTGTCCCCTGAGGAAACAGCTTTGACAAAAAATGGGCATTTTAGGAAGTTATTTCCACACCTAGACCAGGTTTTGGTCCCCAGCACCACCTGGGCTGGGTTGGTGTCCCCTGATTGTCCCCAGAGCTCCTGGCCCCTCTCAGCCCTCCCTTGGGAGCAGCTCCTGCCCATTAACAACATAATGGAAACCATCCCATCCCAGAGAGGAAAACTGGAACCACTTGGAGGTGAGAAACCCATTAGTGACTTACAAACCCCTCCCAGCCTCCACGGGAGCTTTTCATAGCCAGGAAAATAATAACTCCAACCCAGGGGGGGAGAGGCAGCAGGGCTGGGGTCTCCAGGCCCCAAACATTCCCTGCTCCCGCCCTCGTTCCAGCCGTAAAATGGATTTATTAAAAAAAATCCCGGGTTTGATTTCATCTGAATTAAAGGGGGATGGGCCCCCCTGCTCCCCACTGAGCCTGGTTTAATATCTCTGAGGCTGTGAGGTCACAGCTGAGTGTGCAGGATGAGAAAGGCGAGGCTGGGAAAGCCTGGCTTTGTTGGCACCAGTGGGTCAGCAGCGATTTAAATTAAATCCAACCTGGGAATGTGTGTGGGCACAGCTGGCACGGGCAGGGCCTGGCAGGGCAGGGGTCCTCATCCATGAAAATGAAGAGTTCTGGAGCCCCTCTGTGCATTCCCATCAGTTTGGCCCAGCAGGGATAAGAAAAGCAATCCAACTTTGGAGGAATGATTTTTGGGTTCTTTTTCTCCCTCACCATCTCTAGTTCGCAAAAACTCCCCAATTTTTGCTGTCCTAACTTTCCCCCCTTGGCACAGAGGGGCTGGGGGGGCTCTGCCCTGCCCTCTGGAAGGGGGAGCTGGGCAGAGCCGTGCCCAGGACACTCCTGGTGGAGGCTGCCTGCCCTCCTTGGATCCCCAAAAAACACCAGCAATTGGGGAAAATCCACATTTTCCTTCCCCACTTCCCTGAGCCAGCCCCAGCAGCCTCTCACCCCATTCCCAAACACCCTTTGGAAGGGTGGGATTCTCCTTCCTGTAACCAAAGGCATTAAAAACCACAATTGTTAATCACAAATTAGTCATTAACGAAGCCATGGAGAGGCAGAGAGCTGGCTGAGACTGAAACAGCAGCTCCAACTCTGGGAAATCCACAAATCAGGACAAAAATCCCTAAATCAGGACAAAAATCCCTAAATCAGGACTAAAATCCCATCACTCCATGGGAAGGGAAGGGAAGGGAAGGGAAGGGAAGGGAAGGGAAGGGAAGGGAAGGGAAGGGAAGG
>JAYJLY010000070.1:1582233-1592957 GCA_036873505.1 Acanthis flammea
CCTTCCCCTCAGCCAGATGTGCAGCTGTGAGTTGGATCCTTCCCCTCAGCCAGATGTGCAGCTGTGAGTTGGATCCTTCCCCTCAGCCAGATGTGCAGCTGTGAGTTGGATCCTCCACCTCAGCCAGATGTGCAGCCCTGCTTTGGATCTTTACCTGACCCAGATGTGCAGCTCTGCTTTGGATCTTTACCTGACCCAGACGTGCAGCTGTGATTTGGATCTTTACCTGACCCAGATGTGCAGCTGTGATTTGGATCTTTACCTGACCCAGATGTGCACATCTCTGGTTCTGGAGGCAGCCAGGAGCCCTCAGAGCAGAGGTTTTGCTGCACAGCACAGAACCATTCCCAACAATCTGAAAACCTCCCACCTCCTCTGATTTCACTCCCTCCTCAAGAGTGACCAGAACCTTTTTTTCTGTGAGATTTCCATCTGAACCCTCCTCCAGATGGGGCTGTACCCATTAAAGGACCGGGATAACCTGCTGAAAACACTTTCCCCTCAAAGCAGGGGTGAGGGGAGGTTGGAAAATGCTGGGGGACAGGGAGTGACTCACTGCATGTCCAGACAATCTGACTGGACCCAAAAGGTGTCAGACATCACCTAATAGTGGAAATGAGGAAACCCAGATAAGATAAGTGCAAAGGGACTCGGGAACTCTGCAACTTGCAGCAGCCCAGAAGCCCAAAAATGAGATGAAACAAGGGCCCAGAATGAAACAACACAAACTTGAGGATGTCAAACAAAGCAGCAAAACAAGGCAGAGCTCCCGGATGGTTCTGGAATTCTGCCTCCCTCCCTTCATCTGCTGATGGAGCCCCTGCCAGCTCCTGTCCCTTATCTGGGCAGCAGCTCCTTTTACAGGAATGGCAGAGAGGGTGAAAGAAAAGCTGGCTCTCTGCAGTGTCCCCAGGTCCCAGCTGCCAGGGGACACCAGTGTTGAGGTCAGGAAGAAAATATGTCACTGCAGGAGGCCAAAGCCCAACCCCTGAGCACTTGTGGAAGATCCTGGGGCACAATTTGCAGGGCTGGGGGTGTCAGCCCTGGTGCTTTGTCCAAATCTGGGTTATTTATGGCCACCTTCCCTAAAATGCTGCTTGGAAAAGTGAATTTTGTGTTCTGCCTGCAGGGCCAAGAGCAGCACCACGGGAGCAGTGTGGGAGGAGAAATGTCCTTTGTCACCTTGCAGCAGCACTTGAGCACACTCACCATGAAAAGAGACTGATAAGGAATAAATTCAAAAGAGATTTATTTCCATCCCAGACTTTTCAGGTGTTTAACAAAAACTTCACTCCTGTTTTTCCCCCAGAATGCTCCAAACTCCACATCTCCTCCAGACACCTGGAGCTCTGGATTCCAGCTCTGCATTCCCGTGTTCCTCCATCACAAGTGATGAGGATTGAAGGATCAGGAACCAGGAATGAGCAATGTTTAATTAATTTCCTCTCTTATCATCTGTAATTAATTCTGAACAGTTGGTGGGTGCAACCTTGAAGAGTGTTTTGCTGGGGAATATGAAGATTTTTCAAAATTCAATATTAATTCCAGTGTCCACCAATGTTTCTACATAAAATAAATTCTAAGTAACCCTAATAAATTGTAAATAATGCTAATAAATTATTTTTATTTCTAAAAGAAACCAGTCAGAGCATGGGGATGGAAGGGCAGGGAGATCCAGGGAAGCAGGGCTTGCCAGCTCCTTGGATTTTCCACTCATTTGAGCAATAGAAGCCCAAATCCTCAGCATTGTGCTTTCTGCCATTATTAAATCAAAGTTTTCCACCGGTACAGAATTTAATACTGCATCTCTGCAAGTGGAATGGTGGGGAAAATTGTGTTTTCTTTACCTTTCAGATACAATAAATAGATAAAAGAGTGAAAAAGGAAAGTTATTCAACGAACCAAAGGCTCCAGCTCAACGCAGCCAAGACAATGTACTGTGAGCCAGATCTGGGGAAGAGATACCAGAGAAATGCCCCCAGCCAAAGTTAATATTTGCACAAAAAGGGTGACTCATTTCAGCTGGGATTTCCTCCCCTGGCCCCTCATGGAATATCAGCTGTGTCTCCATCGAGTTGGATGCCACAACTTCCATCTGAGAGGGAAAAATGTCCAGCTCAGGTAAGGGAGGTTTTGTTTCTGGGCTGGGATTCTTCCCCTGTGTGCAGCTTCTGGAGTGTCCAGGGAGTGCTCCTGCCACCCAAAATTCCATCACAGGGAATTGCTCAACTCCTTTCAGGATGCAGCCACTTCCTGATCCCAGTTATCCCCCAGGAATGCAGCGTGGAACCAACACACCAGGGCCACACTCAGTTCTCAGTCTGGACCTCCCAAATAAAAGCAGAAAACACCTCAGGAAAAACAACACCCCAGATTTCTTCCATTCCCTAAAACACAAATTTAGTTCTAAGCTGTTTGAGCTAAAAGGAGACACTTCAGGGCAATTTCAGTTTGCCCCAGGGGTGATTTTGGGGTTTTGGAGTTTGCTCACAGAGGTGGAACACTGAGAAGTTTCACCTCACCGTGGCACAGACAATACCTGGAGGTGTTCAAAACATTCAGGAACACACAGGCAAACACCCAAACTCAGGTGTAAAGTGAGAAAAAACTACAGCACCTATTTAATTTAGCTCTGGCTCTGAACTTTATAATTTCAATATCACTGAAAATCTTTTATTCAGTGTGTGAGGAGTTCTCCCTTCTCCTCCTGCAGTTTGCAAGATGCTCTTGAACCAAAAGGATTTTTATCCAACTGCATCTATGGAAGGGAATGGTAAATAAACATGTCAGGGAAACATCCAAACCCAGGTGTAAAGTAAGAAAAAACTACAGCACCTATTTAATTTAGCTCTGGCTCTAAACTTTATAATTTCAATATCACTTAACGTGTTTTATTCAGTGTACGAGGAGTTCTCCCTTCTACTCCTGAACCAAAAGGATTTTTATCCAACTGCATCCATGGAAGGGAATGGTAAATAAACAATTAAGACTGAAAGAAAATCACTGCTGAATTTCTTTTTTTTCATTTTTCCCCCCTTTCTTTCTCAATCACTGTCAGCAGTGTGTTTCATGTAAAACACAGCAGCTCTGGGGATGTTTGGTGGGAGAAACAAAAATCAGCAGAAAATCTGGCCTTGATAACTCAGAAGTAACTCCTGAAATTCAGAATCTGCACAGAAATGAAAAGACCAAACCCTGCTGGGAGGTGCTGAGGGAGAATTCCTGTCTCAGCCTGACTGCACACTTACCTGCTCGTTAATATTTTGGATTCTCCGGAGCAGGCACTATTTTCCAGAAGTACAGAGAATTTTAGTGCTCAGCTTGCTGCTCTTGGCACTGGATAAACACTGGGTCACAGTTAAAAAAAGCCCATTATGCATTCAATCATGTCGATATGGAAAGAGTAGGATTTATTAAAAGCACCTAGATAAGTTCCAGGCCTGACTCCCATTAGCTTCCAGGGCTGACTCACCAGCTGGTTTTATGAACTGGCTGCAAAAATCCCTCTGGGATCCCTCGGCATCTCTGAGCACATTTTGGAAATGTGACCTGCTGCTCCTTCCAGCCCTCACAACAACGGCGTGAATCCCTGGGGATTTTAGGAATGACAAGAATAAACCAAATAAACCCAATAAACCCGGCCCGAGGCACGCTCAGCACCCATCCCATCCCTAAATCCATTTATTTCTCATTCTCTTCTTGTTGACATTCTTCTGAAAACCCACTGGGCTCTTGCTGTTTCATTAGCTGTCTAGACTGTGCTGCAGGTAAATACGGGGAACTTAAAAATGGGAATTAACACAGTGGGGATTTAAAAAAAAAGGTAAATAGCGGAAAATAGCGAAGGTGCTGCTCCTGCTGCCCTGAGCCTCTGCAGCGCTCCGTCAATTTAGGAGGGTGTTTCTGTGAATGCTCAGCCAGAAAGTCCCTGAGGGTTATTTGCTGCGTGAGAAGGGTGCTTGGGGGGACTGGTTAAGGACGGAGTTGCTCAGGGATGCTCAGTAATTTACACGGATTTTATTCCTTACAACCATCCCCGCTCCCGGCCCCGCTCCTCCGCCCGCTCCCGCCTCGCTGCCGCCATCTTGCCGGCGGCCAAACGCCGGGCGCTGATTGGCTGCTGCGCCGTGCACCGACCAATAGGAGGCGAGCTCGCTGTTGCCACGGCAACGGCGTGCGAGAGCGGCCCCGCGGCCTGCGCGGAGTTCTGAGGAATTAAATGTGAATTATAACGCTTAAAACGAGTTATACCCGAATTATAACCGAGTTATACCTGAGGTATAACAGCTACAACTGACTTATAACTGAATTGTTGCTCCTTCCAGTCCACACCGTTTAAATTTTTCCCTCACTAACGAATTCAGCGCCTCACCCCCCAAAAAAAATCAGTAGGGACCTTGTGGCTGTGTGGAAACACAGTCATTAATAACCATCCCTTCATAGATAGACATTTGTATATGAATAGCGCATAATTTTACTCCAGTGGGCCAATTTTTGCTTTAATAAATAAAATGTTATGAAGGGAGGGTGGTCAGCTTGTTTGGAAGAACAACACTGGCCGGCGGCGACTCAGCTTTCCCTGGCTTTTTCACAGCTATGAACTGCTTGATATTTTTGGCTCGGCTCTATTATTATAATTTTTTTTTTTCCCTTTTAAAAAATATGAGGCAGTAGGCTTCCTCCCAAGACACACTCAGGTGGGGCTGCTTCGAGCTGCTGACTTTCCCCTGGGGCACCTCATTTTGGTAAAAAAAGAAAAAAAAAAAGGGGAGAAAAACCTGGACAACTCCCCCGTGACACACTCAGCAAAGCTCAAATGGCCCTGCTGTCCCCTGCCCGTCCCTCCGAGGCTGTGCAGCCTCATTACATCCCCCAAAATGGTTTTAAAAGGCTGCAGATGGAAGAGCAGTGACATTTATCACTTGCAAATGAGAGCCCTGCCGTCACCTCCAAAGGAGAGCTACATTCTGTAATGCTCCTTGCAGGGTGTTTTTCTGCTGGCTTTATACCCGGAGTCTTGGGGAAAATGAGCTCCCTGGGCTGGGTTTTTATTGCTGCAGGGTTGGAGTGACTCCCCAGGGTGGATTTGAGCCCCCCAAATCTCCCAGGGATTGTTTGAATTCGCACACGTCACCTGAAGGAGCAGAATTCCACCGCTGCTCTTCCCTCTCCCCACCAGGAATTGTTTTCCCTGATGTTTGGCCTTTCTCAGAGCAGAGTTTTATTGTGTTTGTTCCTCCTACAGCTGTGCTGGGCCTGCCTGTCAGGTTGGGGTTTGGTTTGAGTCAGACAAAGTTCTGTAAAAATGATAAAACTGTTTGAAAGCAGTCCATTGCTGGGGAGTGGGGCCAGCTTCTGCTGGAGCCTGAGCTTTGTGCTGAGAACCAGTGTCAGCTGCACAGCAAAACAGAATTTATCAAGAATCTTTGATCTCTGGAGTAGAGGACATTATTATCCCTGTTCAGGCATTCATTTCTGTTTTATTTGCTCTTTTTTTTTGTGGCACAACGTTTCCAGATAGATGGGAGTGAGAAAAAAGGGAATGAGCAGCGCTGGGGGAGAAAATAAAACACCAACCACAATGGGAGTGCTGGTGTGAATATGATCAGAATTGGGAAATTCAGAAAGAGCCACAGATATAAAAGGATGGAAGGCATAATTTGGGATTTCCTTTATTCTTACAGCTGGGGGTTTTAGTGGCTCAGGTGATTCTTCTGCACCATTTTCATTTAAAAAGTCTC
The DNA here is from genome assembly GCA_036873505.1 of Acanthis flammea. Classification (NCBI taxonomy): domain Eukaryota; kingdom Metazoa; phylum Chordata; class Aves; order Passeriformes; family Fringillidae; genus Acanthis; species Acanthis flammea. The sequence continues at coordinate 1,587,975 of JAYJLY010000070.1, forward strand.
AATCTCACTTACAAGGGAAGCAGTTGTTTTGGCCCACTAGCTAGGTCTGAAAAACGAGGAGAAAGCTTCACGTGGAACAAAATTTTTGGACAATTTAGGAACTTCTGGGTCCACTTTTTACCTTTTGACTGTAAAGAAACTGCGTAGCCTGGAAACTTCTTTCCCAAAATACCTCCTGAACTGAGCTGCTTCAATACAGGCAGTGTGAAGAGTTGCCCAAAGCTTGGGTCCAGTGCTTCCCAATCCCTTAAAAATGAAAATCCCTTGTGCTGCCATTGGGCTGTGGGGAAAGGACTGGAGAGAGGAGGAGAGAAAGCCCCAGCAGCTCCATTCAGGGGGGGATGCAGCCCCTGCCAAGTGTCATTATGAAAATTCTTCCTTTTCATACGATATTAAACTCTCCTCTTGGCAGCTCCCCCGATGCAGCCGGTGTTTTCAGTGAAAATACACCAGGCACTGGATTCTTTAACCTCAGTTCATTTCTCATTATATTGCTCTGTTAATAGTCCTGGGAAATGCACAGAACCCCCAGAGCTGGGTCCCAGCTCAGCGGGGATCTCTGCGTGTTTAGGGTGGCCCTTGGCAGCCCGTGAGCACAGGAGAGGAAAATCCATTTTTGCAATGGGAAGAAGGCTCAGGAAAGGCTGATTTTGGTGAATTTAATTGGGCATTGAAGCAAGGCCATTTGGACCTCATCTTTGTCTTGAAATGTCAGGGGTTTCAAATTGGAATCATTATAGAATAAGTGCTGGGTTTGATTCCTCCCCAGATTCAAGATTTTATTTCGTTCTTGTAGCCAGCAAAGAGAAGGTTGACATGGATTAAGTGTGGAGTTTGCCCCCAAGAAGTTCCTGCCCACAATAAATGACAAACCCAGTGTTTCTGGTCTGTCACAAATACAAATCAGAGATGTGAAAGGACACATGGAGGTGTGACAGATCCCAGTGCCCTGCAAATGGGGGTCACCAAAACTAACATGAGGCTGTTTCAAATACACCTGCTTTAGCTTGGTGCTCTCCTAGCAGGCTCACAGTCAGCTTTTGTGCCTGAAGTCACCAAGTAAAACTGGGCAACTGCAATAAATTTATTGCTTATGACCATGAGTGCAGCAGCAGGAGACTGGATGGTGATTTATGGTGGTGTGGCTGTAAATTTTGGTCCTATCTCCTGGTCTGGGTGTATTTCATCCAGAAATATTTGATTAATAGTAATTTTTTTTTTAACTCAAAACATCAGTTGATCTTTAGTTTTACTGCATCAGCCAAAGAAGTTGAAAAATGTCTAAAACTCCTGTTGAACATTGTCCTGATTGCAGGTGAGCAGTGGGCGAGCCCTCTGGACCAGGAACTTTTGCACACTCGTGTGAAAAACGAGGAGAGGAGGGAGAACGGTTTGCTCAGCGTGGTGCAAAAATCTGTGGCACCGGTGGGAAACCATCCCTGGTGCTGTTTGCCCAGTCCCTGTCATCATTCCTGCCCTGGCTTCTCAAGGCCCTACTGAATTCGAAGGTTGTTGTGAGATTCTGTCCCCTGTCAGCTGTGTGTGCTCAGCCCTGCCAGCCTGGCAATCCTGCAGGGGATGGAGCAGGAGCTGCCCTCACACCGAGCTGCTGAGGGCATCTCTGCACCCCAACACAGCCCCCGGCATCCCTTCCAACTTCTGCTCCCACTGACTCTTGCAAATGCTTGTTCTGAGCCAGCACAAGCTGAACAGATGTTTAAATGTTCATTCACTCTTTGTTTTTTCCTTTTTTTGTTTTATTTTTGTCCCCTCGTTTTGCTTTTAGTTCAGACCGTGGCAGCTTTAGGTTGGGAGTTTTTAAGACCATTCACGGCTCTACTCACAGCACCTCAAGCAGCACCACAACCTCTATTTGTGCATATCTCCAGAAGCTGCAGGAAAAAAGTTCCATTTTCCAAAAATTCCTCCCACTTCCTCTTCCCTGCGTGTGCCTCTAACCACTGCTGTATATGCAGTTAATTGAAATGGTGTTTGTTTTATCTTGAATAACCTTGTAATTGATTGAGGTGGTGGACAGCGAGACTCCAGAGTCATTTACATACCTGTGCACGCAGCACTCATTTCTGGGAGCCTTTCCACTGCTTTTTTTTTATTTTAATTTTATTTTTTTTTTCCCCCCTGAAGAACTATAGCTCCCTGTCTGTGCATGTTTGCATATATCTATAGATACTCGCCTTCATATAGATCTCCCCACAGTCCATTCACTCTGGCTGCCACTGTCCATTTGCTGCTCCTTGGGATCTTATGTTACCTGGGCTGGGGAGACTCCTGGCACTCTTCCCTCTGCAAGAAAAACAGCCTGATTTGGGGAGTGCTCCTTCTGCACAAGGCCCCGATTGTGTGCGAGGGCCCAAAAAGTAACAAATGCACTTTAATTATGTTGGATGCTTGGTGGCTGGCTTTGCAAATCTTTTATTTGTTTTGAGAAGTGCCCCAGCAGCAGCAGCACTAAATTTTGTGTGCATTTGGGGAGCCTCGCGGGCTTGGGCCGGGGGAGGGAGGACGGGCTAATTAACTGGGCTGCTGTCAAGCTAATAAACTAATGGAGAGCTTAAACAAATACAAAAATAAAGGAAGTAGACATGATGGGGGAAAATAAAGTGACTAGACATGAAGTCTTGTGCCGTGCCTTTCCAGCTGCCGGGGAAAGGTGGCCGTGGGCACCCCGAATCCTGCCGAGGGAGTTTTATGGCTCCTCGCTCGAGTGCCCCTTTCAGGAGGCAAAGGTTTAGCAGATCTCTCCAGGAATGAGTAACGAGAGAGGAGCTTTTCCCATCCTGCCCAGAAACCAATTCCAGCTCATCAGGGTTGTTCATTTTGGAAAAGAGTCAGATTCACATTCATGGGACAGAGGGGAGTGGAAAGCAATCAATGTTTAAATCCTCTCTCTGCCAGGCCGAGATGTTACATAAGGTTGAGGAAAATGTTTTATTATCCCAGCTAAGCCTGAAGTGTCAGATACTGACGGCGTTTCGGAGACAGGATACTGGGCTTGATGGTCCAATAGTCTGACTCAGGCTGACAGATTTTCTCTCCCGCCCTCTCAGATTATTACTTGTTCTTTTTTGGTCCATTAGGTAGGAGGTGGTTTGAAATTCAGAAAGGTTAAAGCAGCACACGCGTTACTTTGGGACTGGGCTGAAAGGACCCTCCCAGCTCTGCTCATCCTGGGGCACCAGACAAATATAGATCTTTGCTCATCTGATTTCTCAAGGCCTGCAGCTCCCATGATCTCATCCCGAGGTGGCACACGCTGGGATGGGCAGTACCTGTGCCCAGCTCCTCGGGTTTGTCTCATCCTTCTCTGGCTCAGTGTTATTCCATGAGATTTTAGGGTATCCCATCCCAGTTTCAGGGACATTTTCAACCCTTTTATCACGTCACTGAGTACTGCTTGTTCCACCTGCATTTTCCAAGGCTTATCTCAGCTCTAGAGTTTACTTAAAAACTCACAGGGCTTTCAGATGTTGTTGAACACTCAATTATCTGACCCAGTGGTTAACAAAACACACGGTGCTCCGTGTTCCTCTTTGGGAAAATATTTACCAGCCAATATCTGTGTTACTTGGCCACCTTTGCTTATCAAACACAGAGCAAATTGTGCTGAATCAATCAAGGCAGCCATTGCTGGATAATAACTTGAAAACCATCTTTTCAAATGCTAAAGAAAGGAAGTTTTGCATTTGGAGAGCTGCAGGAGATGCTGGGTGGTCTCAGCTGGTGTGGGACACGTATGGCTGGGATGACACAGCCCTGGAGCTGGGCCAGGCCCGGCTTGGAGCAGGCAGCCAATATTCCAGATCTCCTGGAAAAGCTTTTGAACTGCCCCCCGATTTGCCTTTCATTTCCAGGATGAAATATCGGCCCAGAGGTTCCTTGCCCGGCTTTGATGGCGCCTCCTGAGTGTGACAGAGTCAGAGGAGCAGAAACATTTCGTGGTCTCAGAACGAAACCATCAAACCACATTTTCAGTAGGGATTTTCTTCCTGGAGATCTCTGCGTGGCCTGGTGGTTTCTTTTTGACTTGGAAAGGTTTGAAAGGCCGTGAGGTTGTTGGTTGCATTCTTGCAGCCCTCCTCACACATCCTCTGGGGTGCTGCAGACAGATTCTGGAGCGTGAGCCCCAAACCCCATCCCCTGCAACCTCACTGAATCCAAGGATTTCCTTCAGGAGCATGGTGGTGCAGTCTCAGGCAGAGGAGCACTCCCACAGAGAGCTGCTCCAAAGATTTGGAGGAAGGAAGGGAAATCAGCCCTAACACCTTCCAGGAAGAAGGGTTTTTTGTGCATTTATTGCCATTTCTGAAGCACTTCAGGCTGGTTTTTGATGAATCAGTCTGGCTCTGGGAGCAGCTTCTGGTTGCCTTTGGCTGATGCTGTGCTGGAAGATGCTGACCCCACACAGATGATGTGACCAAAAATTTTGCCATGAATAAGAAGAAGCTTCAGGGTGGGGGATTGCTGGTGGTATGAGCAACTCCTAAAGATGAATGTTCTCAGATCTGTGGAGATGTTGAGTGAAAATTAGTTCAGAGGGTCTTGTCTTTATCCCAGTAACGTCACTGGAACAGAGGAGAAGCAAAACTTTCCATTTCACTCACAACAAAAGCTTTCATCTCCCTCAACCCAAACCTCAGAATATTTTCTTGCCTCAAAAGCTGAGCTGTTGCCAAGCTCATGAAAGACAGGGAAGAGCTGGATGGTGCCCATTACTCATGGCCTTGTCATTTACCACCCTCACTCTGCTCCTGATGCCTGAGGAGCTCCTTCACTTGTAGCCCTGGCTCTGTCCCATCCTCTGCTGCTGCCTCTGATCCCTCAGGGTCAGCTTTTCTGTGTTTGAGGTTCTGTGCTCTTCAGTGTGAGGGTCTGGGCTTCATATTAAGGGATGCTGAGCTCTGTGCACAGAGCAGGGAGACAAAACAATTCCTGCTCCAGCTGGGCACCAAGGACAAATGATCC
>JAYJLY010000070.1:1632046-1644279 GCA_036873505.1 Acanthis flammea
CCTCTCCTCTCCTCTCCTCTCCTCTCCTCTCCTCTCCTCTCCTCTCCTCTCCTCTCCTCACATTTGGTGGCAGACTGGTGGGTGTGAGGTTGTTTTTAATTTGCTTTTTTTGCCTTGGGTGGTACCTCCCAGTCCAAGAGCTGCTGTTTCACCGGGGACTCTCTTCACCTTTGGAATGTCCAACAACAAACGCAGTCCTGGCTCCCTGAAATTCACGGCTTGGGTTCTCCCTGCCTTTTCCTCACTCCTGCTGGGAACTGCAGCCTGCTCTCCCCTTCTCACCTCCCTGGGCAGGGGTCTTGCCCACCTCCCACTTTCCTGCACACAGGAACGTGTTCCTGCTGTGGTTCCAGCAGGAATCCCCATCCCCTCTCCCCTGCCTGTTACCCAGCACCATCTCCCAAAATCTCTTCACCAGACGGATTGCCAGGTTTGGAATGTGCTGCCCAGGGAGGTGGTGGAGTCACCATCCCACCATCCCCTGTGGCTGTGGCACTGAGGAGGTGATTAGTGGTGACCACGGGGGTGCTGGTTAGACTGGATGATCCTCAAGTTCTTTTCCAACATTAATAATTCCGTGATTTTGTGATCTCCACCAATCCTCTCTGCCCTGTCCCCAGCAGGATGGATTTGGGCAGTGACTTGGCCTGGCTGCAAACGCCTCTCTCACCACAAACCCCTCACTGGGGACATTTGAGCTCAGCTTTGCTGCTGGTGGGATTTGCCTCCACTTTTACCACGGGATTTGGATCAGCAGTGCTGGGGATGGGTGAAGAGCTGAGCTGGATCAATCCAGGGGGAAAATCCAAGAAAAGCCTTTGTTCCTCCCCACTCCTGGGGCTGATCCCAGCAGCCAAAGCACTGGGATGAGACTGAGGGGGCTGGGGAATAGCCAGAACAGCCAAAGGTTTGGGAATGCAGGTGGGAGAAGGCCTGGAGCAGAGTGGCTGGTGACAGGAAGGAAAGGTCAGATGGGGAAGGTTGGATTGGCAGTGCCAGGCCATGGAGAGTGGAATAATCTTTAATTTGGAACGAGTTAAGGGTGGCAGAGGAAAGGGAATATCATAACCTGGGATTCCTGTTTCCTCTGTGATGCTGAGGAATCAAAACCGAAATTCCCGAGTTCTGTGTGAGAGCTGGAGTGAAGTGGGATGAATTCCTGTTCCAAAGATCCTCGACCAAACCTCCTCTGGACTCAGGTGTGTTTGTGGGTTTGTTTGTTTGCCTTTTCCCCAATCAAACCAGCCCTGCTGCTTTGTTTCAGGGGGGATGATGGAGAGAAAATGGATTTTTCTTTGTTTTTCTGAGGAGGGCATTACAGGAAGGCCAAAGCTGTGGACAGAGCTCTGGATTTTCCAGAGCCTTCTCAGGCAAATCAGCTCTTGGAATTTGTACCAGCAGCAGCCCCTGCTGAGGTTTTACTGAACCCCAGTTTTAAACACTCCCATCCCTCACCCATCTCACTCCAGGAAATACTTCCCAATGTACAAAGTGTGCTTGGAACTATTTAAAACAAAAAACGCCACCCTAAATAAAAATGTAATGGGCAAAAAACCTTTTTAAGGAGCCTGAAAAGGGACAGAGCTGACAGTGACAGGAGCAGCTCAGTGAAATCCCAGCTGCTCCTTTTAATTGCTCCTAATTTTCTCTCAGGTGCTGCTAATTGGAACAATTTGCCTCCAGGAACCTGTGAGGTCTCAGACATTAATTGATTTTGTCTTGCTAAACCAACCTCACCAAGACCAGAGCTGGTTCCAGTGCCTGGTTTTCAGCTCAGAGCTGCTCTGGGTGAGACAGGGGGCAGGAAATGTCCCCAAAGCAGAGTCAGGGAGGGCTGAGCACATCCACTGGCTGTTCTGTTCCTGAGAAATCCCCCTAAAGAGGCAGCCCAGCCCTGGGAGATGGATGGAGCAGAAAAAGGTGCAGCTTGGGGGTTATTCCAGCTCCAGCAGCCCTAACAAATGTGCTGTTTGCAGGAGTTTTCCTTCCTTGTGCTCGGAGAGCAGCTGAGTTTTAATGGAAAAATGAGCTCTGCCTTGCAGGGGCAGCAAGAGAGAATAAATCACAGCCTGGGCTCCTTGATTTTCGTTTGGAAAACAAGCCCTGCTCTCAGTGTTGTGGCTTGAGGAGGCTCTGTTATTCCATTTCAGGAGAATTTATGGCACTGTTATCATCTGGGGCAGGAAAGCAGGGAGGAGACACCTTGGGGAGCGCTGGAGTGTGACCAGGGCAGGGTTTGGGACCTGCAGCCATCCTCAGGGCTGGCACCCCATGGCCCAGGGGGTGTTTCTGGGCTGGGTGAAGCCCAGAGCTGCTCTCAGTGCCCTGCTAATTCTGCATTTTGCCTCTTCCCTCCCATCAGAGCCCCAGGGGTGTTGGTGAGCGCTGCCAGGAAAAGGGGAGCAGCAGCTGCACCAACCTGGAATGGCTTTGGATTCACCCTGGTCCCACCAAACCCAGACCTTGCTGCAGTCCAGGCACCACTTCAGGCTCAGAAATCCCCATCATTTCCATTTCCCCCCCTAAATTTGCCCTATTTAACAAATTCTTCGTTTCATTGAGTGAATTTGAAGCTCTGGTGTGCTCTAGGGAGCATTTTGAAGGTGCTCACCCCTCAGGACCAGTGCATCCTCTCCAAAAACCCTTTTGTGGGTCTTTCCCCTCTGGTTTGAGGCCAGTGAGGAGAATCCCCCTCCAGAGGAGCAGTTCCATCTTTGCTGCACCCACCAGGATTCCTCCCAGCTGTAAATTTCCAATTTCCATCTCCCCTTTTCAGAAGGAGGTGGATGGTGAGCCTGGAAGGATTTATAGCTCCATTCTCAAATATCCATCATTTCAAACCCAGCCCTGCTGCTCCCAGCCCTGAGCTGCCCTAGATAGACTGCTAAAACACTTAAAAAGTGATAAAAAAATCCTTCACAATAGATCCAGATATTTCAAGCCCTTTTGTGGGGCATGGACAAACCCAGAGCCAAATTTATAAAACCTATTTACATTTCAGCTCTATATTTTTTGCTCTTGATGTCCTTTTCCATGGCTCTGCAGAAATGGTGCTGAAAAGATCCAAGTCATTGCCTCCAAAATGTTTTCTTTATCTCTGGGCACCTTCAAATCTTCCAGGGGAGCCCTGAAATCTCATTGTTTATAAAAGGTGTTTAATTTGGGTGGTTTGTGTATGAAATGAGGGTGGTTGAGGGGTTTTTTTTCCTTCCTTCAGGGGCATTTCTGGTCAAAACATGGATGTGCAGCAGATTTCAGAGTGAGAAAGGACCCTCTTGTGTTCAGCTTACCCCTCGAAACTTTGATTATTTTCTGCTGATTCCATTTTTTGTTGGCTTTTTTTTACTTATTTACTCAGATCTCCAAATAAATGGTGACATTCCAAGAGGTACAGAATATTCAGAGCACTGTAGGTAAGGAATTAATGGCTCAATTCTTCATTTATGGCACCTATGGTACCAATTTAGCCCCCAAAAATGGAGTTTCCAGTGAGACCAGTTCAATCAATCTGATTTTTAGGGGCTCAAAATAGAATTCCTACAGTTTCTCATGTCTGTAAAAAGTTTTTATGTGCATTTCTCTCTTTGGTTCCCTAAAGTTTCTGGATAATTTCTGTGAGACTGTTGTGCCTTCTGAAGATTATGTAGCTCTAGAAAAGATACACAAAATCCTGAAAAAAAAAAGTCTAAAATTCTTCTGGAATTGCAAATTGTCTCTGCTTTGGTTGTTTGAAGCTAAATAATCCTGAAAACTTAATTCTTCCTTGGAAATTCAGATCAAAAAATTCAAACAAGGCCTTGGGGTTTCAGCAAGAGATGAACCAGAATTCAAACACAAACTTCCAGATCCTCTGTGATCTTCTTGGGCATCAAAGCAGGTTGGAGAATAAAAGGAAATGTGACTGGAATGCTGATATTCACCCCACAAATTTAGGACAATTTTAATTTTAGGGAAGTGTTAAAAACCCAGAATTTGGTTCTAGGAAGAAAACAAATCATCAGCAACTCAGCTGAGTGCAAATGGAGATTTTCACTGGGCAGGGAATGGGAAGGGTTTTGAAGGAGTTTTGGCAGGGAAAGGGGATAAAGAGCATTGGGCTGATGCCTCCAGTAGCTCTGAGAATCCCACCAGTTTTCCATGAGATCTCTGACACCTCTGTGGAAAATGTGAGCAGTTTAATCCTGGGAGCTGCAGCCCTGCTCTTGAGCAAGAGGGATCCAGGATGGAGCTGGCAGCACTGGAAACCCTCTGCAGGGAGCTCAGAAATTGTAGCAAACACAAATAAATTTAATTCAGGGTGTTTTTTTTTTAATACTAATTTAAATTTAATTTTTTTGTTGTTTATTTTTAAACAAATGATCAGTTCAGAACATCCTGTTCAATCAGACACTCTGTGAGCTGCAGCCCTGCTCTTGAGCAAGAGGGATCCAGGCTGGAGCTGGCAGCACTGGGAACCCTCTGCAGGGAGCTCAGAAATTGTAGCAAACAGGAATAAATTTAATTCAGGGCACCTTTTTTATTACTAATTTAATTTTAATTTTTTGTTGCTTATTTTTTAACAAATGATTAGTTCAGAACATCCTGATCAATCAGACCCTCTGGGAGCTGCAGCCCTGCTCTTGAGCAAGAAGAATCCAGGATGGAGCTGGCAGCTGGAAATCCTTTGTAGGGGGCTCAGAAATTGTAGCAAACACGAACAAACTTAATTCAGGGCACCTTTTTTATTACTAATTTAATTTTTTTGTTGTTGTTTATTTTTAAGCGAATGATCAGTTCAGAAGATCCTGATCAATCAGGATGTTTTGATTGGGAGCAGCTTGGGAGTCCTTGCAAGGAGGATGAGCCCAAGCTGTGGCTTTGCTGGGATGGTGAGGGGAAAACCAGGGAAGAGCCATTTCTTAAATTAAAAAAAAAAAAAAAGGAAAAAAAATGAATTAAAAAAAAAAAAAGGAAGAAAAGAAAGGCAGCAATAAAGCAAAAGGCACTTCCTAAAGGCAGCCATTAAATCATTCAACACTCAGCTCCCCCGAGAGCAGGGGGTTCCTCTTTCCTTTCCAGGAGGGGCTTTCAGAGCCATTCCTCATCCCCTGCTCGGTGTCTTCTGGCTGGGCACTGTCCCAGAGCCCATCCAGGGCAGCCCCACAGCATTCCCTGGGATGGCCCAGGGCCCATAGATCACTTCCCAAAAAGTTTCCAATGGCTCCCCAGAGAGGAGGGCCGAGGGCTCTGTTTTGCTCCTGATAATGTGTTAATGCTCCAAGACCCCCCATCCATCTCCTCCCTGCATCATCATTTGTCAAAGTCACAACACAGGGCTGGAAACAGAAAAAAGAAAAAAAAACCCAATTCAACCCAAAAAAAAAGGAGGATGAGATAGAAAACGTGGCTTTGTTTTTTTCATCCCTCTCATGTGATTTTTCCCCCTTTTCCTTCTCTCCTAATCTCCAAACCATCTGATTGTGGAGAAATGGTAAATGAAGGGTTTGGGTTCTTTAGTTTTTTGTGTGAGTGCACACGTGCATGGTGTGCTGGACACAACCATGGGAGCTCAGAGTTTGCTGGAGGAGCCCTTGCCACCTCTGCTCAGGACAAAGTTCCTTGGGAGAGGGTTGGTCACCCTGGCAATGCTTGCCAGGTTAGTCATCGTTTGGGCTGATCAAATTGGATGGAAAAACACGATGGTATCACAAGCCCTGATGGCTGAGGGAGTTTGTTTTTAATCATCTCTGAGGGAACAATCCCACAGACCACATCAAAATGTTCTCCAGGGCTTGCTTGAAGTGAAAAGAAGTCGTGAGAGAGAAAATCGAACTAGTTTGGATGTTTTATTTCTCTTTTCCTTTTCAGGCTCCGTTTCAATGTCTTGTTCTCAATTTCATCTCCTTGTCATCCTGATAAAATGGTTCTTTTTAAAACACCTCCTGAAAATCACTGGATGGGGATGTTTAGCTGCAGTTTGTGCCCTGCAGTGCCAAGGCAGACACCTTTCACTGGTTTTGCCATTGGTGATTCTGTCTTGGATGAGTTCCTGATGTCCAGACAGGGAATTCTGATGGCATTTGAGCCCTGTCCCTCCCTTGTGTTTCTGTTAATAAACACCCATCGCAGCTGCCTTGATAGGCAGGAAGGAAAATAAAGAGATTTCTCCACCAGCACTTAATTGGATCTACTGGGAAGAGCCAAGACTTTGGACCTGACATTTTAACCATTATCAGCCCAGCCAGGAAGTGATGAAAGCAGGTGGGAACTGAAGGGAAAACAAGTGGGAATGGATGGGGATCGGGAATTGATGGAAAAATGGGAATTGATGTGGTGACACCAACCCCAGCTCAGCTGTTTCCAGTCCATTATTGTTAAAGACATGGATGTGGCGTTGTTAAATACAAGGGAAGAGTGTTGTGTTGTTAAAAACATGGATGTGTTAAATACAAGGGAAGGGTGTTGTGTTGTTAAAGACGTGGACATGGTGTTGTTGGATACAAGGGAAGGGTGTTGTGTTGTTAAATTCATGGATGTGGCATTGTTAAATACAAGGGAAGGGTGTTGTGTTGTTAAATACATGGATGTGGTGTTAAATACAAGGGAAGGGTTTTGCGTTGTTAAATTCATGGATGTGGTGTTAGATACAAGGGAAGGGTGTTGTGTTGTTAAATTCATGGATGTGGTGGTGTTAAATACAAGGAAAAGGTGTTGTGTTGTTAAAGACATGGAGATGGTGTTGTTGGATACAAGGGAAGGGTGTTGTGTTGTTAAATTCATGGATGTGGTGGTGTTAGATACAAGGGAAGGGTGTTGTTAAATTCATGGATGTGGTGGTGTTAAATGCAAGGGAAGGCTGTTGTGTTGTTAAATACAAAGGAAGGGTGTTGTGTTGTTAAATTCATGGATATGACATTGTTAAATACAAGGGAAGGGTGTTGTGTTGTTAAATACATGGATATGGTGTTGTTAGATACAAGGGAAGGGTGTTGTGTTGTTAAATTCATGGATATGGTGTTGTTAAATACAAGGGAAGGTTGTTGTGTTGTTAAATTCATGGATAATCTGGAGCTCCGAGCCCTTCCCAGCCGTGCCAGTGAAGTCCCTGAGGGCAGCAAAGCAAACTGAGATCAGCCCCACACCCCCTGGGACGTGCTTGGGGCAGTGTTGGGTGGCAGAACCCAGCCTGCAGGGCCAGAATGAGGCAGAATAAACAGAATATTTTTATTGAGGCATTAAGGGATAATGTTGGTAGCCACTACTGGATTCCCAAATCCAGCCAGAGCCTGGAAACTCTTCCAGGGTTGGGCTGAGGAGCCGTGAAACCTCTCCTTTGTTGCACTCTGACATTTGATATGCATTAAACATTAAATATTAAATATTCTGCTGCAGGCTGACCGTTCTCCCTCACTGGAGTGGCTCCGTTGTGCTCCCAGCTCTCTCCCAGGTTTTATCTCGGGTGTCCCCTTACAGCCTGGATCTGAGACCAGGACTGGGATTGCTCCCTGTGCAGGAGCCCCCGGTGGTGCTGGCAGCATTCCCGAGCCCTGGCATCCTCCTCCAGCCCAATTAGGCTTCACCTCAGGTAACTCTTCAAAGGAAAGCTCTCAATATTCAGAACGTGACGGGCAACACGTCAGGAAAAGGCAAATCCTGAAATCCGGCACGGAGCCGCGGTGGAAAGTGAGCCATGGGGTTGTTTCCATGAGGGAGCTTGGAGGCTGTGCAAGGGCTGGGGGGGAGAGGGGGCACCCCAGGGTGGGATGGGGCTCCTGGGCACAGCTCTGCTCCCAACAGGATCCTCATGGAGCAGGGTTTGGGTCTCACACCCTGCTGACAGTTTGGTGCTGTTGGTACGGGGAGGATGAGAAGGGAAATGTTTGTGGGGTCTCACTTGGGAGGATGAGAAGGGAGATGTTTGTGGGGTCTCTGGGAGGATGAGAAGGGAGATGTTGATGGGGTCTCTGTGAGGATGAGAAGGGAGATGTTTGTGGGGTCTCTCTCTGGAGCCACAGGATGCTGCAATGTCCTTTTGGGTTTTCTTCCTGTCCCAAATGTGAGTGCAGCTTTTCCTTGCCACCGGGATCCTTTGGGGGTTTGTGGAGCAGGATGAGGCTCAGGTCCAGCCCCCCTGGTTGGTTCCACACAGGATCCAGAGGGAGAGAAAAACTGAACCCACAGGGGGATTGCTGACCACCCCATCCTTCTCCTCCACGGGATCCCTGCCAGCCCTCTGGCACTGGGAACACTGGCATGGGGGAAGAGCCTGGGTTCATTCCAGCTCCTTCCTCACCCTTCCCCATCCTCACATCCCTGAGGAGCCACCCTGCCATGATGGATGGGGTTAGTCCACAGGAACACCAGTGGAAACTGGGCTGGAATTACCCCTCCTCCTCCTCCTCCTCCTCCTCCTCCTCCTCCTCCTCCTCCTCCTCTGATGCCTGTTGAACTGGCTCTTCATTAGGTATGTTTTCTATAAACAGAGATTAAATTAAAAAAAAATGACACTGGAAATACTCTGAGGAAAGTGTGTCTCTGGGAGCCAAATGAAACTCCACATAATCCCTCTTCTCTCCGTGAGAAGAGAATAATGGCCTCCAATTAATTACATCGAGGCATATAATTACACACTTACACAGTCAAAGACATTTTGTAGCAGGAACCAGATTGAATGTCAATTCCAGCTTCCAAAACCACACGGAGTTAAAACAAATTTTAGCTCCCATATTGAACTTTTCAAGCCGCTTTTATTAATCTGTGGAGCGATTATTGTTGACTGGACAAATTATTTGGGAAGGAGTTTTTGCTGCAGTGCAGAGCTGGCAGTGCAGGGTGCCAGACTCCGTGGAGAACTGCAGTAAACCAATATATCTGTGCAAAAAAAAATCTGGATTTTCAGAGATTGTTATCAAAAATAGATGCTGAATAATGCCTGGCTCGGCCAAGAACAATATGTGGTGTTCTCACCGAGGGGTTCCTTATTTCCCTGTGGATTTTTGGCCTCCCCGGGCCACTTCCCTCCCAAATTCATCCCGTGGAGGAGGCAGTGCCAAGTTTGATGGAACCCGTGGCTCTTGTGTGGAGGAGTTGAAAGCACAAGACAAATTATTGGAATTTACTGAGCAGCGTTTGCACTCTGGCCCTGGAAGGGAAGAGCGGCTCCTAAAAACCAGCGTTGAACACGTCACCATTATTAAAAACAATCAAGGCAATTAGAGAAAACCCAGCATTTCAAATAGGAATAGCCACTCCTGGATGCCTGCTGAGGAATTCTTCTTTCCAGGCCATGTTTGCTGATGGATTCTGACGTCTCAATCAGGATTTCAGGACACAGATTCTTCCTTACTGCATTTTATCCGGCCTGTGAGGAGATATTTTATCACAGCCCTGTAACTATCGACTCCAGCTGATTATTTGCTTCAAGTTGAGCATGAGCTTAACTCCTCTTGTTGGCTCTGACATGGACATTCCCACCAGTATAACATTCCCAATCCCTCCTGTTATTACAGCATTCCCCATCCCGGGAACCCCAATATTGCTGAGGACGTTGGCAACCTCGGCCAATGTCAACAGAATGGGAGGTGCTATTTCATTAATTTCCCCTGACTTGGGACAAAAATAACTTCATCCATGTCTCGGTTTTGGGTTTCAACCTCCAGGAGAACAATTTTCTTAAAAAATAAAGAAATGGGTTACTTTATACCCCGGCTGGTTACATTAGACTGTAATTTCACGAGGCATCAGTGATTCCAGGGGCTGATTTTCTGACAGGCAGAAAAAAATGACCGCACATTTGCGAGCATCAGTAGTCACCTCTCCTCATGCATAAAGCACACGGACACATTTTTGGCCTGGCCAGGGTCTGAGCAGCAGAAGAGGGGAAGGAAGAGGCAGAGTTTGGGTGTTTTGGGTTGATGAACGGGGATCCCAGAGTGAGGACAGAAAAATGGGTCCCCGTGGGGCAGGGCAGGATCTCCTCTAATAACAGAATGAGTGAGCAAATCAGGGCAGGCACGGCCTTCCTGCTGGGGGAGAGACCACAAAAAGCAGGAGGGAACAGGTAAGGGAGGGAGAATTAGTGCCCAGGTAGAGCTGGGTGCCAGCACATTTATGGCTTGGTCTGTCCTGTGTCTCCTCCTTTAGCTGGATTTGGGGGTTTGCTCTTTTTTATTTTGGTCTTTGGTGAGGGGTTAAAATGAACCCTCCCAAACCCTTCTGCAGGATTCTGTTGTAAATTTAAAATGTTTAAATGAACCCTCCCAAACCCTTCTGCAGGATTCTGTTGTGAATTTAAAAATGTTTAAAATCCCCCTGCAATAAAGGCCACGTGCACGACCCTGAAGCTTTTGCAACAAATGGTTCTCCATTTTAAATTTTTTTATATTTTATTTAATGCTGTACAATCAGCAATAACGCCGCAATCACATGTTTGAAGCTGGTATTAATAATTTTACAGCCAGTAAACACCTGAAACCTCTCCTCTCCTCTCTTTACTGGCTCCCTGGATTTTTATGAGTGCATTGCTGCAAATAACGCAGAGCAGGGAGTTGCCATGTTGGGAAAGACCAGGTGCCCATCTGTTTCAAAATCATTCCTGGAGTTAGGCTTTAAAATCATGTGGGGTTGAATTTTGACCCAGTTTTGCTCCACCTTGACAAAATGTGTGGTGAGTTTTGGCTCTGAGAAGGATCCAGGAGAAGATCCAGGTGAGAGGGAGGAAAAGAATTCCTTGGCTTTACTTAGGGTCCTGGGAAAGGCTTGGCCATTGTTTGGGGTCCCCCCTTCCCTTTGGAGTGTCCACCCCTGTGGGATGTGGGAGGGAGCAGTGGCTGCTCCATCCCTGGAAGTGTCCAAGGCCAGGTTGGGCAGGGCTTGGAGCAACCTGGGATCATGGAAGGTGCTCCCAATGAAGTGGAAGGAGTTGAGATTTAAGGCCCTTTCCCAACCCAAACCATTCCATGGTTCCAAGGTCTATTCCAGCCAAGGTGGCAGAAAGGAAGGGCTGGGTGGGGTTTGAAGGATGTGTCCAAGCCTGTCCCTGTTCCACCAGGGTCAGTTTGAAGGATGTGTCCAAGCCTGTCCCTGTTCCACCAGGGTCAAAGCTCATCCAAACCCTTTGCTGACCATGGATTCCCCCAAAAACCAGGACTAGTGAGGGCTCAGGTCTGCTTTTGCAGGACAACTCAGACCATGTCCTCTGAGCCCTTTCCATGGAACACACAGACACAAACATATAAATGTGTATTAAATATAATGTGTGCTAAAATGAAGGCTGTGGCAGAGGGGAGAATTAAACCCAGGTCTCTCAAATCCCAAGTTAACCTTAACCACTGGATTATTTTCCTCTCTGGTGTGAATGCTGCCTGTGCACATTGTGCACAGATAGGAGAGAGATTTACTGGAGAAATAACCCTGGCCACAATAATCCACGTGTGCACATGGACAGAAATATGTATATTCTCAACAGCAGCCTGCGAAAGCATCGCCTCATAAAACCTCTCTGAGCACTCAGTAAATTCTGGGCCAGATTTCAACTCATGTTCCTGAGATAAGGACCAGAGGGAGGAGGAAGAAGCAGACAGCAGCAATCCTTTCATCCCCCTGGCCACAGCTGGTGGGGCCGTTCCTTTCAGCAGATGGGAATAAAAATAGATATATTTACAATTTACAGTTGCAGTTGGATGGGGAGAGAAGCAGCAGCCAACACAGAGCAGTCGTTTGCTAAACCCATAATAGTGGGGATTATGCAGCGCTGCTGCTACAATAACATTCGTTTGCTGTCAGCGCTCCTGTGTGAAAACAAATTAGCTGGATGATTAATGAACATCCCCAGCAGCACGTGGATTCTCCTCAGTGATGCTCCAGCCCAGTGAGAAACGTGCTGCTCTGAGCTGTCCCTGCTCTTTGTGCCCTGCTGTCCCCTGGCACACCTGGCTGCCGCTGGCAAAGGGGGGTTCTGGCCCTTTTTGGGGGGTTTTTAGGGGCCTCAGTTTGGGAAGGACATTGAGATGGTTGAGGGCATCCAGAGGGGGCAGTGAGGCTGGGGAGGGCCTGGGAGCACAAACCCTGTGAGGAGCCCCTGAGGGATGGGAGCACAAACCCTGTGAGGAGCCCCTGAGGGAGCTGGGGGGGCTCAGCCTGCAGCAAAGGAGACTCAGGGGTGCCCCCATCCCTCTCACAGCTCCTGGAAGGTGCCTGTGCTCAGCTGGGCTGGGCTCTGTCTGCAGCAGCACTGACACAACCAGAGCTCACAG
>JAYJLY010000070.1:1644384-1654736 GCA_036873505.1 Acanthis flammea
CATCCCTGGGGGTGTTTAACAAAGCCTGGATGGGGCACTGGGGGCCAGGGTTTGGGTGAGGGGCTGGGGCTGGGCTGTACTCGATGGGCTTGGAGGTCTCTGACAGCCTGGGGACTCTGGGAATTCTGGGATTCTGTGATTCTGTGATTTCTGTGATTCTGTGAATTCTGTGATTCTGAGATTCTGTGATTCTGTGAATTCTGGGAATTCTGTGAATTCTGTGATTCTGTGATTCTGTGATTCTGTGATTCTGGGATTCTGAGATTCTGTGATTCTGTGAATTCTGTGATTCTGTGAAAGAGCAAGCTGAGAGTCCAGAAAGAGGTGCTGAGGTGAGAAGTGTCCCTGTGAGGTTTGGTGTGACCTGAGGTTGGCTTTGTGGGGAGGGGCCCTGCTGCCAGCCTTCAGCAGAGCAGCCCTTGGCTTGGGAGAGCTGAAGAGGTCACAGCCAAAATTCAGGGAGTGTCTGGACAATGCTCTCGGGCATTTTGGGGTGCCCTGTGCAGGGCCAGGAGTTGGTCTGGCTGATCCAATGGATGGGCAGAAATTCCAGTGGGTGGGCAGACAATTCCAAATGGGTGAACAGACAATTCCAGTGGGTGGGCAGACAATTCCAATGGGTGGGCAGACAATTCCAATGGATGGGCAGACAATTCCAGTGGGTGGGCAGACAACTCCAAATGGGTGGGCAGACAACTCCAAATGGGTGGGCAGACAATTCCAATGGATGGGTGGGCAGACCATTCCAAAGGGTGGGCAGACCATTCCAAATAGATGGGCAGACAATTCCAATGGGTGGGCAGACCATTCCAATGGGTGGGCAGACAATTCCAGTGGGTGGGCAGACAATTCCAATGGGTGGGCAGACCATTCCAATGGGTGGGCAGAAATTCCAATGGGTGGACAGAAATCCCAATGGGTGGGCAGACAATTCCCAGCCGTGCAGGGGCTGCTGGATCTCTCCAGGTCTGTATGGAAAGGTGGAACTGGTTTGGCCGTGAACACGAAACCCCAAAACGTTTTTGGTTGGAAGGAACCTTCAGCATCATCTCATTCACCCCCAGCCATGTTCAGGGACACCTCCCACCATCCCAGGGCGCTCCAAGCGCTGCCCAGCCTGGCCTTGGGCACTGCCAGGGATCCAGGGGCAGCCCCAGCTGGTGCTGAGCCCTCCTGCAGGGCCCTGAGGCAGAGCTCCTTGCTGGCACTCGCAGGGTTAAGGGTGTTCTCTCTGTTCCACACACACTCACAGGAGCCTCCAGCAGTTATATAATATAAAAAGGCTCTTTTCTCATATCCCCACAGAGCGCAACAGGACTCCACATATAGCACACCAAAAACATAAAAAAATGAAAGGAGCCCAAACACTGCCAAAATCTACATTTTCATTTGGCAAACCAGTTAAATCTATTCATAATCTGGTGCCTGAATCAGGTTTCAGACCAGACTAGACTGCCTTGGCTCCTGGTTTTTGTTGCTCGACCTGTCTCTGACTGAATTTAGCTATGATGTTACATCTTTAGCTGTAGAAAATTTCTAATAATGGTAGCCTGTTTTATTTTGCCACTGGAGGGTACAAGTTCCAGCATTTCCGTACCCAGGTCCAATTGGAGCCAGTTTTGGACTTTTTTTTGGACAGAAACCTCCCTTGTTGCTTTGCACTGGGTTTTTCTTTTTTTTTTTTTCTCTTTTTTAATTTTAATACTGTTCACCCTCACAGCTTCCAGGAGGCGAAATGAAAACACAGCAAAAGTGAAATGTGCAGTGTCAAAAATCCACGTTAGTTCCAGTCACCTGCCCCGCTCCTCTGGGGCCCCTGGAGCTCCACCAGCCCTTGGTGATGAGGATGGAGCCACGGATCCTGGAGGGTCCCCTGGAGCCCTTCCCTCCTTGGGAGGCCACAGCTCCAGGTTTGATTTAGGTGGTGGGAACGAAGGTTAATTAGAAGCAAATGAATCCCAGGTTTCACAGGTTGGGAATCCTACAGGAGATGCACCAAAACCAGATCCCAAATTTCTCTCCCTGCTCCCTGTTCTCACCAAGGAAGCCATGAAGGGGCTCCACTTCACTTCTGGCTGAACATCCCCCAGCATCTCAGGGCTGCAGCACCACCCCAAAAATATCTGTACAGCCCTGAGTGCTCCCCAAACCCTCCAGCTCCCAAGCCCAAGGAAAGCAGGGCCAGGCTGGGCTGGCAATCAGGGCCAGGAGCACGTGGGCAGCAGAGTTTTGGTGGCATTTTGGTGCCTCCCAAAGTGACTTTCCCTGGCAGGATCCAGTTCAGCTTTTCTGTCAAACCTGCTGCCTGCTGGAACAGGAAATCTTTAGGGTTTTATATAGTGCTAATAGGCCACCAGAAATTCTGGCTATAGAAATAACCCTACCCAGAGAACCAGAGAACATGGACAGGATTCTTGTTTTAAATATAAAGAAATAAACAGAGTGATTCCTTCTCCCTCGGTAAATTAACCCAGGGTCCGTTTGGGCTGAGCAACCACAGGGAAATTAGAAAGGAGTAAAATCGTGGAATTTGTTTGGGAAACAAATTTTCTCTAATTTTACTTTAAGCATCTTGAGGAGGAGCGAGGCAATGAGAGTGACTTGGAAGGCAGTTGTGAAGTTTTAGCTGTCCAAAGCACCACAAAGTGAGGCTGGGGCTGGAGTTTGTGTGGTTTGATGCCTTTGTCTGCACCCAGAAGTGGTGAAAGTTGGGCAGAAAAGGAGGTTTCATCTCCAGGCCTTCCCTCAGTGACCAGAGAAGAGACCTCTTCACCCACCACACACTTATCCATAAATGCACCTTGGAGACTCCATAACAACAGGGAACGCTGGTGCTCAGCTGGAGCACGAGGTGATTCCATAATTATGGAAAGATTCAAGGAATTAGCAGCCCAAACCCTGAACCCAGCTGGGGAGAGGCCCCACCACAGTCCTGGGGGTGATGGAGAAGGCTCAGGGAATGACTGACACCACAGACGTGGATATTGGGGAACAAAAAGGGATAAAAACATGGAACGAGGGGGTCGGCTCTTTCATTTCCTTTCTGCCTCTGTCAGGGTCAGGATTGAAGCTCTCAGGATGGTATTTTGTGTTCAGACCCTGGTGTTTGTTATTTCTTATCTATAAAAAATAATAAACAGTCTCACAAGCTGAGAATTCTGCAGGACTTCACGAGCCAGCTACAGCATGGCCCCGCATCTCCCTCCATGAGGCCTTTGAAGGATAAACTGTAAAATTAAGAAATGGCGCCTAAATTATTTTCACTTTTAACCCCATAACCAACCACCTGTGGCCACAATGAGGACTTTTTTATTTAATGACACAAAACCACCCAAACCCATGGAGAAGAAGGTGAAGAGAAGAGGAAGAAGAAGGTGAAGAGAAGGTGAAGAAGAAGGAGCAGCTTCTACCCTAACCCCTCCATCTTGCTCTCTATATATTGCTGTACTCTAGAACCCCAAACTGGATTTTCCCCCTGTGATATCACACACTTCTATCAAACCCCACACCCATAATCTCAGTCCTATAATTTAATTTTGGGAGCTTCTCCAGGGCCATTGCAGAGTTCTCCTGGGGGTCAGAGCCTGGCAGCACAGAAAGCCCCAAATTCCCAGCAGCATCCAGGGTTCCAGCAGAAGGAGCCTGTGCCCTGTCCTGGGCAGCAGCAGAGGGGATGAGGGCAGAGCAGGCTCCACCTGGGACTCATCTTCCAGGGAATTGTGTGGGGGCTCCTCTGGGAGGTTTGGGGAGTGACACCCCCAGATCCCAACTGATCCCATCAAGGGGACATGGAGGGGACACAGTCTGGGGCTGATTTGGTCAATTTAGGGCAAAAGTGACCCAAAGAGGGAGCCAGGAGGTCGGGCTGAGCTGGGGAGCTCCACCCTGCCAACTTTGGGTAGGTTTGTGTTAAATTGGATGTCTGAGCATTTTTTTTTTCTGCCCAGCCCTTCATCATTACGTGCCTGCATAGAAAATTAAGTTACCACACCTTTAATGAACTTAATTTCCTAATTCAGACTGAGTTGCCACTGCCAGTGATTCACTCCCTGCTTTTTACACATTTGGGCTGTGTTTTGGGGTTTTTTTTTTGGTTTTTTTAAACCAGGCAGATCTCCATGGCCAAACACTGGGCTCATTATTTTCTTTTCACTTAGCTGAAACAGAGTACGTAAGAAATTGCAATCCATGTTATCTCAGAGCAGGGATTCCTCCAAAATTTCCACCCTGGGGGGAATAGAGGAAAAGCAAAACATTTCCTGACTCATCCCTTCTGATGGTTCAGCCTTCACCCTCTGGTCTCAGAGCTGACCAGGAGGAGATGCCATGGGGCAAACACCAACTTTGCAGGGTGGTGCAAAACCAGGGCCTTGAAGCTCTGCAGTGGTCAAGGTTTGGAGCTCAGCTCTGCCAGGACAGCCTGGGGCAGCTCAGACCTTCCTGATGAATCCATGGAAACTTTTCCAGATGCTACACAGGTTGTTCTTCAAACACGTAGGTTTTATTTAATTAAGTGAAACTGCTCTCAAAAGGCTAATTCTGCTCTCCAGGGCTGCTGAGAGGGGATATTAAAGGAGCTGCTCTGGTAAATTCCAGAAACTTGGGGTAATTTCAGTGTCCCAGTGCCTGCAGAGCCTTTCTGGCAGGTCATTGAGGGTTTTCTAATCAGGAATTTCTATTAGAAATTAGAAATTTGAATTTCTAATTGAAGCAGGACCGTGTTGTAGGAACACAACACTGAAAGCAGAGAGCTCAGGCAGGGAATGTTCCCAAACTGGACATTATTGCTGCTATTGATATAAAAAGGGTGGGAAGGGGGATTGTAAAAGTGTGAGGAATTAACACAGGGGCTCCTTGAGCCCAGACTGGATCTCTGCTGCTCTGACTACACCAAGGAGTTTGTAAATCCTTCCCAGGCTTCTGCTTCAGGGACCTGTTCTCAAACCTGCCACGGGATTTGGAGGTGTGAATTCACCACTGGTCTCCCCTGGATCATCCTGATCTGACTGGAGTTTAGGGTTCAGCCCTAAGGCAGAATGTCAGCCCCTGCTCCAGCACTGCCCCAGAACCTCCCAGATTTTCATGGTCAGAATCCTCATTTCAATTCCCAGCCCAAAACTCATCCACTGCCACTTTAGGAGCTCCCGTGCTAAAATCATCCTTCATTTCCAAAATCTCGCCTCCCATCCTGCAGTTGAGTCCCAGTGTAGGTCCACGAGGAGCTGTGAATCAGGAGGGATGGAATTGTGCTCTCAGACTCCCAGACATGGAGGGGACAGTTTGTTCTTGCAATCCCAAGTAAAAGAAACACAGCCATGGGATCCCAGACTGGTCTGGGCTGGAAGGGAGCTCAAAGCTCACCTTGTTCCCCTTCCACCGTCCCAGGGTGCTCCAAGCCTGGCCTTGGACACTTCCAGGGATCCAAGGGCAGCCACAGCTGCTCTGTGCCAGGGCCTCCCCACCCTGCCAGGGAACAATTCCTTCCCAAAATCCCATCCAGCCCTGCCCTTGGGCAGTTTGGAGTTGTTCTGTATCAACAACCGCTGGGTTCAAAGCACGACAGCTCTGCCTGGAGAGCCAGGCTTTGATTCTCCTGCCACTTCCCTCCTGAACTTGCCCAAAGCAGTGGTTAAATAATTGATGTTTGCTTTCTGGAGGGAGAGTTTGCTCTCCTTTGACCCTGCTTTGGAGTTCTTTAAGATAAGGGCAAATATTGACAAAGCTGGAGCTGAGATTTCAGTACACAGATAAAAAACATTGGTGTTGCTTAGGAGTGAAAAGAGCCCAACCAGCCTGGCTGTGAGCTCTCTCTTGGGGTGAATAACTGGGGATGTGCCCCCTGGGAAATCCTGCTGATGAAGAAATCCGTGGTGTTAAAGGGGAGCAGAGAGCTCCCACCTGAATAAAGCACAGGGTTAATTCTGTGCTCCTGATTTCCTTGATTCCAGACCCACACAGGCAGAGGGGGACAAACCCAGGGACGTTTACCTGAGCATGGCTTTCTCAGAGAGGGAGGAATAAAGAAGTTTCTCCCACAGCTTGGTGGGAAGAGCAGAGCCAGAGGTGGCTGCCACATTGTGCCAAGCTTTGGGAAAGCTTTAAAACCCCGCAGTCGAATTATGGTGCTGGAAATAGATCTTAAATGATTTAGAAACACAAACCACTGTAGATTGGAATATAAAGCTTAAGAAAACCTGGGTAAAGTTAATGGCTTTCTGAGTGCCTCACACTATTGTTGGTGGAAGCTTTTATTGCTCTTCTGACAAATTTGTCCCTTTTATCCCATTCCAAGCCCCTCTGCTGTGCCCTGTGCCCAGAGCGGGGGTATCAATCCTCTCCGCTTTGAACAACTTGGCCATGCTCTTTAAGGCAGCAGTTGTTTTCCCTCACCTAGGGGAGCAGCCTCAGCACCTTGGAACCCTTGGAAATCACCAAACACATCCCTTGCTTTTGATGCTTTCAGCCAGCTACAGACCCGCAGAAGCCCTTGCTGAAAAACCCGCCCGATATCGATTGGAAAGGACAAATCCCAGCGGTGCGAGGAGTTCTCTCGTTATTTATTTATTCCCAAATCACCCCCTCCTCACTCCCACGTGCCCCGAGGGCTGTGATGTTCCTGCCTGGCACCGAGCAGCGTTTCCATCTCGGGCTGGCACCAGATGAATCCAGCTCTGCTCCGTGGCGGGATCGGGGAGCTGCGCGGTGACGGAGCGCGGATCGCCGCCGCCCGCCCGCGAGCACCCGTGAGCGCCCTGGGAAGGCTCTGCTGACATTTCTGGAGCTGGTGATTTGTTTTCCTTGGATCACACCCTCCTGGGAGAAGTGATGCTGGATGCTTTTCCTATGTTGATGATGCAGGCTCGTTCCTTAAGTAAACCACGAGTAATTCGTGCCCCTGGCGCTGCCATCTCGCTGTCCTGCCGTGGAAAAGTGATGATTTGTAGGTCTGCTCTGCTGGCTCCCCTTGAAACCCACGGGGTGGAAATCAACATCAGTCCCTTGCCTTTATTAAGTACAAACTCCCAACAAAAAACCAAAAAAAAACCCCAAAAAAATCCCCCAAAAAACAACAACAAAAAGCCACAATGCCCTTTCCCCCAAAAAAACCAAACAAAAAACCCCAAACGAACAAAAAGTCAAGTTCAGAATTTTCCCTTTATTTCCACCAGCCTGAAACTACCTGAGTGCCTCGTGGAGGGCTTAGAATGTCCAGAAAGTTCCCAAGGCCCACAGAAAATGAATATTTTGCTGCTGGTTGTGGTTATTTGTGTTTATTGCTAATTTATCTGCTGTGACTGTCCAGGAGAGCACCACCTTAACCAGTGCTGGGGGTGTAAATCTGGGTGAGGATTTCGGATTTTAGCTTGAGGAAAGTTTGTTTTCCCGAAGTGAAATGATGGATGTATCGTGCTAGGTATGAAAAAAATTGTTATAAAGTAAAATGAATTAAAATCAATGCCAAGCAAACTTTGGCACTGATTTTAAATAAATAAATCTGGATTTATCTCTCTATTTTCTAGAGATAAATCCAGATTTATTTAATCTGAATATATTGGTAGGATATTCAAATTTGAATCAAGGATTGTAATCCTGTCCAGCTGGAGTAAAAAAAACGGACTCTCCTACCAAATAATAATTTATAATAATTTATCCCATCTTAAAGAAGAGCAGAGGGATCAATCACTTGTAATACACCCAGATTTCTCCATTCTGGGCACAAAGCTCTGAAATTAGGTGAAATTCCTCTGAATATATAAGAAATCCTTTAGCAAACATTGCTGATGACAAACAAAGTTTTGAATAAAAGAGGAGTTTATTGCTCTTTATCTTTTCTGTCCACACCACACTCACATTCTATTGATCCCAGGCTTCAGAGTTTTTCCAGGGAAGATAAATCCTCCCTTCTCCTCCTCTAAACATAACTTGCCTCTGAGTTTTGCTTTATTTTGTGCCTCCTGAAGCAATAAAATTGGAGATTTGGTGGCCACTCCGTGAGATGGGGGCTTGTCTGAGGCTCAGCAGCCCTTCAGCTCTTCCCAGCTCATCCCAGTGAATCATTATTTGTTGTTATCCATAATGCAGTGTTTGCTTGTTGGCATAGAGATTATCCATAAAAATCCTGCTTCTCCCACCCACTCTGCAAGCAGGAAAGTGTTTAATGCAGGGGTTGGAAGGGACAGATCGATGACACATTGCTCTTGTCTTCATCTGGAATCCAAAAAAAAGGGGAAAATTCCCAACAGGCCCCAAAGCAATGAAATAAAAGCAGGAAGAAAGAAGAACAAAGGCAGTGAGGGATAAGAGTCTGCTCCTGTGGCTGCCAACCACTTTAGAATAAAAAACATGAGAAATTGGGATAAAGTTGTGCTGTAAAAAATTGTAAAATATTGTAAAAAAAGTGTAAAGTTGTAGGAACATCAGATTTGTTGCTGACAGCCCCTGCATGGGGAGAGGTCACCACAGGAGGGTCCAATTGCTGATGATTTTTAAAATTCCATTTCTTGGGGCAATTTGGGCAACTCTGGGGGGTTTCTAGAGGCAGAGGAGCGACACCCCTGAGGTATCTGAAAACCCCAAATCCCCTCGGCCACCTGAGGAATTTCTGCTCTTTGTGGACTTCTTTGTGGGCCTTCAGCTTCCCCCAGCACAGGGAGCCCTTTCTTGGGTGTTTTAACCGGTGTTTTAAAATTTGTGGTTGCTTTTCTGGCCTGGAATTCCTTGGAATTCACTGGCCTGTGCATCCCGTGCCCCTGTCAGACCACAGGGAATGACAAACCCGCTGGCTCAGCTGATCCCTCCCAACCCAAGCACCCCAAATCCCCCAAATTCTGAGGACAGCTTGGAATCTTTAAACCACATAAAACCTCCCGTGTGAAATGTCAGGTCCAAATCCCCCTTCCCCCCAAAAAACGTTCTTTGTAGGGATGCAAATGCATGCAAATGAGCCCCAGCAGTCCCGTTGGATGAGGCAGGAGAATCTCTCCACCCACGGGGTGTTTGAGTTGAAAGCAATCCCACAGAAGGGGAGGCAGGGAGGAAGGTGGGCGACTGGCAGGGACTCCTCAATCTTTCTTTGACACGGCGTGAATTTAGCTGAGCACACATTTTGAAGGGCTGCTCTGAGGCTGCTGCTGGGCTCTGCCAAAGCCCCGAAATAACTCACCAGCGTCATGGGCTGAGCTGCCTCTGCTGAAGGCTGAGTTGGAAAGAGGGATTTGGGCCTGGTGAAAGCAACACTTTTCATGTGGACACACCAGCAGAGCGAGAGAGTCTCAGATTATTTCAGCAGCAGCTGGGCTGGTGTTTGTGGGGAGCCGGTGATGGGCACAAAACAACGAGGACATTCTTGTGGCTGCAGAGCTCTCGTTTTCTGTTGTTCCTGCTTGGTGATCTGGGTGAAAAGAAATGGGAAGAAGCTTTATTTTGAAAAGAACAGATGTGTTTTAGCAGCGGTGGTTTCTTGCTCCCAGCCGTAGTGGAATGAGGAGCTGCCAATTCCTGAGGGTTGCCAGCTTGTGTGTGAACTGTGTTTTCTGTCTTGTTTTATGAGTTAAAGGACAGAAATGGATGATTTTATCTCCTTTCTCCTCTCGAGGTGTTTGAGCAGCTGCTTGTTTTAGATTTTTTTACTAAACAAGCCCTAAAAATACCTGCAAGCCCCAAAGATACCTGCAAATCCTTTCTTACTAAGCAGCTCCTGGAGATGCTGTTTTCTGTCTTGTTTTATGAATTAAAGGACAGAAATGGATGTTTTTATCTCCTTTCTCCTCTCAATGTGTTTGGGCAGCTGCTTGTTTTAGGTTTTTTACTAAACAAGCCCTAAAAATACCTGCAAGTCCTTTCTTACTAAACAACACCCAAAGATGCTGTTTTCTGTCTTGTTTTATGAGTTAAAGGACAGAAATTGATGATTTTACCTGCTTTCTTCTCTCAAGGTGTTTGGGTAGCTGCTTGTTATAGGTTTTTTTTGCCAAACAAGTCCTAGAGCTGAGGAGGAAGGGGGAATAACTCCGGTTATTCTCCACGGGAGTGCAGCACATCCACCTGGGCTATATGGCAGCGTGGATTGACCCGAGTCCCAGAGCCAGGCTGGCCATGGAGCCCCTGGAGAGCAGGGGTGCCCTGTGCAGCCTTGTCCTGACTGCTGATCAAAGCCCCTGTCCGTCCATCCATCCCCCATCCATCCATCCATCCATCCATCATCCATCCATCCATCAATCCTTCCATCCATCCATCCATCCATCCATCCCCCATCCATCCATCCATCCATCCATCCATCCATCCATCCATCCATCCCCCATCCATCCATCCATCCCTCCATCCATCCATCCATCCATGGCTGTTTCCCATTC
>JAYJLY010000070.1:1665159-1697229 GCA_036873505.1 Acanthis flammea
TGGTTAGTGAGAATCAGAATATTCAACACAGAAGATGATTTATTGTATTGTAACGGGAACTTCGCTCTCTTGTTCTTGCTCTTGCTCTCTTGATTTTGCTCTTGCTCTTACTTCTCTATGCTCTTAGCTTTTGCCTTTTACGTTCTGACCCTCTCACCCTCTCTCTTCTCTCAGCCTGCTCCGAGCTGCAGCTGGCAGCTCCCAGCAGGGCCCTGTGCCCACGCCCTTTGCAATAAACCCCAAGTTCCACGACCTGGCTGCAGAGATCTCTCGTCTCCGTCTGTCCCAGCCGTGCCACCCCCAGTCTCGCCTACAAACACTACAGAGCAGGGAGAGCTGGATCAATTGGAGGTGGCAGGACACAGTGGAGAGAGCAGAAACTTCTCTTGTGATGGAAGGTGATGTCTGGGAGCACAAACCCTGTGATGTGATTTCAGTTCCTTCCCAGGCTAAGGAATGCCTGAATTGAGTGGTTTTGTGTGGGATGCTGCTGCTCTTTCCATGCACATTTTCTATTTCTGGCACAATACATAAATCAATGTCACAACAGCAAGGGGAAATGATGCACACTTAAAGCAAAACATGAAATTACCTCTTTAGGGGCTCTCTGCTTCTTGGGTGTTATTTAGAAAGCACAAAGTAAAACAGCAGAGCTGCTTGGGAGCTGCCTACAGCACAGGAAGGGAGGAGACAGATTTCCCAGGGATGAAAGAAATCTCTGCACTCCCAGTGGGGATCAAACCCCTCTGAGCATCACCTCTGTGCCTGCTGCTGCCAGGGAAATGCAGAATTCCTCTTCTTTGGACAACAGAGGACAAACCTGCTTCAGGATTTGCTTCCCACCCCGCAGAGAGAGCAGAAAATACCTTCCCTCCAGCTGGAGTCTGGTGAGGGGAACAACTCTGACTTTGCTGTGGCTTCCTGGGACACCTCACAGGGAAAAACTTGGAAATCAGCATTTGGCAGCTCAAATGTGAGCTTTAATTAATTGCCTGAACCTCTGGGAATCCTTATTGTGACAGGGACAGATAGATAAGGTAGAAATCCCCACATCTGTAACATTCACCTTATCTCTTGTGGATTTTCTACTTGAGAAAAACACAGAAATATTAATTTATTTACTTCTTGCTCACAGCAAGCTTTGCAGAAACCAGCTGTGGGTTGGTGGAACACTGCCTGGCCAGGGTATTCCCTGCAAATGGAACCCCCTGTGCTGTCTGTCCCTTCTCTCCACCCAGGAGGAGATAAGAGCACAGAGTGACACCTGATCCTCACAGAGATAAGAGAATTCCTCCAGGGAAAGCCCCAAAGAGAAAGGACTGCTCTGACATTGTCCAACCTGCTGTGAGCTCATGGATGAGTGGGAAATGCAGTTTGTTCTCTGGGAACACTTTTTTCTACAATCCTCTCAATACTGATGGGAAATTGTTCCACAGCACCACAAACCAGCACCAAAACCTGCTCAGGACACCATTTCTGGAATATTTTGGACCAAACTTTCTTACCCCAAGGTACCAATATTTGCAGCTCTACCCTGACTCTTTTGGGAAAGATTAATAAATGGAGCATGCTGCCCATAATTCACTTTTTTTTTTAATGTCATTAGAAATAAATGGACTTTGTCAAGAGTTTCAGTAAAATACAGCACTGTTATTTTGGAAAAAACACAATATGAGATTTAAATACAGAGAAAAATCACTTGATGAGATCTGTTTCTTTCCTTACTGCAAGAAATATCATTTTTTAAAGGTATTTAGAGCCTGATTTGTGGGTATCTCACCTCCTCACCCTTTCTCCCCTGCGTGCCCTTATCTTTGGTGAGGGTGATAAAAGCTTCACCTCCACAGCTCCATCCTCCCTAAGCCCAGCCTTGAGGTTTAATCGATTGTAGGCCTGGTTCATAAGAAGGGTTTTACCTCTCTCCTTCCTAAAAGGGAGCCCAAGACATAATCCAATTATCAGCAGTGTGTGGCTGCTGTAGCTGAAGACTTTCAGTTTTGTTGGAAATCATTTTAGAATGGTGTTAATATCAGGGACAACCAAGTTTCCTCTGAAGAAAAATAGGATTTATTTTAAAAATAGGATTTAAAAACTGTCCTCAAAAATAGGTGTTTTTTTGCTGTCTCTTCTGAAATAAAAACGTTGATAAAAATGTCTTTCAGTCTTATTTCTTCAAGCAGAAAACAGCAATAAAGAAAACTGCTGCTTTTTTAAATTATAACAAATTCAAGGTTTCATGAATGAATTTGAAATAAGTAAATAAAAAACCCTCACACTCAGGCACTAAACCCAAAGAAGAACATGCTGTTATTTTCAAAACTGTTCCTGTTATAACCCACTGCCCATCCAACCTCAAGCTTTGTGTTCATTTCAGGAACAAGGAAAAGTTGTTTCCCCTTGCAACTTTCCTTCTGTTGGAGTTAATTTGCAATTTTTGGGAGTTTTGGAGCAGTCTGGGGGAGGTGCAGAGGCAGCTCTGTCCCTCTCTGTCCCTCTCTGTAAATTCCTTTTTTCCAGGCTCAGCATCTGTTGCTGAGCTCTAAATACACAACAGAACTTCCAGGTGAGGATTTCTCATCCATGGCAAGGCTTAATTTGTTTTCAGGTTCCAGAATCTCTCCTGTTATTTAAACACCTAAAACAGTGGGTGACTGCACTGCTAATCCTGCAGTTGACAAGTGGCCTTCCTTCCTTCTGGGAATGCAAAAAATTCTTCTTGGCAGCAGCCCTGATCCCAAGCAAAACTCCTCCAAGATGGGAGTCCTGCTGCTCCTTCTGCTCTTAAAAATATATAGAAATAAAAAAATAAATGCATAAATAAATAAACAAGTAGGACATTAAATATGTAAATAAATAAACCAATAGGACCTTAAATAAATAAATAAATAAATAAATGCATAAATAAATAAACCAATAGGACATTAAATACATAAATAAATAAACCAATAGGAACTTAAATAAATAAATAAATAAACCAATAGGACCTTAGAATAAATAAAATTTAAAAAAATTAAATAAAATAAATAAACCAACCAATTGGACCTTAAAATAAATAAATAAATAAATAAATAAATAAATCACCAGGACCTGAAAATAAATAAATGAAGGAAAAAAGAAAGAAAGAAAAAAAAGGTGCCAAGACCTTAAAATAAATAAATAAATAAATACATAAATTAGACAGTAGGACTTTAGAATAAATAAATAAATAAATAAATAAAAATACATAAAGCAGGAGGCCCTAAAATAATTAAATAAATAGATAAATCAGCAGGACCTTAAATAAATGAAACAGCAGGATAAAATAAACAAACAAATAAATAAATAAATAAAATTGTAGGACCCTAAAATAAATAAATAAATAAAAATACATAAAACAGGAGGCCCTAAAATAAATAAATAAATAAATCAGCAGGACCTTAAAATAAATAAATGAAACAGCAGGATAAAATAAATAAATAAATAAATAAATGAATGAAATTTTAGGACCCTAAAATAAATAAATAAATAAAAGTGCATAAAACAGGAAGCCCTAAAGTAATTAAATAAATAGATAAATCAGCAGGACCTTAAAATAAATAAATGAATCAGCAGGATTAAATAAATAAATAAATAAATGAAATTGTAGGACCCTAAAATAAATAAATAAAGCACTAGAGCCTTAAAATAAATAAATAAAACATGCAATAGGTGTTTCCAATCTGATCACTGGCACTCCATAGCCTTAAAATATGTTTTTCCTTCCAATGGAAAAGTGAAAAGTCTCTCCTGTGATGAGAAATGAAGGCAGTGCAGTGGAAGCCCAAGAGAGGAAGGGGTTTCCAGAGCTGGTTGGTATCTGCAGCAGAGATTCAGTGGCTAACTGCTAATTGGGTGGCGAATTGCTAATTGGGTGGCTAATTGCTAATTGGGTGGCTAATTGCTCAGCATCCCATTGTGCCACACACACAGGGGGCTCCTCCCTGTCCCAGCTCCCTTCCCCTCTCACATCCCTGCCACCATTCCAGGTGCCAGCTGCAATCCCGAGCAGGCAGCAGAGCTCAGCTGCTTCCCCTGCAGCCACAACCCCAAACCCACCTGGAAAATTCGTCACCTCTTGTCACCTCTTGTCACCTCTTGTCACCTCTTGTCACCTGTCCCTGGAGGATGAGGCAAAGCCACCTTCAGGCCCTTCTGGGTGGCACCTGGCAGAGCAGCACCTCACAGAATTCCCGGAATTCCCAGATTGGGTTGGAAGAGACCTTCAAGACCATCAAGTCCAACCCAGCCCCAAGAGCTCAACTCACCCCTGGCACCCAGTGCCACCTCCAGGCTTTGTTAAACAGCCCCAGGGATGGGGACTGCACCACCTCCAGGGCAGAACATTCCAGAATTTATCACCTTTGCTGTAAAAACCTTTTCCCTGCTCTCCAACCTGAATTTCTGTGTCCTCTCATTCTGCCAGTTCCTGCAGACAGAGCCCAGCCCAGCTGAGCACAGGCACCTTCCAGGAGCTGTCAGAGGGATGGGGGCACCCCTGAGTCTCCTTTTCTCCAGGCTGGTGGGGGATCTTTTCTGGATATTATGGCCACAAGCTGGTGGAGCACTGCAGGATTTGCCTTCTTGTGAAGCAAGAGCTGGAATTCTGTGCTGAAACCTTCCCGAATTCCCTTCTCCAAAATCTGAACTTGCCCTTGGGCTGAGGTGATTTATGGTCCCCAGCCACCCCAGCTCCCTCTCTGTGCCATTCCCCACTGCTGGGAGGTGCTGGTGCCCCCAGCCCCATCCAGGCAGCACCTGGGTGGGATGGGAATGGCTTTTTCCAAACAGTTCCTCCTCCTCAGATACGCTCTGCACATCCGTGTCTGGCCAGGAGCTCAGCCATTTATTTTTCCTCTCCATAGGCATGTTTGGAGCTGTGGGTGGCCTCTCCTGTTTAAAATAAAGAAGCCAGGGGGAAGCTTTGTTCTTTGCAGGCTGAAAACCAGAGCATCTGTCCTGTGCTGGGTGGGAGAAGGAAGCAGCAGAGCTCAGTCTGCTGGAAATTTCCCCACCTGAATTTTTGTTTTGCTTGGGTTGAAGGAAACAGGAGCAGAAGGCAAAAAGAAGACCAGAACTTTGCAGAAGGACAGGCTCAGCAGCTCCAGGTGATGGAAATGCTGTGAATTTGGATGATCACAATAACTGGAATTCTTGTTTCTACAGATGATCAGAAATTGAAAGTATTTGATATCATCTCGCAGCTCCTGAGTGGCCTCAAGCCAGGTTTTATTGGATTAAATATTCCTGGAGCAATCAGCCCAGTTCAAAGACATCTGCAGGGTCATTCAAGGCAGAATGTGTTTCATTCTATAGTAATTTTAGTATAAAAGAGGCCTCTTTAGAACTTCTCTCACAGTTTGCCTCCACTTTTACTGTCTGAAGCATGAAACAGTCCCTTCAGTCATGGCTGCCAGCCCCATTTAAAGCAAAGCAAGCAGGGCTAGATGAGAACTTTTTAATTTTTCTGTTTTTTAAAACTATCCTGACATTTTGCAAAACCGTCCTGGCAAACTGGGAGACACCAAATTCTCTGAAAAATAACTCTGAGCAGCCCAGCCCAGCCCAGTGCAGGAGCACACAGGGCCATGAAGGGCTGAGTCACCTCATCGATCCTCCCAGCACAGGACAGCTTGGGTTTCTGCCTCCCCTTGCACCTCTGCACCTCGCCATAAATATTCCCCCTCTGCACTGGAAATCCGTGCAGGGCAGGGACATTTATGACTTGCCAAGGGATGCTGGACAGCACCAACACCCCCTGGGCAGGGAGGGTACCCCAGCCTCGTCCCTCACCCTGTCCCTGCCACAGGGAACGACCCCTGGGTGTCTCTGGACCGTCCTGCCCAGGTGAGGAACAGCCTGCAGCGGCCCTGGCCCTTGATTTACACGGTGCTGGTTCTATCACTGCTTAACTCATCCCTGTGCATCCACTGCAGGGCCCATTTTCCTGCCTGGAATTTCATTCCTGGCTAAGGAATGGCAGGAGATGCTTCATTATTGCCTGTCTTGAAGCGGGAGAAGAGCCTGTTTTGAAACTGGTGTTTTGCAGGTCATTAATCCCAGCCCTGGATGGGAGCCTTTAGCTTTTGACCTCCCCAGTGACCGAGTTATTTACTGCAGACGACAAATGGTTATTTTTCAGAGTTGTTTTCAAAAGGTTTTTTCCCGTTTTGGAGTCTTTGTGGAGCATTGTAGGAGCCCTCATGGTTCCCCTGTCTCGTATCCTTAATCCACCCTGAAAGATATACAGGGCACTTTAGGAATGACTCATGCCACTGCAAGAGGATGGTTATGCAATATCCACATTATTCCTATTATTTCTTGGATGCTTCCATCTCATAACTCTGCATGGTCTTAATATTGAGGGGGAATTTGAGCTGCACAGCATCCACAGAAAATCTCCAAGAGTTTACTGATACAGCTCCCAAATCCAGTCTGTGTCTGTGATCAGCACTAAAAATGGGCAGAAAATCGGATATTTAGGGTTGAAAATCGGATATTTATCGTTATTTATTGCACTTGTAAGTGTATCCTGTGACAAATGAACACGGCTTCACTAAATCAGGATTTTAAAGGGACTGCCTGGCAGGACTGATGAGTGATGCCAGCAGAAAAAGGGGTGAATTCTGTGCTGAACACACAATTACTGAGGAGGGGGGGAGCTGGATCCCACCAGCCCAGGAGCTGCTTCCTCAGAGGGAAGGGGGAAACGGGGAGCAGGGAGATGAGGAACAACCAGCCCAAGATGGAATTTCCATGGGAAGGAAAGGAACAACCAGCCCAAGAGGAAGTTTCCATGGGAGATAAGGAACAACCAGTCCAAGATGGAATTTCCATGGGAGGGAAAGGAACAACCAGCCCAAGATGAGGAAATTTCCATGGGAAGGAAAGGAACAACCAGCCCAAGATGGAATTTCCATGGGAAGGAAAGGAACAACCAGCCCAAGAGGAAATTTCCATGGGAAGGAAAGGAACAACCAGCCCAAGATGGAATTTCCATGGGAAGGAAAGGACCAACCAGCCCAAGAGGAGGTTTCCATGGGAAGGAAGCAGGAGGAGATCCATGCACACACATGGTCAGCTCTCCCTCATTTCCCACTCTTTGGTTGTGCCACTCCATGTCCATAGCTGTGGGTGTTCCACAGAGCCAGGACAGCTTCCCTGGGGCTGGAACAACCCCTGCACTGCACAAACAGCACTCAGCCAAGCTCAGGACAGGGTGAATTAAAGAGGACGAGGTGACAAACACAAGGTCCCCCCAAATGATGCTCCCAGCTTAAATTTCCATGGCTTAATCTGTGTTTTGGCTGAGCAGGGAAGGCCTCCACGGTGGCGTGTTGGTTTAGTGGTTGGAGGATGACATAAAATAAAAGGCCTGGGTTCAAAGGGCCTGGCTGTTTACGGGAATCCCACCCCCCGAGCCCTGGCAGGAGCGTCCCAGATTACTCATCCGCGTTAACTCTTTGGATAAACATTTCCCTGTCGAGCCTAAGGTCGAGCTGCACAGCCCCTGACAAGGAAAAAAAAAAAGAAAAGAAAAAAATCCATGTTCAAAAACAAACACAACACAGGTCTGAATTAGGGGCTTGTTTCTTACAAAGGAAGATGTATTTACACAAGGGCAGCTCATCGGGACACGTTGGTTCTCCAAAGGAGAGAGATGTGGAGGGATCTGGGAGGGATCTGAACGTCACTGAGGGACAGCACTCGAAGAGGAAGGGTTTGAGCCATGCCAGCTGTGCAGGACAGGAGTTTGGGAATGGCTTTGGAGCTCCGTGGTGAGCTCAGAAGGTGAAGGATCTGGCAGGCAGGGCGGGATTGGCTGGGAAAGCGATCTCATGCTCTAACGACAGGAACACCTCCAGCCCCACGTCCAGCACCCGGAATCCCTGCCATCCACTGCATTTCCATGATGTCAAACAAGTGGGAAGGGAAACAGGCTGGAGCTAAATGGAGGATGGGAGCATGGAGCAAAATCGTGGTAGATTTGGGGCGGTTTTTTTGGCTTTCCCCAACAAAGGTGGCGGCACATTTGAAAGTAAGAATTGAAACAGGAACTCAGCTCGTGGTGATGGATGGTCAGGAATTCTACTTGAGAGCAGCCCCAGCACATTCAATAGATGTTATAAATGTCTGCATCCAGCACAGGAGGTGAAAGCAGGATAAGGGGCTTTGATGGGAAATAAAATTCCCAGCAGAAGAAGTGTCAGGGTGTTTGTGTTCCAGGTCTGGAGAAACTCTGTCCTACAAACTCCAGCTCATTAACAGGAATTAATTGGGAGGAAATCCTTCCCTGGAAGGCTGGGGAGCCCTGGCACAGGTTCCCAGAGAGGCTGTGGCTGCCCCTGGATCCCTGGAAATGTCCAAGGCCAGGGTGGAGCACCCTGGGATGGTGGAAGGTGTCCCTGCCCATGGCAGGGGTGGCACTGGATGGGCTTTAAGGTCCCTTCCAGCTGAGCCCATTCCATGATTCCATGATAATTTCTGCAGCAGATAGGTCTGGAAGAGCAGAGAATTCTCTTTGCAGTGCAGCACACCTTGAAACCGTACACGAACCACACATTTTAAATCTGTTTTACAGTTCAGCAGTGCTGCGACATCATTTCCCTTTTCCCTCTTTGATTTTCCCACGAATTTTTAATTCTGTCTTTTTTAAAGCTGTAAAATGCTGATACTCTGGAGACAACTTGAGGCGTTGTCTTTGTCAGCTCAGGATATTCCTAAAGATTTGGCAGGACCATTACTAAACCCTTGGCTCTATCTGCATTCTGGACAGGATCTCAAATCCTGCTCACACCATCATCTTCTGGGCATAACAATGACAATAAAAAAAGAAATTCCAATAGAACTGGGGGAAAAAAATAAAAAAATCTCATTTCATAAGGATTCTGTCTAACCCTCAGCTGGAAATGAGATGACAAATAGGCCAGCAAGGCCAACTAAGGTTTTTTTTGGGTATTGATTTAAAGCAGAGAAGCCACAGTCGGTAGTTTATCAATTCCAGTGGAAACCAAGGCTCATGGAACTAAAAGGTATTAATCACTGTGGATTACAGAACCCAAGGCTTCTATTAATTTCCCTGCCAGTTTCGTTATCTTCTCAGATTTTCCTGTCATTCCTTTAAGGCTTCCCCTGTAAATTTTGCATTTTGAGCTGCAAGGGGCCATTAGAGGATGGCAGGAGTCCTGCGCTGTTCTCGTAATGAATTCTCGGGTTACCCCGGCTTCTCCTGTGCAAACAAACCGAAGCCACACACAATCCTCCCTCAGCTGCTCCAGCAGACATTCTCGAGGAGGATCTTCTATTTTTAATCCAGCTGTTGGAATAGACTGGGGAAGGCTCCCAGGCTTTGCAGCCCCTTGTTTGGGCTGAAAATGAAACATCGGCGGTGCAAACGCACGTCTGGTGCATCATCCCTGAAAATAATAATTTGGGGTTGCTCCAGTTGGGATTTCAAGAGTTAGGGCACTCATGGATCCAGCCTGTGGGGGTAGAAATCTTCCATTCTGACACAAATCCCTTGTTTCAGTGAAAACTCCTGGGATTTGTATCAGAACAACGAGGAGGTTCCTGTCCCACCCTTCCCTGATTAATTCACCCAACACAGGTTGTGTTTCCAAGCTTCTTTCTACAACCACCACAAATAAAACTGAGATTTCCATTCCAAAAAAAAAAACCCCTCTTGAATCACAGAATTATGGAATGGTTTGGGTCGGAAGGAACCTTAAAGCCCATTTTATTCCATCCCTGCCGTGGCAGGGACACCTTCCACTATCCCAGGTTGCTCCAAGCCCTGGGACTTGGACACCTCCAGGGATGCCCACTGTTGTCAAGAGCTGAGCCTTGGGCTGCCACCAGAATCCCCCTGGCCCTAAAAGTTTTCACCCACATGGCTTCAAGCCCGTCCATTCCATTTAAAGCAATCACTGGTTCCACAGTGTTGGCCCTGCAGCCCTTAAAATTGAAGAAATGTTCTTTAAAAACCAGGAATTATTGTTGGAGATGTCATTACATTTAACCTTCTGTGCCATTTCCCTTTGCAGGTTGTACTAAGGCAAAACCAACACATTTTCTTCCATTTTTTGGGTTATTTTTACCTTAGCTGTGCAATCCAGCAGCTTCCTCAAGCTCTGTTTGCAGGACAGAGCTCCTTATTCACCAGTGGCAACATTTCCCCTTGGTTTTGGTCTCCTCTAGCCAGGAACACAATCCAGCCACGATGTCCAGCATGGTGACAGCCCCAGTATTTCATGAGAAGTAAAGAGGGATCAGAAGTAGTCCCTAACTTATGTATGGGGGAGGAGGAGGGGAAAGGAGGAGATGCAGGAAGATTTCCTTTGGTTTTATGCAGATTTTCTTTCATTTCACACAGAATTCCTTTGATTTTACGCAGAACTTCCTTGATTTTGTGCAGAATTTTGCAATTTTTAGTAATAACCTTCTCCCAGCTGCACTGCAGCATGCCACAATAATTCAGGAAAAGCTTCCTTGGATTCCCTAAGTCCTGTTTAACAACTTTTAACCATTTCCACGCTGCCATTTGTTTCATTCAGTGCCAAACAACCTCCCCATTTGCACAGCTTTCCCCCCAGCCACAAAGTGAGCATATAATACATTACAGCTCCATTTCCTTTGATATCCCCCCCATCCCCAGCTGTCTTTCCCCACTCCCAAGCCTTGGATTAAGCAGCTCCCAGGCAGCCCACGGAGCTGGACAGCAGGAGAGCTCTGCAATAAGTCCTAAATTGAAAGCTCTGCTGTGTCTCCCCACTGGGAGAGCCTGCTGAGACAGGCTTCTTTTAATATTGCCTTAATAGGCTCAGTTAATTAAGTTCAGTCTATCTGGAGGGATTTTCATGGCCTATGGAGCCCCGGCAAACGGGAGCCTATTCCTGCCCCGCTTATTATCAATAGTGGCTGGGGGAAAAGTGATTACAGCACTCGGGAGAGAAAAAAGGGAATCACCTTCCCTGGTTTTTGCTGGCTCGGCACATTTCTGAGGATCCCAGCCCGGGGCCAGCATCCATCGAGCTGCTGGGGGAAGATGGGGCTGGAAAAAAACGCATCCTAAAGGCTTGAACTTTGGAGCAACCCCTGCTCCTCCTCACACCGCCTGCAAGCCTGAGCTGCTGGGGGCTGTTAATCACTCAATTAGGCTCTAATTATCAACACCCGCCGCATCAAAAGGCCTCCCGTGGGCAGGGCAGGGTTGTGGCCGGTCTCTGTGACAGGTGATCCCTGCCCACAAAGGGCTCGCTGGAGCCGCGGCTGCCGCGCATCAAAGCGGGCGCGCAGCTGATGCTGCCCGGCTCCGTCCGGCCCGGCGGCACCGACCGCGGCTTGCAGCGATTGTTCACCCGGCACCGGGGCTGGGGTCCATTGTTCACCCGGCACCGGGGCTGGGGTCCATTGTTCACCCGGCACCGGGGCTCAAATCAAAGCCTGGCCCCGGGCAATTGGGCTGGAGGAGGTTTTATGGAATCCCACCCTGTCCTGGGTTGGGAGGGATGCTCAGGGATCATCGAGTCCAGCTGCTGGCCCTGCACAGCACCGGCCCCGAGAGTCACCAAAATCCCTCTGGAGCTCTGGCAGGTTTGGTGCTGTGAGCATTCCCTGTGCCCAAACACCCTCTGGGGAAAAACCTTTCCAATATCCAACTTACACTTCTGTGGGAAGAACCTTTGCCAGTATCCAACCTCCACCCTCTGGAGGAAGACTCTTTTCCAATATCCAACCTACACCCTCCAGGGCAAGAAATTTTTCCCAATATCCTACCTCCACCCTCAGGGGAAAAAGCCTTTTCCAACATCCAACCTACACCCTCTGGGAGAAGAAACTTTTCCCAATATTCACCCTACACTTTTATGGGAAGAACCTTGTCCAGTATCCAAACTCCACCTTCCAAAGAAAGATTCTTTTCCAATATCCAACCTAAACCCTCTGGAAGAAAAAACGTTTCCCAATATCCAACCTATACCCTCAGGGAGAAGAAATTTTCCCCAAGTCACCAAAATCCCTCTGGAGCTCTGGCAGGTTCAGTGCTGTGAGGATTCCCTGTGCCCAAACATCGTCTGGGGAAAAAACCTTTCCAAGATTTAACCTCCACCTTCTGGGAAAAGAAACTTTTCCCAATATCCAACCTGCACTTTTGTGGGAAGAACCTTTTCCCAGAGTAAGAAAACTCATGGGGAAACACCTCAAGGAGAAATGGTCAGGTTGGGGCAAGAATGTTCTGAGTTCTAGCAGGGTGAAAAGAGCCAGTGGAAAACCGAGCCCTGCAATCTGGCACTCGAGGATGCTCTGAGAATACAAGAATTCTCTCACCCTTTCCAGTCCCAGTCTCATTTCCTGGGTTTTACCATGACTTGGGGTTATGGAGGCACGCAGTGAGTCAGCCTGGATCAATTTTCCTAATCCTCACAAAATGTTGATAATTTGTTCAGCTGTTCCCTTTTAACAGAGTGACAGAACAAATGCAGAAGGAGAATTCCAGCTTGGGTTTCTTTCAGCAGCTCCAACCCAGCATCCAGCTGAAAGCTTGTGATGAAGGACTTTAATTCCAGCACTAAAAGTATTTGATGACATTCTTTTTATCCTCAGTGACATGATAAAGGTGGAGCTGGGGGAAATGAGGATGCCCCAGTCTCCTTTCCTGGGCTGGAATTCCCAGCCTGTGGAGCTGGAGTGCCTCAGACAGAGCAGCGTGTGCTGCTCCCACTCCTGACCCTTCCAAGGAGGAAAATGCACAGCAGGATGCAGGATCCCCCAGGCTCTGTGCAGGAATCCCCACTCCCCTCAGTTGTCAGGGGATGAAAACCCTCAGTGGATTTGAAGGGACGATCCAGGGATGCTGTCACCAGCTCTGCATCCTCAGCTCTGCACATTTCTCCACCTGCAGGGTGGCTGAGGGCATCCCGTGCCATCAATCCCTTCTATCCTTCCAGGATTTCTTGTCTAGGTCAGCAAACAAGTATTTTGTGATGGGGATGGGCTATTTAAGGGCTCCTGAGAGCTCCTGGGAGTATTTATAAATTCAGTGTATAACAGATTCCTACAGATAAACCCCTCAGCTGTAAACCTGGATTATTCCTGCCCTGCCTGAAAGCAGCACCAGCATTTCTCACAGATGTGTCATCCATTCCTTCAGCACCTGGGATTAGCTCTAATCAAAAGTGACGTCCAAGACAATCCTTAGAGCCACTTATTTGTTTTCTTAGTGCAGGCCAGGAGATTCCTTCTTGCAATCTTGCAAAATATTACAGAATATGACCTTGTGTCCTTACAAAGTCCTGGCACCATGTGAAAAAGGAAGGAGTGAGCTGGAGGGGTTCAAGGGTGAAGAGGTTTAATGTTTTGAACTTTTTCCTCTAAATATGTACGTTAGAAATGTTTGGATCATAAATAACATAAATCTACAGAGGTGGCACAAAGTGGGGAGTTTAATTTGGATAAAAGCAGAACAAAGCACCTGGAAATCAGTAGAATCTTTTCATTGTGTGAGGAAATGTTTGACCTGGAAGGAGGATGGTGTTTATTGAGACTGGAGCAACATCCTCCTCCAGAAACGCTCTAAAAATGCCCCAAAATTGCAAAGTGTTTCTGTGTGCTGGATCCTGTGGGAAAGCCAAAGGAAGAGATGTGGCAGATGAGATGGATGAGAAATGCCACGGCTGACTCTCACAGTTCAAAGGCAAATATCACACAGAGGTGTTAACAGAAGTTTTATAGACTCAGTTGTGTTTTTATCATGGGGTATCCTGGGTTTGGGACATTTGGGAGAGTTGGCTGGTTACTATGGCAACAGCTGACCTCCAATCAGGATTTAAGGACCTGATCTCCACCACTGGACAGTGAAGGAGTTGATGGACAGAGCTTTTGGAGGGGCTCAAGGGTTAAAAGGTGAAACCTCCACTGTGGGGTGAGCACACTGTGGGGAGAATCCTCTGCTCCAGAGCTGTAAGATTTACCCTGTTCAGCCTTCTGTTGTATTTTTGATAAGGTTTTAATAAACCTTTTAAATTTTTGGAATCGAGTGGCATTTCTCCCAGCAGAGGAGGATTCCTGGGATAACCAAAGGTCCTGGAAACACCTGGGATGGGAGAGGGGCTCTGGAGCTGCTGCCAGAGCCAGGAGGAGCTGGACTGCAAGCCAAGGCCCTGAGTGCCAGCCTGGGCAGGGGGAGAGGTCCTGCATGGCTGGGGAGTGACTCAGGCTGCTCTCTGCCGAGCCCTGGGGCTTGGCCAGGCTGCTGAGGGTTTTGTTCTGAGCTGACATTTCTCGCTCTGATTAATCCTTCCCAGCCCCTGGGCTCAGCTGACTCGGCTGAGCCATTGTTCAGCTCTGTGAACTTCGTCTCTTTTCAGGGCTTTAAACAGAGGAGCCCTCTCCCCTCCCCACCTCATCCTTCTTGCTAAAAGCCTGTTTGTAAGGGCCATAATGAAACTGCAGGTGGCCTGGTGATTCCTGAGTAATCCCCTGAGGGATTTGAAGCACTTGGTTATGCCTCATGCATGGTAACAAGCCATGGATGTGATTTTCCCCTCTTGCTTTCCGCTGGGCTGTGATTTAAGAAGTGCAGGGGCATTAAATGCTCAAAAAAGAAAGTTCAAAATCCAAACAATCCCTGGAAGCACAACAAGCTCTGCAGAGTGTGTGCATGGGCAGTGTGTCCAGAGTTCCCACTGAACATTAGATTATCTCCTGAGCCAAGCACCGCTGAGGGGAGCAGCAGATGACCCTGGGGCAGGTCCTGATCCCACAGCCAGGCACCTACACCTGGTCCCAATTCCCCCCCATCCCATATGGGAACATCACCCTGGCTGTGCCACCAAGCACCTCTGAGCCTGGGAGATGGTGAGAGTCGGGCTGGAGCTTTCCCCCCTCTCAAGGAAACAGCAGAAGAACAACAGGGCAAAATGAGTTTTCAAGGCTGAAAAACAAAAAAGAAAAAGGGGGTTCAGGGTATTTAATGAGGTTTGAATGAGGTTCCAGAGGTCTGCTTGCCATGGGTGTGAAGGCCAAGTGGAGCAGAAGAGGCAGAAAAATCTTGGAAAGGTGGAAATGGGATTGTTGGGATGCTACCTGGGCTCTCCAGTGGTTCATTTCCTTGTCCCTGCCCAGCACTTGAGCAGGGATGGGGAAGGTGAGGGAGCCTCACCTGAAAACCCCTGGGATCCATCACTGCATTGGCTGAGAGCTCACCTCTGCTTGGGAAGTTATTTTGGGTGTTTCCATGGATTGGTGAGAATTGCTAATGCTGTTAATAGAAAAAAATATCAGAACTGAGGTCAGGGTGCAGCTAAAGAGGGGCTCAACTACAAATTCTGAATGAGGGACAGCAGGGCAGGCCCTCCCTTGCCTTGCACCCCAAAAGTGACACTCTGTGTCCCCTCAGAGGTGTGCTGGTCCCTGTCAGAGCTGAAGGGATCACAGCCACCCTCACCCTCCTGCCTGGCCAGCAGAGCACTGTGCCCCACTGGCTCCACCAAGCAGGAATTCCATGGCAGAGCCAGGAGGGATAAATCACCAGCAAATTGCTATTGGCAGGGTGAGGTGGGGAGCAAGGGGAGAGAAGGACCCGGAGACAGGGAGGGAAAGGGAGAAAGGAAGGGACCAGCTTTGGTGCAGGCTGAAATCCTTGCCTGATTTGGGTCTGAGGCTCCAAGCCCAGCCAGCAGCTGCTGCAGATGATGTATTACAAACGACTTATTGCTGCAATGCATCATGAAGCTGCATGGCCCTGCTGACAGGTTCCCCTCATACATCACCAGAGCACTGCCCAGCAGGAACGGCAGTCCTGCAAACCAAACAGCTCCAGAATTTTCTGCACAGTCCCAAACCCCCCCCCTCCCCTCCAAATTGTGAAATTCTTTTCTGCTCTATTGAAGATTTCAGCTTTGAAAAGCGTGGGCCAGAGCAGGCCCTCATTAAACGGGCTCTGATGGTTTCATAAGTCCCTGAAGTCATTAAAGGGTTTAATAGAAGAGATTAACTATTGCTATTGTTGCTCAGCACAAATAAATTCTCTTTAAATACTTTTTCATGCCCTCCTGGTGGCGAGTGAGGAGCTCAAGCTTGCCTGGGAGCAGGACCTTGGCTGTGGGGCTGAGACC
This sequence comes from Acanthis flammea, assembly GCA_036873505.1. Classification (NCBI taxonomy): domain Eukaryota; kingdom Metazoa; phylum Chordata; class Aves; order Passeriformes; family Fringillidae; genus Acanthis; species Acanthis flammea. The sequence goes on from JAYJLY010000070.1 coordinate 1,681,287, forward strand.
AGCTCTGTTCAACTCTTCAAAATGAAATTCAGAGCTTCGAGCAGCAAGGCTGTGTCATGGTGAGCCCAGATATCCCTGGAGCTGCTGCCACATCCAGAGGGGATTTGTGTGGCTTCAAGACAAGCAGGAGCCCTGGATGTCAGGCTCTAAAATCCCACAGGTTGCATTGCACATAAGAATAAAATAAAAAAAATTAAATTGGGGTGAATCCAGGCAAGGGTTTTGAGCAGCTCAGTGATGAAATCCAGAGTTTCAACCCTAAAAGTTGTGTCTGGGTGGGATTCACCCTAAAATCTGACAATCCCAGAGGCTCCTCAGGGGCCCCTGCAGCTCTGCTGGGGCCAGGTGACCACCTGTGGTGGTTTCAGTTTGAAACCAGGTAGAAATACTAATTTTGTGTAGTGGCTTTGGTTTGTTAATCGAAGATTTCGTTAATTTTGAGAGTTTCTTAATTCATGTCTTGCTGAGTGTGGTGGGTTTTAGTGTTGGTTGATCACTCATGGATTTACTTTTTGTTGTGTGGGAGGGGACAGGGTTAGGAGGCACCTTGGCATCTCCACCCCCAGGCAGGGAGAGCTGATGTCCAGGGCTGGAGGAGGGGCTGCACCTGGGGCTCTGCCCTCACCTGAGACCCCAGGGACAGCTCCAGGTGTGGTGGGGTTTTGTGTTTGTGGGGTGTCCCAGTGAAGGGAGGAATGATGGACCTGACTCCATGTGCTCAGAAGGATCATTTATTATTTTATGATATTATATTATATTAAAGAATACTGAACTAAACTGTACTAAAGAATACAGACAGGATACTGACAGAAGGATAAAAAAGATAATAATGAAAACTCCTGACTCTCTGCAGAGCCCTGACACAACCTGGCCCTGGTTGGCCAATAAATCAAAATAATTCACATGAAACCAATGGAACAATCACCTGTGGGTGAACAATCCCCAAACACCTCCTCTGTCCTGGAGGTGCTCTCCAAAAATAGGATTGTCAGAATCAAAAAGTACCCAAAAAACACCCAAAATTCCAGATGAGCAAAACACAGGAGAAGCAAACGAGATCAGAATTGTTTTCCTTTTCTCTGAGGCCTCTCAGCTTCCCAGGAGGAAAATCCTGGGCAAAGGGATTTTCCAGAGAACGTGAATGGCACAGTGGGGAGGATCCTGCAGAGAATCCATGGGGAATGGAGCTCCCTGAAGCACAGAGACATCACTGGATCCATCCCAGAATATTCCCTGAGCTCACAGGTGCAAAGGGAAGGGATGAGTTGGAATCAGGTCATGGAATGGCAGGTGAAGGCGCGTTTTGTTTAAGGATACTTAAAAACAAAAAACTAAATTATTGCCAAAGTGAAAGGTATCAAAGGCATGGGATGGCATCAAGTGCAGGGACAGGGACCAAAGCTTGCCAAAACTGATCCATTGAAATCCTGGAAAGAGAAAAGAAGGACTTGCAAACACTCTGGGATGGAGATCCCATCAAAGGAAATGCAATTGGAGAAAAAAAAGAGAAAAGAAAATCAGGAAATTTAGTGACTACAAGAAAATGGACAGGGATTGCAGGAGGTGCAGTACAAAGGACCAAAAGGTGCCAAACGTGACCTCCCAGGTGCTGCAGGGGAAGAAATCGAGGAGGAAGACACAATTTTGAGGGGAAGAAATGTGGGACATGGCCCAGATTCCAAAGGGGCTCCAAAGCCGTTCTGGTGTTAAAATCAGGGATCATTTCTTCTTGGATTTATGGGAGGAAAACGAGGAGTTTTCCATGCAGACAGCAGAATACATTGGTTCACAAACAAATTAATTTATAAAAGATTAGGGATCCTTTCTCCTTGGATTTATGGGAGGAAAACGAGGAATTTTCCATGTGCACAGCAGAATGCATTGGTTCACAAACAAATTAATATATAAAAAATCAGGGATCATTTCTCCTTGGATTTAGGAGAGGAAAACGAGGAGTTTTCCATGCAGACAGCAGAATGCATTGGTTCACAAACAAATTAATTTATAAAAAATTAGGGATCATTTCTCCTTGGATTTAGGGGAGGAAAACGAGGAGTTTTCCATGCAGACAGCAGAATGTATTGGTTCACAAACAAATTCATTTATAAAAAAAGAAAGGACAGGGGAAAACAGGAAAAGAGCAGAGGGATTTTACCTGTTTTTAGGTTATAGGACAAACACAAACTCTGGAGAGTTCTGGGTGGCACCAGGGTGACCCTGAGGAGGTGCCCACTCGAGAGGGGCCATTCCCGGGCACTGCTGGAAACTCCAGCAGGGAATTGCCAGCAATTCCTCAGGAAAGCATTTCAGGGGAGGGTATCAGCACCTTGGCTTTGCCTTGGAAATGCCCCTGGGCTGGGCGGTGCCGCTGCCATTCCAGAGCTATTTTGGATCCAAGATTAAGTGTCTTTTTATTTTGTTGAAATGGGTTTTAATTGAAGGCGCTGCTCTGCTCCAGGAGCACCAACCCAGCGTGGTTTGGTGTTTTTCTTTCCCAAATCCTAAGGGGACGTGCCCCTAGACCAACATTCGACTGTTTTGTTTTTGGGGTTTTTTTTTTCCCCCTTGGTCAAAAGATCCAGTGTGTGCTAATTCTGTCGGGCTCCCTCTCACTCAATCACTCATGTTCAGTGCCCCCTAAAGAAACATTGCAGAAGCCAGAAGGGTAAGAAATTACCCAAATGAGCTGCCTGTGCTTCTCCCTCACATATCACACACGGAATTGTTGCCACCTTGCTGGGAAAATTAGCCCTGGCTTGGCTTGGCTTATCAAATAACAGAGGAGGTGCTGTGCTGGGTCAGGGGCTGGCCAGAACTGGGGCTGGGAGGGAAAGGATCCTGCAGAATTTTATCTGAATTGATATTTGTATTTATAGTTGATCTTCTAAATCAAATTTTCAGGGATTTCTTGCTGAGGTTCGGTGGCCATGCATTGCCCATACAGAAAAGATTGTGTTTTCCACATTTAATCTGGGAATGTGCCCTATTTAATCTGGGAATGGGTTTTATTTAATCTGTGAGTGTGCCTTTTTTAATCTGGGAATGGGTTTAATTTAAAGATAAAAAGTACTTCTAAGTTCAGAGAAACCCTCTGATTTCATCGCTTTGCAGACTCCTGTTTTTGCTGGGTAATGTGCTTTATTTAATATGTGAATGTGCCCTGTTTAATCTGGGAATGGGTTTTATTTAATCTGTGAATGTGCCTTTTTTTAATCTTAGAATGGGTTTAATTTAAAGACAAAAAATGCTTCTAAATTAGAGAGAAACCCTCTGATTTTATCACTTTGCAAACTCCTGTCCTTGCTGGGTAATGTGCTTTATTCAATCTGTGAATTTGCCTTTTTTAATCTGGGAATGTGCTTTATTTAAAGATAAAAGGTTCTTCTAAATTAGAGAGAAACTTCTGATTTAATCACTTTGCAAACTCCTGTTTTTGCTGGGTTCTGCTGAAGTTTTAATGCATAAATGGGCTCAAGAAATGTTAGACTTCATCCCAAAAAGGCAGTTTTGCAGAAATCCTTCTTTACCAGAATGAGGTTTTATCAGAAACGTTGTGATTTCACGTTTTGCAAAACTTTGATTCAAAATTCGCCTTAATTTGAAAACATCAGGGGTAAAATAAAGGCAAAAGCAGAGAAAAAGAAAGGATTTTTTCCTGAATGCTATTTTTAGTTCCAATTTCTAAGGAATCCAAAGGCCTTTGCTTCAGTTTGACTCAAAACATAATAATAACAAAAAAATCAATTCAGTCATGGTGCTGAAAACCCAAATTTTGTACAAATTTATTTATAAAAACCACTTTTTCTGCCCCATTTACTGTGAGCTGATGATAGCTGTATCTTTAATTAGGGTAAAAATTAAATTCATAATTAATTATTCAGTTTTCAGTCCAGACCCAGCAGAAGGTGAAGGAGAACCCAGCAGCTGTTGGGATGTTGGGAATGGTGGAGGAGGATTTGGAGCTCTGGATACTGCTGGGAATTTTGGGCTTTCTGTGCTGCCAGGCTCTGACCCCCAGAGAACTCTGCACTGACCTGAGGCCCTGGAGAAGCTTCCAGAATGGAATGGCAGAGCTGGGATTGTGGGGGTGGAGTTTGATAGAAGTGTGTGATGTCACAGGGGGGAAACTCAGAGTTTGGGGTTTAGAATACAGTAATGGATATAGAGCAAGATGGAGGGGTTAGGGTGGAGGCTGCTCCTTCTACCTCACCTTCTTCTTCTTCACCTTCTTCTTCACCTTCTTCACCTTCTCTTTACCTTCTTCACCTTCTCTTCACCTTCTTCTTCACCTTCTTCAACATCTTCTACTCATTCTTCTTCACCTTCTTCTTCTCCTTCTTCTTCACCTTCTTCTTCTCCTTCTTCTTCACCTTCTCTTCACCTTCTTCACCTTCTCTTCACCTTCTTCACCTTCTTCTCCTTCTTCACCTTCTTCTTCACCTTCTTCTTCTCCTTCTCCTTCTCCTTCTTCTCCATGGGTTTGGGTGGTTTTGTGTCGTTGGATAAAAAGTCCCCATTACAGGCACCGCTGGTTGGTTATTGATTTAAAAGTGAAAATAATTTGGGTGTCATTTCTTAATTTTACAGTTGATCCTTCAAAGGCCTTGGAGAGAGAGCTGGGGCTCCATTTTTAGTTTGTAGAGTGAAGTGCTGCAGAGCTCAGGGTTTGTGAGACTGGGACAGAGATAAGAGCTGATAAACACCTGGGTCCAACAAGAAATTCCCTCCAGCACATCTCATCCCCACCTTGGGATTAAAAGAAGTGAAGAATCCACAGAGGATGTTTGATTTCCAATGGATTCCTGAGTCACCAGGGCAAGCACCAGCCCTCCTTTCCCTCCCATCCTTTGGGATGTGATGGCAGCAGGAATTCCATTTGGGAACATAAAATCAGACCCAAATGTTGCTTCCAAGGCCACAATGCCTTCGTTTAACCTAATGTACAAAGCCCTGCCACAGCAAATGCAAATCCTGCAAATAACAGGAGGCTGGAATTATAACAAAACCAGAATAGTGAACCAAAAATCTGTCAAAATTCAGAATTTCAGGAATAACACCAGGGATTCTGCTGGCTGTGCCTCTGAGCTCCTGATTCCTGCTCTCTGCCCCCAGGACTCACCTGCCTTGAGGTGCCCCACCTCATCCTCTGGTTTTTCTAACTTACCTGAGGTTGTAAAATTACCTAAAACTCAAATTGAAGCTTCTTGATTTTGAAAATTGCACGAATTTCCCAACACTCTGGTGTATAAATGAGAAAATGCACTGAGGCTGTAGTTCAGCCACCAATGCAGCCCTGAAATCCAGACAGAGCAGCAAACGCTGCTCCTGCCTCCTGCTTTGATCAAATCTGATCTCTTTTCTTGGACTTTGCTCTGCATCCCATCCAGACACCCCCCTGCTTCCTGCTTTGATCAAATCTGGTCTCTTTTCTTGGAGTTTGCTCTGGATCACAGAATTTTGGAGATTGAACCCCAAGGAAAACAAAACCAATTGAGGTGCTGAAGATAAGAGTGGGAACTCCCAGGGTTCACAACGGGAGGCTCTGAGGCTCAACAAGTGTTGGGACCTGCCCATCCTGACCCAGCACAGCCCCAAATCCCAGGTTGGAGGTTTTGGGAGCTTTCCCTGACTGTCCAGCCCTGTCCTGGGCTCTCCTGAGCAGCCCCGTGGTCGGAGCGTGCGGATCTGCGGCCGGAGCCTCCTTACGTCACCAGGGAGAGAAAAACCCCCAACCCCTGCAGCTCCCCAGCCTTCTGCAGCCCAATTTATGTCCAATTTGCAGACTTTCAACATAGCAGCCTCACAGTTCATAAAATCAAACTCAGCCAGGGCTAAGTCTCTGGGTAATGGATTTAGGATCACTCGAGGTGTTACTGGCAGTTCATGATGGGTAACTTTCTTGTTAACTAAAGTCCCTTTTGCTAAATGAGTTCCAGGTTTAACTCCCTCCAGTCCTGGCCTTCACTCTCCCTTTTTTTACCCTTTTTTTTTTCTTTTTTCCCCCCCTTTTTTGGCAGCGCTGTTCTGGATGGGAAGGGAGGGGGAGAGGAGGAGGTGGCACAGGACTTTTTATTGGGCTGCACGTGGAGGGCTTTTCATGGCCAGGGCTACGGGGAGCAGAGACAGAGGCAGAGAGAGGGGGGAGAAAGGTGGGATAAGTCAGTCTTTGTGTGAGGGAAGGTGCTGAAAGGAGGGCTGTGTGCTGGGGCCGGGCAGCAGCCCTCTGGCTCCGCTCGTCTGTGCAGGGCTCTGGAGCCAGCCCGGGGCTCTCCGGCTTCCGCGCGTTCCTCCAGGCACCGTGGGGAGCACGGCCAGGCACAGAGAGCATGGCAGGGAGAGCATGGAGAGCATGGCAGGGAGAGCATGGCAGGGAGAGCATGGCAGGGACAGGGCAGGGAGAGCATGGAGAGCATGGCAGGGAGAGCATGGCAGGGACAGGGCACAGAGAGCATGGCAGGGAGAGCATGGCAGGGAGAGCATGGAGAGCATGGCATGGACAGGGCACGGAGAGCATGGCAGGGAGAGCATGGCATGGAAACCACAGCCTGTTCATGGCAGGGAAAGCATGGCATGATAATGGCAGGGAACACATGGCCAGGCAGGGAATTCATGGCAGGGAAAACACGGCAGGGAAACCACAGCCTGCATGTGCCAGGGACACCCAGCCCCTCCTGCCCTGGGCTCCCTGGGCTGGCAGTGCTGCCCAGACCCTGGTTTTGGTTCACAATGGGGTGGCTCCATCAGCCCTCACCTCTGGACCTTCCCTGGGGAGCACCTTCCCCCAGCACCTTCCCTGGGTGCTTCTCTTCCCCCAGCACTGGATTTTGCAGCCGTGCTGTTTGTCTGGCAAGGATGAGCTCTGCAGGCCACAGATCATTTCCAAGTGCTACCCACCACCCCTGCGGGTTTTGAGGGAGCATCATCCAAAACTTACCCCTCTCTGACAGCTCTTCTGGCCAAAATAAAACAGTGGGGCCGTTGTGTTTTGGTTTTAACCAAAGCAGCAGCTTTGTCCTTGCTCTACAGGCCACTTCTGCTTTCAAACATTCACCTCTCAAGTGTTTTCTTGGAAAAATGATCACCCCTGGAACTCTGTGTCTCCTTCCACCACCCTGCACAGGGTTAAAACAAATGGATCAAAACTAATGAGAACAGTCAAAACAAGTGTTTGACACAATTTTCTGAGGTCCATTCTCCTTGCAGGAGTTGTTTGCAGAAGGGTTCCTCACTCAAAACACATCTGAGGTGAAGCAATAATTCAAAGGTACAAAAAAGCCCCATTCCAAATGAACAAGTGGAGCTATTTTTGGTCTAAAGCAGCGTTCTGAGCTGAATTTCAACACCATCCTCGACTGAAGGGTCTCCAAAGACCACGACAAGCCCAGACACTGTTCTGCACAGAGAAAGGAGCTTGCAGGCCAAGTTTAGCAACCTCCAAGGCTACTAATGGGTGTATTTTACATTCTGGCTACAATCAAATGGGCCCAGCAGTGATTTATTATTGATACCAAATAAAAACCCACTTGATAATCTCGAAGCATTACCTCCAGGAGAATATTTCCTTTCCTTTCTGGAGATGTCAGCCAACATTTTCTTATCCCAGCCTGGGAGAAGCCTGAAACTATAAATGGAATATTGCAGGAATCCAGTGGAGGACTCTCCTCCACTCCATTTCGTGGTTATTTGTTTGCAGTAACTCAGAAATTGTCATGTGAGCCCCTTTTCCTCTTGGAAGGGGCAGTCTCCCTGTGGCTGTGCCAGCTGCTGCCTCCAGCCCAGCCTGGATTTGCTTTCAAATTAAACAAATAATTTTATTTAAAGAAGGAAGAGAAGAAGAAATTGCCCATCAATTCCCCCCAAGTCCCCCCGGCTCTGTTTGCTCTGGTTTTGTGACAAAACCTCTGGTCTCGTGCTCTGCATCATCTCTGGCAAAAGCCATGGATGATGTCCCACTAAAAAGCTCCACTTTTAAAAAATAAAGTGATTTTTTTTTCCTTTTAAAACCAACTCATGAATATTGATTTCAATCTGCCACGATTTCAGTCAGGATTTCCTGGTTGAATGGGATGATTTCCTGATTGAATTTCATCAATTTCAGTCGTGGTTCGATATCTCTGGGGAGCTGCTGTGAACAGGGCTCTGCTGGTAGGGCAAAGGCCTCTTAATTGGAACTAATCCTGATGAAGATGAAGATGAAGATGAAGATGAGAGAGGTTCCCAGGCTGGATCAGGACAACATCCACCCTGCCAGTGCCTTGTCCTGGCGGAGCCCAGCTGTCCGTGAGGAAGCGCAGGGTGCAGGGAGAGAGCCAAGACAGAAAGGCAGGCAGCAAAATCCTCCAGATCCTTCCAGATCCATCCTTTCCGTGAAGAAATTCCTCCTGATGTCCAACCTGAACCTCCCTTTTGCCCCTTTCTCCAGCAAAACCTCCAGATAATCCTTACCCAAGCTGTTACCCCAGCCCCAAGGAGCTCCCTGTTGCCCTTTTCCATCTGCACCCCCTGAATCCCATTTCCATCCCATTTTCCATTACCATGGCAGGGAAACCATGGAAAGGAATTCCAAGAAGGAATTCCTCCTGCTGTCCAATCTGAACCTCCCTTCTGCCCCTTTCTTTTTGTGAAAACTTCCGGGTAATCCTCACACAAGCCGTTATCCCAGTCCTGAAGAGCTCCCTGTTGCACTTTTCCATCTGCGCCCTCTGAATCCCATTTCCAGCTGGGATTCCATGAAGAAATTCCTCCTGCTGTCCAACCTGAACCTCCCTTCTGCCCCTTTCTCCAGCGAAACCTCCAGATAATCCTTACCCAAGCCGTTATCCCAGTCCTGAGAAACTCCCAGGTGCACTTTTCCATCTGCACCCCCTAAATCCCATTTCCACCCCATTTTCCATTACCATGGCAGGGAAACCATGGAAAGGAATTCCTCCTGAGGTCCAACCTGAACCTCCCTTCTGCCCCTTTCTCCAGTGAAACTTCCAGATAATCCTTACCCAAGCCGTTATCCCAGTCCTGAGCAGCTCCCAGCTGCATTTTTCCCTCTGCACCCCCTGAATCCCATTTCCAGCTGGGATGGGGTTGGATTCCCAGGCCACGGCTCAGCAACCACATTCATTTTCAGCAACTTGAACAGCCAGGAAAGACTCTTGACCAAACAAATGGCTCCCCATAAACATGTCCAAGGAAATTAAGATGCTACAACTGATCTGCTTTAATAAAATTACGAGCTCGGCTCCGATTCCAGTGTTGCTCCCTGTGTTTTCTGCATCGCGCCATGCAATTAATCCTTCCTAAAATAAACGGGCTGATTAAAATTCCATTATCCTGACAGTTCACAATAAACCATGGGACCAATGATCCCCTCTCTTTTTAACCTTTTAGGCCGTTATAATTAATTCTGGATTTATGTCATTTGCTGGCAAATGTTCCGATCACCTTCCTAACTGCTCCAACAATTCCAAACAGTTGCACTCCTCCAGCATGTAAACAATGGACAATAATTGAACTATTTAACCTGATTCCCATTCCATGGAGTTTCCTTTCGACACAAAGCTCAGTATTGAGTTGCTCAGGATTGAGTTGTTTGCCTTTTTTATTTTTTTTTTTTTCAGTCTCTAATTAAGTGCTCACGAAAAATAAAATAATAACACTTTGGAAAAAGACAGAGAAGGGCCTGAATTCGATTCTTTTGGTCCCATATTCAACTTGTGAGTGAAGAGAGACCTGCTGAAGAACATTATTTTATGGTGTTAGTTCAATCATATTAAAAATTCCAGTATTTTCCTTCCCGAATTTTCTGCGATTCCCTGTTGTCCCAAGCCAACCTTCCTTAGCATGCCCTGTGCTTTGGATGACAACCACTACACCCAGAAAAACACCCAAAATAATCATAATTTTACCCAGTGGAATCACATTTTGCCCAAATGCCTCTAGATTTCACAACAAACACATCATGGAAATGAAACCAATCTCCCAAGCAAGTTTATTCCAGGTAAAATATCAGGTTTGAGGGGCTGCAAGTTTGCCCCAACCTGTGGCCAAAGTACCAAGAAATACAGTTTATATTTTTTAAAAATCATGTTAAGGCACATCAGCCAGCTCGGAGGAGGTGGATTTAATCAACCTCTCCTTTGCCTGCATTTTGTGGGTATTTTTATTTCCCTGTCATACAATTTCCCAAAAAGAAACCAAATAACAAATGAGGTGATCCAGCGCTATTAAAATGGCCACTTAAATGAATTTGTCTTGGTTTAGGGAAAAGAGCATCAAAATGTCAGCTGCTCAAAAACACAGATCCAATCTCCAAATTTTTCAGAAGGTGGAAAATCCATTTCCTAACCAGCCCTACTTACCACTGGGTACATGGGTTACTTATCCAAACTCACCCTGACCTTCAAAAATGTTTGGGTTGATGTCAGTGTTTGGGCTGAGGTTTGGTTTGGCCAGTTCTGCTTTTTCCATAGCAGTGCACCCATCCCTAGAAGAGAGGGAATAAAAAGAGGAATTCTAAGCACACACAGACCCAACTATTTAATAGAAATAATAAAAAAATCCCCTTTCCTTATCTTTATCTGACCGATGCCCACGGGCAGCAGCCGATCACGCCACGAAACCCATCGGCCCCAACAGCAACACCCGATGAAAAGGAGGAAAGAAAACAGATTTATGAACCAGCTAAACCGTGTTTACATTGATAAATGAGCTTTCTAGAGATCCCCAAGTCCATTCCAAACCCCCTTTTTAGCAGCTCTTTACCAGCCAGCTGCAGCATCCCCCCGGGACCTCCCCAGTGGCACTGGCAGCAACCTCCCCTCCGAGTTCCTGCCGAGGTCTCGGGAGCAGCGCCCAGGTGTTGAGATTTAAGGATGTGCTGCTGCTCCCATCAGCTGCACAGGATGGACTCTGGCCCATCCTGTCAGCACCCTGGGAGCGAGCAAAGGCCGCCTTTGTGCGCGCCCCGGGCCCATCTCGTTCTGGTTCGAATTAAGAGCGGCGGCGATTTCCGCCGCCGGCGCTTTGCAGAAAGCTCCCAATGTTCCGTGGCCGTGCTCCGGTTGCGGCGCCACGGGAGGCTCCAGGCAGATGCCAGCAGCGTTGTCTCACTTTGCTCCCCTGGTTTTGCTTTCGAGGAGGCTGGGAAGGGAAGAGGAGGTGAGGGTTTGGCCATAGAGGGCAGAGAGAACGGGAGGAAGGGGCTGAGGATGAGTGCGAGTTGTGGATTGTTCCATGGACTGCAAAATTCCTGACTTCCTCCCATTGGCCTCCAGGTTGTGATGGAGTGGTGGAGGATATTCCTCAGCTCAGCCACAGGATGGTTTGGGTTGGGAGGGACCCTGAAGATCGTCCAGTTCCACCCACACATTCCAATGTCCCAGGGTGCTCCAAGCTCCATCCAACCTGGCCTTGGACATTCCAGGTGCTGTTCTGGGCACCCCGTGCCAGGGCTTGGCCACCCTCCTTCCCAATATCCCATCCATCCCTGCCCTCTGAGATACCCCAGTCAGAGGTGGAAGATCTGCAGGCCAGGGTACAAAAACCCCTCAGCACCCAGAGTGGGAACTGCAGCCAGTGTGAGACCACAACACTGATGTGATTTTGAATTTTGTTAATTTGAATCCAATAGAGAGTGTTTAGAAAAACAGTTCCCTGCTCTGATCCTGGCATTCCCAGGGAAGGCACAGACACAGTGGCAGCAGCAATGAGTGGGGATTTTCTTTCTGCCTTTCCCTGCACTCAGAACCTCGCAGACAAAGTCCAGGGGACTGTGCAGATTCCCAGGGATGATCAATGGCATGTTGACTCCAAGGCATGACTCAGGAATTACATGAAGGTTTTCCCATCCTTTGCCAGGTTTTATCCCCTTCCAGCCCCCTGTGCCACAGATACATCCTGAGATAGGGAGCAAAGCAGGGACAAAGAGAACCTGGGGCTGCTCCATCCCTGGAAGTGTTCCAGGCCAGGTTGGATGGGGCTTGGGGTAGTGGAAGAGTTCCTTGCCCATGGCAGGGGGTGAAATGAGATGAAATTTAGGGTTCCTCCCATCCCAAACCATTCCCTGATGCTGTGAAACCCACGCCCCTTTTCTTTTTTTATCTTTCCTTTTTCCCTTTTCCTCCTTCCTTTTCCTTTTTTTCCCATCCTTTTCCTTTTTCTCTCTTCCTTCTCCTTCCATCATTTTCCTTTTCTCTCATTCCTTTTCCTTTTTCCTCTTTCCTTTTTCCCTCTTCCTTTTCTTTTTCCCCCTTTCTTTTTCCTCCATCCTTTTCCTGTTTCCTTTTTCCCCTTTTCTTTTTCCTCCATCCTTTTCCTGTTTCCTTTTTCCCTCTTCCTTTCCCTTTTTCCCCCTTTCCCTTTTTCCCTCCTTCCTATTCCTTTTCCCTCTCCTTTTCAGCCCTGAATTCCAGCAGGGCAGCGCCTTTTGCAAGCAAAAAAAAATCATCCCAAATAATGATGATTATTATTAATCACACACAACTCAATCTGCACCAGCATATCAGGGGGCAAGAAATCCTGGGATGGTTTTATTTCTTCTGCCTGAGGGACAATTTACAATGTGAAATTGCTGAATTTTCTTTGAAATGTGCCTTGCTGCATTCTTTCAAATATCACAAAGTTTTACCTTTAAATCATGAAGCTGCCACTGCTTTTTGCTTGTAATTTTTACCATCCTCTTTTTGCTTTCCTTCCTTCCTCTTCTCCTTTCAGAGACAACCAAATTCTGATGGATTTTTGGGTTTGATATTCCAAGGTCTTGCTGTCTCTGGATGGGTTTTCTCGTGCTGTATTTATTTTTATGGGATATATGGAAATGAAACCAGGCTCAGACCCTGCTATTTCACAATAAATTGCTGGGAACATCCAGCTCCAATCCATAAAGCTGAGCAGAAATCAGGAGCAAGGAGGGCACTTTGGGATGCACTGGTCCCTGCTGGAGACAATGAGACAATTCCCTCCCTCCAGCCCTGAAGGTGACACCACTTTAAAGCATCCCACAGGGATAAATCACCAGACAAATCCATAAATCATTTTATCACCCTTAGAACATTTTTTATTCTCCTCCAGGAACGATTTCAAGTTTCTGCCTGAGCAACCCTTGGGCTCCTTACAGGAGATTTGGGAATATTCTGAATATTCAGCCTTCTTTTTTTTTTTTTTAATTTTTTTTTTAGCTGTTCTGCTACAAAGCCGATGGGATTTATATTTAGTCTGTGTTCCTGTCCCTGTTTTATAAACACAGGAATTCTGAGACAAAATAATAATAGTGTGAAAATGGACCAACCGCAGTGACGGCAGAGGCAGGGATGGACTCTGGAGTTTACAGTTACCCAGCAAATGTTTGGCTCCAGCCGTGGGTCCCTCATGTAAGATTCACTTTTAATCACCCACTACACTCATATCTGAGTCAAAAAAAATAAACAGAGATAGGGAGAAGGATCCCAAAGGCAGTGGGCATGAAGGCAGGGAGTGGAAACCCGAAATTTGTATTTGCTGAATTGAACCCAGCAGCTCTGGCTCTGCAGTGCCAGTGTGGGCAGCTGGGGGTTTGTGCTTTTATCTGCCCAGAGAAGATTTCATGCCCTTGGTTTATTTGTGGAACTCTGCTCCATTTCTAACTGCAGCAGCACGTGCTGTTTACCCTCTTGAAAAAGGTTGTCAAAATTTGTAGATATCACACGAGCCCCTAAAAGGCAAGAAATAAAAAATATTTTCTTTCCCGTGTCCAGTAAATAATAAATATTTTAGATTTCATCCTTTAGCTGGTCATTTGACTTTTCCAGTTGGAAACATTGCTGCTGTAGGAGTCAGGAGTCACTCTAGGAAAAGAGTGGATGTTAAATTACATTTTCAGCTATCTTGACAAGCCGTACTTGGCACGGTTTTCTCAGGGAACAAGCTGGTCTTTAGATTTCTGAGAAATTAAAACCATATGGCAACACCTTGGAGAAAAAAAGCAGCCCTTCTCTGGAAGCATCCTTGGAGTTTTCAAAATGTATGAGAATTAAATATAGTCCTGTTTATTTAGAAAGAATCTGCTCGGATTAGAGCCGGACCCCTCATTCCTGCTCCAGGAATTAAACTGCCAATAAAGCCACAATGGGAGGGAAGCTCATGACTGCATTTCTGTTCATAAACTCAAGCTGAATTTTGGGCTCATTTTGGCTAAACTCAGCTTTTCTGCAGACATTTGAATTAGGGCATCAGCTGGAGGATGAGGGGTTTCCTCTGATAATTGGGATAACGTTGGCACTGGGGGCAGATCCCACTGGCCCCTGGCACTGCCAAGGCTGCAGAAGATGGCAGGTAGAGTTCAAAACTCCTGTAAGAGATGAACTGGAGCTCTGCAGAGCAGCTCTGACCCGGCTCTGAGGACAGCTGGGGACAGGAGGGCTCACAGAGCTCCGGGGCACAAAGATCCTTCCAAAAAACCCATTTGGGACGCAGGGCCGGGGAGGTGGAGCCCAAGAATGCAGCTGGACACAACCATGTTCCTTAGCAAATTAACCTGAAATGGGTTTTTATTAAAATGTAGGGTCTCAATTCTGCAGGGCAGCGAGGAGCAGCTGCCTCACGGCGCCTCCTCCTCCTCCTCCTCCTCACGTGCCACAGCTGGAAAAAGGTGCTGGAAAAAAAAAAAAAAAAAGTCCTTTTCCTGCTGAATTATCTGGTGACATTACAAGCTTTGACAAGAAGAGAAATCTCCTCCAACTCCTCCCCGGCCCAATATGTGGTCAAATATATGACTTCAGCGGAAAGCATTTGATTAGATGGATGTAGGGGATATAAAACCCTTCAATTGGGGACAGATCTTTTCATATAGGAAACATATTTTCAATGTTGGATTTTATGGCGGCGAGGAAGTGCGTAAAAAACTTTTCAGCAACATAATACCCCCAGAAAAAAAAGAAAAAAAAAAAAAAAAAAAGAAAGCTGAAAGCCCTCAATTTTCCCCTGCCTCTGCTGCTGTAGACTTCTTGTATATTTGCACATTTGGATATGATGACAATTAGTTCTGTGCTGCGGGACTGGATTGATTTCGCTGCCTGGGCCCCGTCCAGCTCAAACCTCGCAGGTTCAAATACAGAAGCTTTTGGTTAATGAACTCCAGAAAGTGTAAAATCCTGAGGCCCTGCAGTTACACGATCGCCCTTCCCAACAGCAGCACTAATATCTAACAAGGCCAGCTACTGTTCTACCCCTTTAGAAGAAGCTCATAAAAAGGAGGTTTAATTTGTCTGGGAAAAATAGACTTTAAAATAAAATTTAGAAAAAAAAAAAAAAAGCAGCAGCGCTGTGAGTTCCCTGGTGGAAAAACATGCCTTGTATTATGGAGCCTTCCCCATGAAATGTCTTGGAAATTAGGCAAAGTTAACATGTCCAGTTGGAGCCGAGCCAGGAAATGAACAGTGGATGTTCTCTTGTAAAAACCCTGAAAGCGGCGAGGAGCCCATAAACAGTTTGCAGAGTGAGGCGAAATGGGGCACTTGATGTTCCCTGATGGAAATTCAGCTTATTTGTACATGGATTCAAAGGGACAGCGTGATGTCATCGAGTGATTGAAGGTCAGCAGCACGGCAAGAGTCAATATTCAGTGGTGGATGGAAACATCCCATTCTTCCTGAGGTATTTTGGAGGAGCCACCAACAGTGGGGTTTGTCTTGGCCCTCTGGAGCAGGTACAGGAAAACCTCAGCAGCTCTATTCCTGGAATTGCAAGGTGGGAAGTTTACTGTTACCATCAGTCTAAGGAGGGCCTGCAGGAATATTGGGAAAAATTTGTGTTGGGTTCAGCAAACAGAGACATTTCCTCGAGAAAACCTCACCTTTGGTGATGCCTCAGGTTTCAGTTTTCTGTGTTTGAGGTTCTGTGCTCTTCAGTGTGAGGGTCTGGGCTCCCACCAGGGGATGCTGAGCTCTGTGCCCAGAGCAGGGAGACAAAACAATTC
>JAYJLY010000070.1:1700069-1715378 GCA_036873505.1 Acanthis flammea
ATGAGATGATTTTTAAGGTCCCTCCCAACCCAAACCATTCTGTGATTCTGTGACTAGTCTACAGACAGAGAGTGTTGAGATATATATATATATAGATATAGATATAGATACATAGATATATAAATATATATATATATATTTATAGATATATATAGATATAGATAGATATGTGTGTGTATATATATATTTGGTTGGGATTCAATGTGTGAGATGATATTTTTGTTTGGATTTAGATGTCTGTTAGTTTTTATTTATAGTGTAGTTTTATAGGCAGTGAGTTCTATAGCACTTTAATAAAAATTGAGCTGAATCTTTTATTTTTTAATAGGGCATTTTAAGGATAAATTGTTTAATTAAGAAATTATATTTAAATTGGTTTTATTTTTAACTTCATAATTAAGTACTCAGGGTTTGTCATGTGGATTTTTTTTATTTAATTATATAATACTACTTAAACTCATAAAGAAGAAGGATTAGTTTCTGTTTTAAAACTTTTATTTTGTTTTATATATATTATTATATTTTAAAATTTTAAACTTTAAATTTTTATTATGTGATATAATGTACTTTTATTTAAAGTACACACTTAGAATTTTAGTTTTATTATATAATTTTGGAAGTTTTCTCTGTGGTTTTAGGTTACATGTAGTGTTCTTTTGGGGGTTAATGTGTGTTAGTACAGAAAGGTTACAATTTTCAACAATTAGGGTTCTAACAAGAGAGTTCTTGGTGTCCTTCTGGCCTTCACTTGTGAACACTTCCAGGTGAGGAATGTCACCTGGGGACAGAGGATGGTGACATCCCAATAGCCTCAATTCCAGCTCCCATTGCTCTGGCAGCTCATCTATTCCTACTCTTCTTACTATTATAATAACTATTATATTTTAGTATATTATTATATATAAAAATAAATAATCGTATACATATAATTTAATAAATATTCAATATATACTATTTAATCTATTTATTATATAGTAAATAATATAATATATATTATATTTAGTATATTTATATATATAAAATGTATAGAATATATTTTAGTATTATTAAATTCAAAAGCCCCAGGTGACTCTGCCCCTTTGTTCTGTGTAAGTGAATCAGAACTTCTTCCTCTCTCCTAATGATACAAGACATTTCCTCCACAAAATCTGAATTTCAGTGTTACTCAAGGCTGTTTCCTCAGCTCATTTCCAGTTGAAATGCAGTTTCTTGCAATTTCTTGCAGTTTCTTGCAGTTTCTTGCAGTTGATGGCTGCAAGAACTTAGCCAGCAGCCAGTGTCTAGCACAGGTAATAGCAGCACAAAGTTGGTGTCTATTTTGTCAACAGAAAACCTTCTCTAAATGTTTTCATTCTTCTCTCCATCTCTTTCATTCTTTTTGCCATTCTGCTGTGGAGGAGGAGGAAGAAAGGTTTTTAACAGTATTTTTTATTTAATATGATCTAAAAGTTTGACAAGTCCCTTGGTTAGGTGATCCAGTCAGAAGAGGAAAAGTCACTCACTGATTTCCTTTCATCCCATTATCCAAATCCTTTTTCTTGACTGTTCCAAAGCAGTGCTCACACTCTGAAGCACAAATAATGCTGGCAAACCTGACTGGACCACAGCTCAGAAACTGGGATTATTCACTCTACACCAAGCAGAAAGAGCTGAGAAGGGTAATTCTGAAAAAGGACCTATTTGGAAAAGACAGACCAAGGGTCAACACAGGCAGCCAGCTCTGTGCTCAGAGAAGGGGAAATTTTGGTCCTTTCAAGCAACTAGAGCTCACAGAGGTGAAGCTGATAATTTGTGTTCCCAGGACTCCTTGTGGAGCTCTAGCCACTGATGACAGCCCAGACATCCTTGGGATGTCACAGGCCAGTGCTGGCAATTTCAGGTCATGAATGTGCTAATGCTGACTCTGGGACATGGTCCTGACTCTAGAAATGCTGAATAAACAGAGGAGGCTGCTCTTACAGAGATTAACAACCGTGTTTGATAGTTGATATTTTGCATTCTCTTTTTCTTTTGCTCTTCCACTGTACTATAGCTTTTTTTTGGTGTCTTTAGCCACAGCCATTTTTTTTCTTTTCTAAAGTACAAGATATAAATTTGACCTTAACCTTCTCTGCTTGCACTCTGGTCACATACTAATTACACTTAATTATTCTGTCATTAAAAAATGCTCTGCCCTCACCCTTGAAAGTGCAGAGCCCATTCCCATGTACCCAGTCCATTAGGAATGGCTCCAGCTGTACAAGACAGCACTTTGGGTTTTTTTTTTTTTTTATCCTGTCTCAAACCATATCACAAAAGCCAACTGCTTGTTTAGACTCACATCTTTATCTCCAGGTGGCTCTTTTTGACTTGATTGGCTTGAAGCACAAATGATAAATCTAATCTGGCTTCACTGGCTGAGTAAGTATCTCTTCACACTGGTTCCTCAGGGAAAGAAAGCCCACAACAAACCAAACCCACCCAAAAAAAACCCAAACACACACACAAAAAAAAAAATCCTCACAAAATTTCTGCAGAAGAAAGGAGGAAATCTTTCTCTAAATCTCAGCATTGGTGACATCTGGGGAGAAAGGAGCATTCAAGAAGCAACTTCCCTCTGCATCTCAGGTCTTCAGGAGACAACTTCCCATGACAGTGGTCTGACCCTTCATGTGTTACTTAAACCACTTGCCTGGTTTAAGCATTCATTTAGGCTGGGTTTGTACCCAGAGGAGCAAAGAGTGTTCAATTCCACATGTCTGAGTGCCATCCTCAGAGGGATTGTCTCTGCTTCTCCACTGTCTGTACTGGAAGCAGAAATAATGGATCCAGTAATTGGATGGGGCTTGGAACAACCTGGTCCAGTGGAAACTCTTCCTGTCCATGGCAGGGGGTTGGAAAAAAATGAACTTTGAGGTCTCTTCCAGCCCAAAGCATTCAGTGATTCTGTGATAATTGGCCAAGATAAGGTGTGAGTCTGTCAGGGGAGGAGCCTCCCCTCTTGCATGGACTCTGGCACATGGATTTGCCTCTGGGTGTGCTTTATATCCTCCCTCCCATCCAGAATCAGGGCCAAGGATCCCTCTGCCACTGCAGGTGGAACCATGGTAGGTTTGCCAATAGTGAATTCCTGAGTGCAGCTCCATGGCACAGCTTTCCAGTGTTCATCCTGCTTTCTCAGGAGGGTTCAGTGAGCCAGGGAGGCTCACTGAAGGGGATGATGGTCAGCAGCCCAGGCTGCTGCAGTTTGTGATTGAGTCCATCCATCCTGACTCTGCTCTTTCATATAGCTGTGTCATTGAACTCATTTTAGAACCTGACCAAACCCCATCATGGAACTGGTGGAGAGCTGTTGAAGCTACTGCTCCATAATGAGAGGCTCTTCCAGAAATCCTCTGCACTGTTTGACCACATTGTTCTCATTCTCATCTCCAAATCATTCATGATGATCCTGCTCTTCCTGGCAGTGCTGCCTTTATTTCCCCTTTTATTGGGTGTTTTCTCTTTCTCCAGTCCTATTCCCTCTCATTCTTTGTTTCATTAGGTTCTGTCTCACCCCTGCTAAGTGTAAAAAGCATTATTATTTATATTGAAACAAATCATTGATTCAAAATCACAAGAAACCCAGAGTGGCTTTCTCCTCACCTTACCTTAGAAATCTGCAGCTGCTTGCCTTAAATCACAGAAGCACAGCATCAATTAGGTTGGAAAAGACCTCTGAGATGACTGAGTCCAAGCTATGACCTAAACCCACCGTGCTAACCATGTAGCAGAGATCACAGGTAGCTGAGAACACAACCAGAGAAATCCTCTGCTCTGATTTGCCCAATCTCTGCCTCTAGAAGGGCTCTGATAGAAAAGCCACATTTCCAGGTTGAGGATTCCTCTGAAAAGGCACCAAAGAGGCAATTGCAAAAGTGTTCTCCAGGCTGGTACTCATAAACCTGCAATATTCCAGGGACAAAGCTGTGCTGGGAGGGGATGGCTTGCTCACAGTTTCTCACAGGCAGTGCTACAGCCCAGGGCTCTGAAAGCCCACCCAGAAATGGGAAAAGTGAAACCAGCCAAGAGAAGGACAGCAGTTTTCCCTTTTCTGTGTCCTCCTTGAGAACTTCTCTATGTTTTAACCACGGGGCCTTCACCCTGTTCATCTGGGGCACCTAAAACTGACAGGGTGTGGTGTGGGTTGGAACACCTCCAATCCTGGAGCTCTTCAACTCCTCTGAGCACCTTTAGGAAGGACATTTGAGCTGCTCTGAAGTGGGGCTGGAGACTCTGTGTGTTCCTTGTGGTTTGAGTAGACCTCACAGAGCTCCTGCAGACAGTCCCCAAGCTTTCAAAGAAATGAAGAAAAGCAGTGATTCTTCATCTTTGGGCAATTTTTTTTCTAGTCCACCTCCCCTGCAGTGCCAGTGGTGGTGACAGACATGCCCAGGGTGGCTTGGATTGACCTGACCCAGGCCCTGAGAGCTGAGAACCTGTGCCAGCATGGACTTCACAGGCTCTGAAAGCTCCTCCCAGGCCTTGGGCAGTTGCCATGGCAGCTGATGCCTTTGAGGTCTCCTCCACAACAGCATCACTGCTGATAACACCCAAAGTTCCCCTAGTCCGTGGTAAAATGGGGCTTCAAACAACCCTTTACTTTTGGGGGATGCAGGGAAAGTAAGTACATTATAAAGACTAAAAAAATATCCATTGTTAGATCTCAATATTGTCTGAACTTACCTAAATTTATAATCCAGACATCTTAAACAGAGCTTGTTGTCTAGACTCATTTTATAACCAATTAAAGGAAATAGGTATTTTTCATCTGACCACAAATATCTGGTCTGTTTTGGACACCTGCTTTAGAAGGAGATGAATCATCCCCCTTGACCACACACTGATTGGTTCCCTCTTGGTCAGGAGGAGATCTGTAGGTCAAGAGTTGAGGTGTAATGTCTATATTACATTATTTATAACCCCTCTTTGTAAAAAAATATGGTTTTGGTGAAGGAGACCCTGGCTTGATACAGAAGTTTTATGTAACAGTGCTTCTTCCAGAGTTCACCAGATTCCAGGTTGGCAGCAGAACATCAGCATCCTTTCCAAGTGTCATGAACAGTCCAGGCTTTGGGCTCTCCAGGAAGCTGGGCCCAGATTCCTCTCACCTAATTTTGTAGGCTTATTTATCTCCCTGGGTTAGGGGTTTGAATTGGTTTCCTCTCTACAGTAAGGAGATATCAGCAAGAATATCCAGAAATTGGTCCAAATGCTTCATGCCAGGTTCTGACTTGGAGTCTTCCCTGCCAGGGATTTGGAAGGGATTTGGTGTATTTTAGGAGTCTTTCAAGCCTTCCCTCCCACTGTGTTTGAGGTTTAGGGTTCCTTTCTCCTGTTTTTCTCTTGCATATATATGTGTATATTTGAGCCTGAGTTCCTGAGCTCTCTCTATGCTCCATGAAAAAAAAACCTAAAAAAACTACTGAAATTCAAGGTTCATCTGACCTGTTGGTCAGCACCTGCTTGAGGGTGGCCTTTGCTGATGTGGAGCAGCTTCCACTGCCTGCTGGAGGTGCTCAGAGGGCTGGCTCAGGTGTGCCAGAGCTTGGCTAGATCCCCTGTGCTTCTTCACATCCAAGGGCAGCAGGGGCCCCTGGGATGGGGCTCTCCAAGAATTCCATCAGGTCTTGGACAGACCTTGGATGCACCATCCATAAGATCCACCCATCCTGAGGGCTCAATTCAGTTGTGAATGTTTAGACCTGTTGGAAATGCTCTGGGGTATTTAAGATACCAGATACAAGACATGAGGTGTGAAAAATGTTTTTTCCCTGAGTCATGTACTCAAGAGAATATCAGTGACTTAGAAGATCCCGTTCAGGCATCTGAATCAGTCCCTGTGATGCCTTGAGAGGCTGACCTGGAACAGAGGCTAGAGTTAAAGGAATAAAGTAGAGATTTATTAAAAGGCCTTCAAAGGATACACCTTGGGCAGCACAAGAGCCTGGCCATGGCTCCACCCAAGATGGATGCAAGATAGACCCAAGATGGATGCTGAGTCACAAATTTTCAACTTTTTATAAGTTTTGGTCCTTTTCCATATTGGGGTTGATTGTTCAGTTACAGTTTCAGGTTATGCAGCCCCATCCTCCATGACTGCTCTCCTCAATTTGCTGTTGTTTGAACTTTTTGGGCCCAAAGCTGCAGTGGTGTTCTTGGTTCTGGGGCTGGAAAAGGATTGTTTTGTGTGACTGAGCTGTGAGAAGAACTTGCTAACACTTCATATGAAGTTCAGAGTTATACACCAGTGCAGTACAGAATCTGGAAAATATGAAAGCTAAAACTTAAGGCATCACTTTAAAAGCTTTTAAAAGCTTTAAAAGTTTAAGGTGTCACCTTTAAAAGCTTAAGGTGTCACCTGTGACAATTTCAAGCCTTCCCTCCCACTGCTTGAGGTTTAGGGTTCCTTTCTCCTGTTTTTCACAGCACTGTCCAGCCTCCCTTCACACCTGAAACTGTGCCTTGACGTTGTCCCCTGTGTTCCTCCCCAGGTCCGTTCTGCTGCCAGGAAGAGGTGGCACCGCTGGCAGGACCACCACTCCCTGCGGGTGCGCGTGGCTCGGGCCATGTCCATCCCCACGTCCCCCACGCGCATCAGCTTCCACAGCATCAAACAGACCGCGGCCGTGTGAGCGCCCACGGACACCACCCACCACCACCACCACCCCGTGGCCTTCAGAGCTCTCCTGTCTCCTCTCCCACCCCAGAGCCCCTTCCTGCAAACTCTGCTCCTTTGGCCCCACTGATCTCTTTCCGGTGAGGGGCCCGTCTTGGTTCGTCTCCCACGTCCGCGATGCTGCTTGGAGGCAACAAGGAAAAAGACTCTTGGAGTTGGTGGTGGTCAAACAGATTCAAAGAAGGAACAGGCTCAACCCTGACTGCATCCTGTGGAAGTTCACAATGCAAAGTCTAGAACAGCACACTTGCAGGAATAATCAATTTTTTTTTTCACCTTCCTTTCATTTTTTTTTGGTTTTATTCCCCCTTTCATATTGCGGTGAACAAACTGTTTTGAACACACTGCCCATCTCACCCTGTACATTGATTCCCAATGATTTCAACAGTTTTGGTGTATAATAGCCCATCCCTTTCTTGTTTTCTTTGTAAAAAAGTTTCTTCTGTGCAAAACTGTCATTTGAGAACTTGTGGCAGCAAGAAAAAGAGCGTCCGAAATGTGGTGTGAAAAGCCTGAATTTACCTGCCTTCCCCATTTCTCTCTTGGACAGACTGGGAATTGTCAGGGCATCGCTGGATGTTCCACACAGGGCACTTTGCCTGGTGAGCACCATGCCCTGCTCTCACACAGATTTTCAAAGGACAGGAGTAGCTCTGAGTAGCTCTACAAAATACTCTAATTCCTCTTAGCCCCACGCTTCCAGCACAGAGTAAGTGGAAAGCCTTTGGAAAGTGGTTTGTTTTCAGCTCAGAGCATTAGGGTGGGGAAGGACAGCTCTTCTGGGTTTAAAAAACACAAAAGGGAAGCACTGTAAAGATAATAAGGATGACAAGAGGATGTTTGTGTTCCAAGGATAATGCTTCGTGCTGCACAAAGGTATCTATTGAGCATTTTGAACTAGAGCAGTTGTATCTACCAGGCTTTTTATGTGATGTTCAAGAAAACTGTATATTTTCAATAATAAACACTACTCTGGGTTGGTTTCAATAAAACCAGGCATCGTTTTCTTTAACTCTGGAAAGGAAGAGGACATCTGTCTTGAGAGTGGTTTTGCAGCTAAAATCAGGGAAGGAAATCCTGTTTGATAGTGAGCCAAGAAGAAGAACAACCTCGTGATAAAATCCTGACATGGGGGCATTTAAAAGCAAGAAGAATTGCCTCCCTTCTCAGCTCATGGTTTTATACTGGATCCCTGTCCCTCTGCACTCTCTCCTCTGGGCTTTGCCACAGCAGTAAGAAAAATGTATTACACATTCTCCATCACCTGCATCTCAACAGAGCTGGAGTAATTTGCTGTTTCCACTTTTATCAAGCTTACTCTGAATTTTCTTCAGATGTTTTATAGGACTTTTCAGCACGAGCTTGATTTAAACCTCCAGATTTATCTTGCTCTAGTTTTCAGGGGCTGGAAAATCTCTTGGAAAACATTGTAATAAATCCCCTGCTTATGGGGGGAGGGGGGGGGATGTCTGTCCTATCAGCTCAGTCATATTCAACTTGGAGCTTGCTGGCAATGAGCAGCAAATTTAAATAAACAACATTTTGTAACTTTTCCCTCTCCTAACTCATTTGGATTCATGTGCCTCAGAGAGATAAGAGAGGGAGGAAGGAAACAGAGGGAGGAAGGAGATTTGGGTGCCTGATGAGAGAGGACCTGTTGTATTTAGTGAGACCCCCGATGAAAGGAGGAATGTTGAATCTGACTCCATGTTCTCAGAAGGCTGATTTATTATTTTATAATACTGTATTATATTAAAGAATACTATACTAAACTATACTAAAGACTACAGAAAGGATACAGACAGAAGGCTAAAAAGATAATAATGAAAACTCCTGACTCTTTCCAGAGCCCTGACACAGCCTGGCCCTGGTTGGCCAAGGAGTGAAACCAACTCCCAGCAGAATGCAATGGAACAATCACCTGTGGGTGAACAATCCCAAACACATTCCAAAGCAGCAAAACACAGGAGAAGCAAATGAGATCAGAATTGTTTTCCTTTTCTCTGAGGTGTCTCAGCTTCCCAGGAGAGAAATCCTGGGTGAGGGGATTTTCCAGAGAATGTGAGTGCCACACTGGGGAGCTGCTTGGGGCTGGAGCTGGGCAGAACCCCCTGAAAAAAGCAGAGAATTTAAAGGTTGTTTGCTTGCGAGTCAACTGGAACCAAACCCTGATAACAGGGCCGAGTCCTTGTGGGAGCTGAGCCAAGTCTTCCACACATTCCCCCAGGTAGGAAACTGCTGAGCAGCATTTCAAAGGCCAGTCCCTCCCAGCTTCTCCTAAAAGAGCTCTTTGGTGGCTCCCTGGGCTGTGGTTTCTGAGGCTGCCGGGCTGGACACGCTGGTTCCCCACAGGACACGGGCATGGAGCCTCTCAGGGAGGGGTTTCCCTGCTGGACAGATCCATACCCCCACCCTGTGGCATGACCTGCAGCCCACAGAGCTTCAGCATTCCTGCTGGGACACCCTCCTGCCTCCAGGCTTGGGAAAAAAAGGAGCAGGGTGGATCAGAGGGATGACAAAGAGAAGGTGACTCCAAACTGCTGGAGGACAGCAGAGTTCGAGTCCTCTCCAGGCACAGCAAAAAGCTGAAATCAAATTCACTGTATCAAGAAAGACCCTCTGGCTTCTCCTTCCACAGGGATACAGGAATTTAACCCCTGGAATGCAGCCAAGGGCTGAAAGATCTGACTGTAATGTCTGCACCAGACGAGTTCATTGCTCTACAACCTTTTCATTCCCAATCAGAGCATCCACCCTCAAACCCTCTGCACAAAACTCTCCTCCAGCAGCCCCCACAGGGGGAGCACAGCAGTTTGGGGAATTATTATGGCTTCAGACAAGCAGGGGCTCTCCACTCCCAGAGCCCCAGTTTCTGTTCTGCCACTGTAAATCTACAAAACTCCAGTTATTCCTCTGGGCTTGGGCTCGGGGGAAGCCAAAGTAAACACAAAGGCTTGTCAAAGGGGTTAGATCACATTGGCAGCCCTGTAAGTGAAAGCATAATTTGCACTATTTTTTAATAATATGGTGTCTCAGGTCGTTAGGAATGAGGTCCTGCACACCCAGCCACGAGGAGCTTTCTTCATGGGAGCAGCTCCTGTGCTGGATGTTCATGTGAGGAGAGGGAAGGTGCCAGATGTTGGGATTTGAGCCCAATCCCTCCTGACTGGCAGCAGCTGGAGCTCTGGTTTACTGTGCTCAGAGAGAAAAATATCTGCTGGATCAGGCCCTGCTGATAACAGCACCCTGGGAGGATAAAAATAGCTGGGAGACCTTAAAAAAGGTTTCTGGTGGATTCTGTTGAGGAAATCTGGAAATTTGGGGTGGTAGGGCTTGTAAAAGATGTAAAAATCAGCCTGGCTTTGTGTGACACTCTCAGAGGCAGGTGAGGGATGGAACTTTTGGCTCCTCTGAATTATTTGGCTTTCAAGTCCAGTGGGAGATGGGAAGGAGGTGACAATTCAAGAAATCCCTCGTGTTGGGCTCTGGTCCCTCAGTGCTCCCTGTGAGCCAGCAAATAAAGACAATTCCTGCCACAGGCAGGGCTTGAGCATGTTTTGCTGCTCTGGAATTTGATTTGGAGAATTGTTTACCCAGCATGTGAAATTGTTTGTAGTTGATGACCAATGACAGCCACCTGTGTCGAGGCTGTGAGCAGTCACAAGATTTTATTCTCATTCCATTCCATCCCATCCCATTCCATTCCATTCCATTCCATTCCTTTCAAGCCTTCTGATGTCTCCTTTCTCTTTTCTTTTAGTATAGGTCTAATATATAATTTTCTTTTATTAATGTAATATATATAATAAAATAATAAATCAGCCTTCTGAAGATGGAGCCAAGGTTCTCCTCTCTCCCCTCGTCCTGGGACCCCTGTGACACCACCACAGGGTTCCATGGAGGCCACAGCAGCAGCTGCTCCTGGAGCTGAGGAGGCAGCCTGGGATCTCTCCTTCTCCGAGCTGTTCTGCACATTTACTGGAAAAGGAACGAGGAAAGTGCTCTCAGATGGGAGAAATCACTTCCAGAAGCTGTTTGTGCACCAGGTCACACGGTAGCTGCTGGGAAGGACCAGCCCAGATCAGGGCAATGCAGGGTGGCAGCTCCAGGCTGACTTTTGGCTCTGTTGCCTGCTGAGATTTTCCTCCTGCCAATGTTTTACAACAACCCAATCCCACATTTTACCTGACAAAGTGGGGAATTTACTCCTTGCCAGCTTTATTTCCCCCGGCTGAGAAATGCTGCAGCAGAAATCCATCCCATGTGATAAGGCAAATCCTGCATTATTAAAAGTGAGGGGAAGGGAATTCTTTAGCGGCCCTGGTGAATATTTGAGGGAGGTTTTTTTTTCAGGATGTCTGGCTGTTATTTCATCTCGCTCATCCACACAAAATAATTGGGAAGTCAAAGCACAGCAAATATCTCCTGGTGCTCGTTGGCCAGGACTGGGACATTATTGGGGAGTTAAGTGGATAATGGTGTGAAATAAGCCTGTAAAAACCAACACACTTCAGAGTTAATATTTTTGCAGGGTGCAGTTAAGTTACTGTGACACATCTGTCATAACTCTTCTGGGGAGCTTCAGAATGTGTCTGATCTTTCCCCCTCGGAGCTGAAATGGATCTCCTGAGCTTCAGGAAACCCAATCCCCCCAGGTCACTGGCAATAAGCTCTGCAGTGTCAATACAGGCTGTGGTTACAGTGGCAGCCTGCAAGAATCCAAGGCCTCGTCCTGGCCTGAGGAATCTTCATTTCCACCTGTGCACCCCCTCTGCAACTCATTTTCCAGGGTCTGGCTGGGATATTCTGGCCCTCATATCCCGGGGAAAGTTCCTGCACCAACCCTTCTAAAATCCTTGAAAACTTCTGGATGAGGAGAATCACAGAATCCTGAATCAGAATCACAGAATCCTGAATCAGAATCACAGAATCCTGAAGGTTGCTTTCCTGGGCAGGGATGGACACTGAGGCAAAAAACCAAAAAAATGAAATTCTCCCTGATTCATCTGTTTTGTTTGGGTTTTAATACTTCATGAAGAAAATCATTTGGCACTAAGAATTTCTTTCTGGCCGAAAATAAATTCGGATGATTAAATTTTATTATAAACTAATGGAGGCTCTAAAAAAAGTTGAGTGAAAGGTTCCACACATCAAAAATAAATGTCATTATAGGGCCAACATTCCAGGATGTTTGGAAAGCTGGAGTTCCTGGGCTGCTTTATCTGAGCACTGATGATGAATTCCTCCATGAGGACTCACCCTCCTCTTCATCCCCCTGCAGTGACTCTTTCTAGGGTTTGTCTGAGCTGAAACCACCTCATGCACCTTGGGAAGTGGCATTTTCTGTCCCCAGGTGCTGTTTGTGCTCCCAAACCGAGCAGCAGAGTGGCAGAAGCAGAGATTGCAGTGACCAGCTCTGCTCTGGGCCCCTGACATCCAAAACTTTGGGATTTCTGTCCAATCCAACTTGGAAATCTCAGTTCTCGCTCTGGGTCTGGGCTGGCTCTGCTGTTAAAGGAGGAGAATGAAAAGGAGCTGAAGTTATTCAGGGGTGAAAATGGAAATGTGTTGGATTCCTGCAGCCTTCAAGGGCCCTTGTGGGTACCTGGGATTCAATCCTGCCCTTGTAGGCCGAGCTCTCACAGACCCCATCCTCTGCTTGGTGTTAAGCTCTGATTTCCAGGATTTTGGCTGAGCTCAGCCAGGAGAGGGGATTCATTTCCAAAGGAACAGACCTAGCTTGGGTTCTGCTTTCAAAGAAACCTGAGGGTGTCTGGGCTCAGAAAACATCTTCAAACCCAAACCACCCTCCCTGGCTTGGCCCAAACCCAAAACCCAACTGCAGCTTGCTCCGTTTGCAGGACAGAGGGGAAGGAGCTGAGAGGAATCTCAGTCTCCAGCTGTGAAATACCTGCAGATGTTGCCTTTTCATAGGGATATTCCCTGCCATCGATGATTTGAGGGGGTATTCAGTGAGGAGCAGATATTTGATCCCATGGCTACGGGGCAGTTTTGCAGCTCTGGCACTGAGCTCCTCCCTCAGCACTAAACAGGGAGCTCCACGGAGATGGTTGGGGTGTAGATGTTCTGCAGAGCCCCAAGTTTAGAGCTAGAGGGGTTAAGGGCTTAAAATGGAAGAGAAATGGAGTGAAATCATGTAAAATCCTCCGTTCTTGCTGGTGCTAAAAGGTTAACTCCCCAAATGGGCCTGCTCTGGAGCCGATCCTGTGGTGGCTCTGTGGTTTCCGCCTATATAAATTTGATAATATTTTACAAATGCAGTATATGAAATATATTCTTAACATGTGTTTAATACATTTACAATCTATTAAAATGAAAAACAGAATAGGCTTCAAATACTGCCGGGGTATTTGCTTAATGCACTCTGTCTGGAACACGTTAAACATTATTTTAGAGGTAATTGAAACATTTCACACACATTCACCCTGCGTGCTGCGTGTGTGCTGCATGCACTGGGGGCACACAGGATGGGTAGCCAGCCTGAGGATGGAGAGATTCTGGCAGCACAAATTTCCCTGGAAGCACAAATCCCCTGCACCTTCACCCCCAGAGCTGGCGTGGCTCTCCCAGCTTCACTGGGAACAAATAAATGAGATCCAAATTTACCCCGAGTTGCAGGGTATGATTGCAGCTGGTTTCAGCACACAGCCTGTCAAAGCAGCCATTAAACCCTTCTCAAATGGGTATTTCTGTAAATACACCCGGGCTGGGAATATTCCTGGGTAAGTATTTGCTCAGTTTCACAACATGTTCCTCTCCCTCGTGCCAATGTTCCCAAAAAGTGAACAAGGTGTGGGGAGTAATGATGGAGTGGAGTCCTCGTTCCTGCCCAAATAAATGGCCACAAAGGCTTGATTATAGTCTTTTTCTGTTAATTGCAGGCTTTTCCTCATTATCTCCATTTCAGGTTCCTGGACAAGGCAGGGTGATTAATAAATTACATATCCCTCGATATTTAATTTATTAGGGTGATAGAGTGGCCATCAGTGCTTCTGGTGGAGTGGAGAGCAGTGAAAAATGGGGTTTATTTCCACGTGTCCCACACTTCTTCCTCCTTCCTGACATTTCCTCCTCTGCTTTTGGTATGAGGAGCCCACTCCTCACTTACCACAGAGCTTTATTTTCCTTTTCTCTCAACCTAAAGCACCAAATTGTGCCAGAAATCCCGAGGGAGAAGGGAGCTGCACTGCAGGCTGGCTGTCAGGAGAGCTGCACCTCGTGCTGAGAGATTTGCAGCTTGGACAGAAACCATTTTTGTCCCATTGAAGCTCCAAAAAAAAAAAAATCTGTTATTTCTTTGCTCACACGGCGATGTTTTCTTTTGTGTTTGGGATCCAATCTCTTCTAGAGATAGGAAAGAAAATAATTCAGGGAAAAAAAAAACCCCAAAACACGAGGGATGAAAAGGAAGAACTCAGTGAGAATGAGATAAGAGCAGTGCTTGGAGCGTTTCTGCCTCAGTCTGGGACAATGAGGACCTTGATGTCTCAACTCCTTGCTCCCAGCGGAGCCTTTCCTCCATCCACGGCCTCCTCCCAACCTTTTTAATCCTTCCAAAATCCTCTCCCTCTGCCAAGTAATGTGGGCAGCCATAAATTTGCCCTGGTGGTGGTAGCCTGCAAACAATTCATCACTTCAGCCTCGCTCTGGACGCTCATCCGAGCTGGGAGCCATTGGAAGCCAAAACACAATTCATCAAAGCCTCAAACAGACAAAATTTAATCTCATTAGAGGCGTTTGGGCATGTCCAGTAATTTCTGTATCATCCTTTCTCTGTGGCTCCTTCTGGGAGTTGTCTCAGCACACAGGTAAAACAGAATGATTTTGAAATTATTTGATGTGAGGGAGCAGATAATCATTTTCCAAGGGCAGCTCCAGCAAAAAAAACTTCATTTTTATGTATCCTTTTCATTTTTATGCACCCTTTTCCTTTCCATTTTTATGCACCCTTTTCCTTTTCATTTTTATGCACCCTTTTCCTTTTCATTTTTATGCACCCTTTTACTTTTCATTTTTATGCACCCTTTTCCTTGTCATTTTTATGTATCCTTTCACTGTCCCTCTCCCCATTTCATGGGTATCTCAGACAGACAGAGATTGTCCTTCATATTCCGCTTTTTTCAACAGAAATAACTTTTTTTACCAATGGAAACTCAGGCTTTGCAATTATTTTTAAAAATAGAAATGATTCCTCGTTGTTTATTTATGATAATTATGAATCTAATACACATACAATAATAAATATAAAACTATAATAAATATAATAAATATAATCATGATAATGAATATAGTGAATATAATAAATATAAAATATAGAAATATAATAATATAATAAATATAATAAATATAATAAATATAATGAATATAATACATATAATAAATATAATGAATATAATACATATAAGAAAGAAAATAAAGAATGGATTTATAAATTACAAAACTCCTTTTCCAGTTCTGTTAATGTTCTCTGTTCCTGCAGATGCTTTGAGGCATCTTGCAGACAAATAGGACAAGCTTTGAAAGGGTTTTGCTAAAAATAAAGTGTTAATTTTAGCCAGAAATGTTCTGTGTTCCTCACCGAGGGCATCTCT
>JAYJLY010000070.1:1715478-1732832 GCA_036873505.1 Acanthis flammea
CTTTGAAAGGGTTTTGCTAAAAATAAAGTGTTAATTTTAGCCAGAAATGTTCTGTGTTCCTCACCGAGGGCATCTCTGAGTGATCCCTCAAAGCTCCTTTTTAAAAATCTCTTTAAAGGTCGTGGCAGATCTCAAATGTAAATACAGATTTAAATTTAAGTATGTAAATGTAATGGAAATGTGAATTTGCAGTGACTGTCTCTGCATTTTGGGCTGGTTTGAGCTCAGCTCTGAAATGCCCACCAGCTGCTTTCCAGAAAGTTCAGGGATCATTTCCAACCCCCCAGATAATTCCCATTATTTCCTCTTTCTGCCCGATTTTGTAATCCCTTTTCCCCAAAAAAGTTTTCCTGAGGGGTAAAGAAGCCCCAAAATCTCCCCAATTCCATTTGGGTCTCACTTTCAGCCCTGGATTTTCACACCTCTGGGGAATGGAGACACAACCAGCCCAGGAATTTGGTTTCTGTGGGAACATTTTTGGCAGGGCAGGTTTGATTCCTCACCTCCTCCCTTTCCTTTCATCTCCTCCTCGTCCATCCCACCCCATCCAAACCCCAGGTGCCCTTTCCAGCCCAGGAGCCCAAAGGAAAGTTTGGAGATTACAAATGGGAACAAACTTCATTTCAGCAGTAAACAAGCACAGAAACGACCACATTGGTGTCAGGTTCTTGATAAATATTGGGCCTGACGTAGGTTGGGGTTTTTCCTTGGATTTCTGCTGGCTCTTGGCATTCCAGGAATCCTTTTTTTTTTTTTTTTTTTCATACTACAATTTTTTCTTTTTTTCTTTATTTTTTTTAAATGAGCTGAAATCGTTTTCCAGCCCCTGACCATGGAGTGCATTGTATTCATCATTTATTGACACGGTCACAAGCAGAAAACTGTCTGAAATCTCTCCTGAACAGCCAAGTTTAGCTCCAGATATTTATTTTTCATGATATAAGAAGAGGTGTGAACCAAGGGCAGTGTTTGGTGGGTCATAGTGGCAGCTAATTTTACAGAGGAGACTCTACACCATCATTAATTCAATTTAACTTAATCTAATTTCATTTGATTCCATTTTATTTTACTTTTTTCAACACTTGCCCTGTGGAGTCCTCAAACCCTAAACTTTGTACCCGAATAAAAACCCCACAGGCACCGACTTTGCAAAGCAATGAGGAAATTTCCACATGAAAAGTCCTGCAAGCTGCCAGGGCAGGAATTCTGTGGCTCAAGCAGAACTTATTAACCACAAGACATTGCTGAAATATCCACCAGATGCTTTGCCCCATCCCAGGCTGAGATTTAACTCTGAGTATGAATCAGCTCAGGCAAATTTTTAATCAAGGACTGGCAGAAGAGTGCTAAAAACGGGAAAAAATTGATTTTATATAAAATAAGAGACTCTGAGGAAATGAGAACTCTTCCAAAAGGGATGAGATGATGACAAATTGAACTTTCCAGGTCTAAGAAGCCTCGAGGGTTGTTTTTTTTTCAGAGCAGTGTCTCAAATATAGGAGTGGCTGAACCGCAGAGAAATCCGACTGCCCACATTTTCCAGTGAGTGTCCCTTGGAAAACAGGTGACTTTGCTGGTGTGGAATGAGAGGTTTGAAAAATCTCTGCAGTGGATGAATCTAAAATAAAGTTTAATCAGCACATGGCAGCCCTGAGTGCCTCCTTCTGCTCAAAGATTGGGAAATCTTTATACAATACAGTGAATTTCAGCAGACCCTGAATAAAAGTGGGATGGCAGAATCCAAATAAATTTGGATTTATGAGGGTGCCTCTCCACATTCCAGTGTTTGCTTGGGTCCCATCCACTGGAGAGATTCTGCCTCATGGGTCTTCCAGAGCTCACCCAAAAGTAGAAAATCTTTTTAACTTGATGGGCACAGGATCCATGTGGAGAAGGAGAAAAGCCCTGAAAAGAGCAAAAGAAGAGCTGGGAATCCTCAGTGCTGTGGGAGCAGCAGTGCTGAGCCACCACGTGGAATTTTGGGGGATTTGGTGACACAGCCCTGAGGAGAAGAGCCACCCCTTCTACCCTGACACTCTGCTGGGTTACCCAAAAAATCCTGGGCAATTCCTGCCAGAGATGTGGATGCTCTGCTGGATTTTAGGGACCACACAGTGATCAAGCTGATGGTTTGCTTGCACAGCCCCCCTGTCTGGTTTGGGGATGTTCTGGCCATATTCAGGAGCTGCATTCCTGGTGGTGCCCAGATTCCTGCTCGGATCAATTCCAGCAGGTTGGATGAGCACTGCAGTCACATTGTCAGGCAAAAAACTCATTCCTTCCACCCCTGGCCAGCAAAACCAAACTATTCTGAGTGTTAAACACCCTCAATTAACTCATCAAAAATAAGGTGGACTTCATTAATCTGAAATGTCTGCCTGGAGTTTTCATTTCCCTGCCCCTTCCCTGCATTATCTCTCCGAGCCCTGCAGCTGCCCCACCTCAGCCTGTGGCCAGGGCTGGGTTTGTTTATTTGTACTCAGGCTGGAAACCTCCAAAAATAAACGAAGGATCAGGTGTGGAGCAGTGATGCTGGGTGACTCAGAGGTGGCACCAGGCCCAGGAGTCACCACTGCACCCATGGCCTGGCTGAGGACACCACAGCTTCTCATGGGCCTGAACGAGACAGGGCCTCAACCTTCCAGGAGGTCATTTTTGGTCTAGAACCTTCTTTTCTTCATTTCTCTTTGTTTTCTCCTCTGTTCCACTTGTGAAAATGGAACAAAAACATTTGAGTTGCCTTTCACTCAGTGTGAAAGTTACTCACAGCTTTGTCAGGGAGGCCAAGAACGTGGCAGTGCTGGGGTCTCTCCTGGCCATCACCTACCTCCAGTCATGGAATTTTCAGCCTGGATTGGCTTTTCCCTGAAGAATAGCAGCAGAAATGGGCTCTGCTGCATTTCCCTCACAGCATCCCAGCCCTTGCTGGTGGAAGGAACAGGAATCAGGGAGGTGGCATCAGGCCCAGGAGTCACCACTGCACCCATGGCCTGGCTGAGGACACCACAGCTTCACATGGGCCTGAGCGAGACAGGGCCTCAACCTTCCAAGGGGTCATTTTTAATCTAGAACCTTCTTTTCTTCATTTCTCTTAGTTTTCTCTTCTGTTCCACTTGTGAAAATGGTGCAAAAATATCTCTTCTCTGTGAGTTACTCACAGCTTTGTCAGAGAGCTCAAGAACGTGGCAGTGCTGGGGTCTCTCCTGGCCATCACCTACCTCCAATCATGGAATTTCCAGCCTGGATTGGCTTTTCCCTGATGACAGCAGCAGGAATGGGCTCTGCTGTGTTTCCCTCACAGCATCCCAGCCCTTGCTGGTGGAAGGAGCAGGAATCAGGGATGTTCTGCAGCTCCCAGGATGAGTCACGGCTCCTCCCGGGGTGTTTTTCCTACAAATATTGCTCAAACAAAACAAACAAAACAATTGGTGGCTGGAGCCTCCCTCGGGTGCCTGGGAGATGGAAGTGTCCTCTGGGTGGGTGGCCAGGGAGTGGCTTCAGCTGAGGCTGGGACAGGGACAGGGACACCGCAGGCTCTGTGTGGGGTCAGGCGGGCACTGGGTACATCCAAACCCCAAAGGAATGTGGGGTGCAGAACGGGGCAGCAGCTTCAGCTCTGCTCTTCCCACCCTTGGGCTTTAAGGTTTTTCTGTTCTGTTCTGGTGTGCAGCTTTATACTGAGTGTTACTGGGATCTTTTCATAGGGTGGGGAAGACAAATTCTAGCTGGATTCCAGCTGGAGACTTGAGGTCAATCTCTTCAAACTTCAGTACCCACAGCATAAAAAACGTGAAATGAGGAGGGTGGGCAAGGAGGATGAAAGTTCATCATTTGAAGCTATTAATTGGCTATTAGTTGGCTCCTGTATGCAAATGGACTAAAACTTAGAAAAATGTGAGATCTTGTGGCCAGGCCTTCTTTTGCTTCCATCTTGGAGCCATCCAGGTGCTGCCAGGGTGTGGCTTTGAAGACTCTTCAAGAAATATTCACTTTGTTCCTTTTCACTCTGCCTAGCCTCTGTTCCAGCTCCTCAAGGCCTCAGGTGTTTGGGGACAGTCATGGGCTGTCCCTGCAGTGTCCCCAACACCTCCCTCAGGGACAGATCCCCCCTGAACCCACAGGTGTGGCTCTGCCATGACAGAATTCCCACCCCCTGTGCTCACGGATCCAATTTGGTTGGCAGGGCCCTCATCCTTTCCAAGTTTCATGGCGAGTTAGTCCCATATTCCTTCCCAAAATGCTCTTATCTTTCCACTTTTACAAAATATCCACTGCTCCTAAAGTTTCCAGCCTTTTTCCAAATGACTTTTTTTTTCCTCCTTATTTTTTTTCTTTATTTCTTTTTTTTTCCCCTGTAAGAAAGTGAAATCTGTGTGCTTGCTTATTAAGCCACTTTATTCTTGGCAGGCTTTGAAAAAAAGCCCTACTTCAGCAATTCAAGCTTTTCTTCCTGGAGGCACAATACTCAGACACGAGGAAAAGAAAGTCGAGAAGACAAAATAAACACATTTTTTCAGGAAGACTCGAAGCCAAGTGGAACTCTCAATGAATGATTTGAGAGAGTTGCTGCTTTTGATATGCACAAATACATCCCAGCACTGCAGGCACACACCACATCCCTGGGTTCTGCGGAGCTGGACAGGGAGAGGGGGGAAAAGCAGAACAGATCTTGCAGTTTGTGCCTCACAATGGCTTTGAAATGCAAGCACGGCTCAGGAAAGGTTGTGTGAGTTCATAAATGGTGAATTTGTGTTGCCCAGACTGAGGGGAGGAAGGGAAAAATCCTCCATTTTTCACTCAGCCCTAAAATATTCCAGAATATTTGGACATCTAGGATACAATATCCTAAAGCTTGTATTTGCTTTCTACTCCACATTTATTTGCTTAAATCAGAGGATGTAAGGATGACTTGATTTATACTTTGGTCTAATTCACACCAAATTTATTAAAAATTGTGGCAGATTCATTGTTGGGATGAGTTCCCCTTCTCCCAGGAGCTTAAAGGTGCTGGCTGGACACCAACCAGATCCATAATATCCTGGAGAGAATAATTAGGATTTTATCTGTGACTTTAATTAGTATTTTCAGGATATTTAGTAGTGTGTTTTACCCTCTTACCTTCCTTAAAATTAAGCATTTTTATCCAGCAAAAAGAACCCAAGTGGGAAGACTGAGTGAACAAAAAAACGGTGGGGAATCAGTGGGGAAGTGATTCCCACAGAAAAATACAGAAAATAATATAATAAATCATCCCAGAGGGTCCTGGCCATGCAAGAAATTGCTGCCACAAAATGTCCTCGAGTTGAGGACACCCAGATCTGTCACATGTCCTGGAGCTGGTGTGTAAAAGGAGTCAGGAATTTTCTCATGGAGCTTCTTGCTCCTTATTCCTTCTTTCATTGAGGACAAAGAGGCAAAACCTCCCACAGGGGAAGGAAAAAATGGATTTCACTCCCAGCTCTGCCTGACTGCACGAGGTTTGTGTGTCTGCCACAACCTCACCCTCGAGGTGACCAGGGAGGACACTCTGGAAAATGGGAATTCTGGATCCTCTCCAGGCAACTCCAGCCTGGTTTTGTTCACAGTGATGAAGAAAACCAAAGGATTCAATGAATTCTGAAGTCCTGCACCCTTCAGGACCAGCTCAATGCCAACAGTCCTTCCTTACCCCCCCAGTTTGGGTCACAACAGAACCACAGTGGGCAAGAGCTGTGACAGGGTGGGATGGAACCTGTGCCGCTGCAAACATCCCCTGGGATGGAACCTGTGCCACTGCAAACATCCCCTGGGATGGAACCTCTGCCGCTGCAAACATCCCCTCAGATCTCCCCTTTTGTGCCTTTAATGTCCTTGAGACTGATTCCACCCTCGAGGGTTCCACATGGGAGGGACAATCCCAGCTCAAGCCCAGCTCAGCAGAGCCCATCACACCTTTGTCATTCCCATGGCCTCAGAGATGAACAGAGCAAAGCCAATGAGCAGAGAAAAGGCACAAAGCCCTGCATCACTCCAGCTGAAATTGAATTTGAAATTTGGGTTATGCAACAACATGGCATTGTCTCCTTTTGTTGAGGCCACCAGCTCCTGGAGGTCCTGGGCGTGTTATTGTTCTCAATTATCACACTTCTCCCCTTTCTCCCTGGAATCCTTCCCTCTGGCTTGCATTGTAACAATACCTCCAACCCATGGGCTCCGAGCTGGATTTCAATCTGTGGGGCCACTTTCACTCCATAACCCACCACAGAATGTTCAGCCTCCATCTGAACATGCTGCATTAATTAAATTCCCAGAAACAAACAAACAAACAACAATTTCTTAGCTTTTTTCCTTATTAAGCTGCTTTGGTGTGAAGAATAAATCTTTACATTGAGAAAAAAACCCCTCAGCAAGCGAAGCCAGACAGTAGCTGTGTCTTTTGGCAATGAGAATAATCTAATAAAACATCACCTTTCAAAGACAAAAAAAGTTCCTCTGGACACTCAGTAACGTCACCTCGGCACGAAATATATTCCACTCTTGGTTTGTGTTTTTTGGACCAACGCAGCTTAGGATGGTTGTTATCCCAAGCCCATGCCACCAGAGTTGGAATTAATAATATAAACGGAGAGCCCAAGCCCTGATTGACAGCTCTGATTCTCTTAATACCTCCTAGTTGGGCTTCCACCACGGTCAGAAGTTAAAATTTATTTTGACAAGCTTTCTGCTGGTTATGGAGGCTGGGAGCTTTATACCGGGGTATCCAGTGATTAAATATCTGGCATAGATTATCAAAAACCAGAGGGGGAAGGCAGGGAAGGCCTCCTGATGACAAACTGGATCCCGCCGCGCGGCCGACTTGGTTTTAATTAAGTTATTACCGCCCTTAATGGGAAGGGGCTGTTCCTTTGTTCTGTGGCAAGGCAGCAGACAGGGACAGAGTGGGGAATGTCAGCAACTCAATTAAGGCAGGGCAGCCTGGAGGATGCTCCCAGGGACACCGAGGTGGCCCCGGGAAGGAGCTGCCCGGGAGCGGCCGGGATTGCTGGGAGAACGGGGACGGGGTCTCAAAGCCCAGCAGGGTCAGCAGGAGCAAGTCAGGATTAAGGGGAGAGCTCCTGGCCTTAATCAGAGGGTTCAGGGTAATTAAAGGCAGAATTGCTGGGAGCCAGCCCCTTTGTTTCCCAGGATTGTCCCCGTGGTTCATTTTCCAGAGTGCCTCAGTGCACTGGGTATTTCAAGGATGGTTTGTAAAACCATTATTCATTATCTTCTTGGTCACCTGCACCAAACCCCTGCAAGATCAATAACAGAGAAGGCAAGACAAGCCTGTCTTGTTTTATTTTATTTCAAAACCTACAGCCTTGTTTTTATTTTATTTGAAAACCCCAGCTCAAAGCATCATGACTGGCTCCAATTCAGGTTTCACTGAGAGTAAATTCAGCTCAGAGAAGTTTGGTAACACCAGCACGATTAGGAAAACCAGACACATTAATTTTCAGCCTTAATTTCATAAAAGTTACTGTTGTTGAACAAGGAAATATCTGAGGTGCTGCAAGTCAGGAGAGAACAGTGCATCTTACAGAGAAATGCATGAAAAAACCCTTTAAAAATTGTTTTATGCTCTTGTGGAGCACATAACCTGAGAATTAAAGATTCTCTGTGGAGCCATCCAGCCTCACCTCATAGAGCAACGTGACTTGGTGGGGGGTAAGATGATAAAACCCACAGAACACCCTAAAACCCCCCTGTGCAGAGCAATCCTTGTACAAAAGCAAGCAGCAGCAACAAACACCCCATATCCCAGCCCACACCCCGCTGGCAGCGTTTGTGTGAAGTGCAGTCAGGCAAGGATGCTCCATATGGTCACGAGAATCCCTGGGATAGAGGGAGTAGCCACCCAAAACCAAGCCCAGACTATACACTTTACAAAGAGGCAATCCCCGTGAAGGGTTTAGGAGGGGAAAAAAAAAAATTAAAAAAAATAGAGAAGAAAAGCCATTTTTGAAGTCTAAACTTTCCTGGTCAGGGGTACGTGTGGAGCTGTGGGTTGTTCTCGCTGTGTGGGTGTGAAAGTACAACTGTTGCAGTGTTTAAACTGGGGATATTTGTTGGTTTTAGTGGTAAAATTGATGTGGATGGCAAAGGGACGGGGAAGAATTGCACATTTCTCCCTGTGCACACACAGCTGAGAGAGGGCTGATGTCTCCCTGACGATAGGAACTGCTGCAAAGACTCCAGGGGGTCCAGAGGGGATCCCAGACAAAACTGGGACAGTTCCTCGAAGGTTAAGAGGAGGAAAAATTACACATTTTAATTGTTGAGAGGCAATTAAAACTGTAATTTAAATAAAGTGTTATCACGGCTATAATAACAATAATTATTATTAATATATTTCATTTTAACAGCACTAATCACTGTAAGGGCTGATACAGGCAAGATGAACAAAGTGCAAATATTTTACTGGGCACAAACTGCTGAGAGGAAACATATTCTGAAATCAGTGGATTTCAATCAGCACCTGAAGGGTGAGGTTTTGGTTTTTCCTCAGTGAAATTGTCAGAATTTTGGGCACCCAAACTGTTCAGCCCGAAATATTTTCACTCTGGAATCAAAGAAATATTTAGGAGCAGCAAGAGGCTCACCAGGAGGAGAAGTAACAGGAAATCAGATCAGAGGGAGAGGATTTTGGGGAAGTGTCTGCAGGGCTGGGATCCCCATGGAATTCTTTAGTCAAGAAAAGAGAAAGTTGGACAGTTGGCTCCTGTGTGCAAATGGAATAAAACTTGTAAAAATGTGGGATCTCGTGACCAAGCCCTCTTTGGCTTCCATCTTGGAGCCATCCAGGTACTCAAATGGACTAAAACTTGTAAAAATGTGGGATCTCGTGACCAAGCCCTCTTTGGCTTCCGTCTTGGAGCCATCCAGGTACTGCCAGGGTGAGGCCTTTGAGGGCTCTTCAAGAAATAAAATTAATTAAATAAATAAGATAAAATTAAATCTTCCAAGCTACAAATGGAGAAGATCAGAGATGTGGGAGATGTGATTGCATAAAACATTGGCTGCACCTAAATCAGGGATGGTCCTGGGAGGGAAACCTATCAAATATCAAGGGACGTGTCAAATATCACTGATTTTGTGTTGAGGGATGAACAATCTTGGATGGCACCAACCACTGTAGGTGAGACAGTCACAACACAAAGCAGCACACTCATTTTCAGAAGGTTTCAAACCTGGTTTTATTCTGGCATGAATGCTTTTATCCATCCTTACCAAACTCATGAGTTTACACTCATTGGTCACAAAGACAAACCAAGAGCTCACTGGAACAGGCAGCTGCAGTTTCTCTTATTTCTCCTCCTTTCTTGGTTTCTGTGTCAGTGACCTTGGTAGGAAATTCTTCCAGGGCTGAACATGGATCCTCTAATCCAACTCCTCTCTGGCTCACAGCAGTGGCTGTAAAACCTCTTCCACAACCAACCAGAGATGGCACAAAATATTTGACATTTTCCTTGCGTTTTCCGCTGGTTCAGCACAAAACTGCAACTTCTGCTGGTGCCTTCTGAGAGCTCCTGCTCCAGAAACATCTTTTTTACCTTTTTTTCAAGCACTGCACTTGATGTTCCACATGGAGCTGGTTCAGATCCAGGGACAGAACTCCGAGAGCAGGTAACATGAATGGAAATTATTCTTTTTTACCTTTTTTTCAAGCACTGCACTTGATGTTTCACTTGACGGTTCAGATCCATGTACACAACTCTTAGAGCAGGCAATGTGAAGTGAAATTATTCTTTTTTCCCTCTTTTTCAGGCACTGCACTTGATGTTTCACTTGGAGCTGGTTCAGATCCAGGCATCCTTTAGACAATTATGGAGCTTTTGTATAGGAAATGAACACCTAATCCCCAGATCCCACGAGACCCTGCACCCTTCTAGGGGGAATATGCTTTTTTAAGAAAATCCTTTGCCCTTTGCTTGAAGAAAATCCTCTGCCCTAAATCTCATAAAACAAAGCAGCTTAGGGATCCTTGCAATAGCAGAGCTGAACTAAACACGCTTTAACAAAGTTTCCCTTTGTCAACAGCATCTCGGTGAGCTCCCTCCTGCGGGATGAGTGTCAGGCTTCAGGCTAATCTCGGTAATTCTTTAACCAGAGATTTGCACGTTATTAAGTGGTCGTTTCTCGGTGGGTGGAAAGCCATCAGGCAGGGCAAGGTTCCTCCCGATGCAGATTTCAAACGCTCCATTCTTCCCTGAAAAGCCCAGCGAGGTGTGTCCGGCCGGAGGGACCCAAGCGGTGAATAAAATCAGAATAAAATGTTTATCGAGGGTTGTTCAGCAGCTCTGCCCGCAGACAGGGGGTTCTGGGCGGCCCCAAGGTCTTTGCTGAGCCTGGCTTAATCTCTGCAGGTAATTGCAGATCCCAAAGCTCAGGGATGTCACCAGGGACCCTCCAGGTGACCCCGGGAGGACCTGGCCAAGCTCAGAGCCTCACTGCCTCCAGCATCCTCAGCAAAGCCTCTCCTTTGCTGTCATTTCAGCTGAATCCTCATCCTCCTCTGCTGGATCAGCCTTTAAAATCGAGTCAATATAAAAATACAATAAAGCTGGTCACACCAGATATCTCTGAGGGTTTGGCAACGCTGCCCTGTTATAGAGAGTGAGAAAAAGAAATTTGTTTTTTGCTGGGAGTACCAAACACTTCCAGGAGCAATCTCAGGTGTGACACAGTCGCTCCCTACAGCAAACCAGGGCTGGGCATGTCCAGCACTGCCCAGAACACCCAGGGGAGGGTTGGGCTGGGTCATCTCCACAGGTCCCTTCCAACCCTACACATTCCGTGGTTCTGCCATTCAGTGACGAGTGACAAACACAGGGAGCGGCTCATGAAGCCCTGCGAGAATTTCCAAGGTGGGAGACCAGGAGGAAATTGGAAAACGGAATTCTCCATGGCTCGGTGGAGTTATTTTGGTGAATAACCCAAGGGGCTCCTCGGGAACAATCCACCCCATTGTCGTTTATTTCCAGGATCGCTTCCATGACCAGCTCCCACCTCCTTCCCTCAACAAACACAGCCCCAAACTCCCCCAAGGGCTTTGCTGGGTCCCTGTGCAGGCAAATCCCTGTTGGCACTGGGGGCTGATCCTCTCCCTCCTGAGCTCCATCCCAAACTCTTGTTGGCACCGGGGACTGATCCTCTCCACCCTGAGCTCCATCCCAAACCCCTGTTGGCAGCAGGGGCTGATCCTCTCCAT
Source organism: Acanthis flammea (assembly GCA_036873505.1). Classification (NCBI taxonomy): domain Eukaryota; kingdom Metazoa; phylum Chordata; class Aves; order Passeriformes; family Fringillidae; genus Acanthis; species Acanthis flammea. The sequence goes on from JAYJLY010000070.1 coordinate 1,726,709, forward strand.
ACTGAGCTCCATCCCAAACCCCTGTTGGCACTGGGGGCTGATCCTCTCCATCCTGAGCTCCATCCCAAACCCCTGTTGGCACCGGGGGCTGATCCTCTCCCTCCTGAGCTCCATCCCGAACCCCTGTTGGCACTGGGGGTTGATCCTCTCCCTCCTGAGCTCCATCCCGAAGCCATTTGCGTGTGGCATTTGCATGCTGATGTCTGTGCCGCCCTAATGGTTGGATTTCAAAGCACATCTCCTTCCCTTTTATCTCCAGCTGAATGAGATGTCTCAATAAGCGCCAGATAAAGACGGAAGTCTTTTGTCTGGGACCGGCCAGGCAGGGCCAGCTGTGAGCAGAACTGGCTGAGGTTTCACAGGCTGCCTCCAAAAGTGGAGCTCCAGCTCCTTTCAGGCTGCAGGAGCAGGCCAGGGGGACAGGCCTGGCTTGCACACATGGCTGAGTGTCTTCCAGTGTTTATTTTTCCTTCCCCGAGTTATTTTTGATAAAGGAGTTGCGGGGAGAGAACGAGAAGAGATCAAGAGGGAAGCAAGAAAGGAAGAAAAAGAGGATGGACGTAGTCAGAGCTCTGATTTGCATCCAGTGGGATTTTGGATGGTAGATTAGTTTTATATCAGGGTAGACCTTGGCATCTGAGCCTCTGGGGCAGACATTGTTCAGTTGTGGAACAGTGGGAGACTCCTGAGGAAGCGTTTGGCTCTGATTTTAAAGGGACTTGCTTTTGTGCTCTTGGGTTCGGTGACCTGCTGAATAAAATCCAGCCTGGCACTGAGAAATAAAGGCTGTTTTCTCAGACAGTTAATAGTGAACCAAATTGTGTCTGTCTTAGAAAAACTGTCAGCCTTAAAAGTTTGTCAGTCTGTCTTAAAAGAACCTTCGGTCTTAAAAATTTGTCGGTCTTAAAAAATTGCCAGCATTAAAAAATTGTCTGCCTTAATATTGTCTGCTTTAGAACTGTCTGCCTTAAAAAAATTATCCAACTAAAAAACTGCCAGCAGGCCTACAAGATGTGGTAATTAAGGAAGGATTATGACAAAATCAAGGAGTAATCAGCAAGTGGATAATTTTGAATAACGCCTTTCAGGGCTCTACCAAGGATGAAACCTCCAGCATGGTGTTCCACACTGGTCACACCCCAAACAGGTTTGCACCTGAAATGCCCCCAAAAAATCCAGCTGGGTTTGCTCCCCAGCTGCTCTGCTCTGCAGGTAAAATGAGTTCACAGATTTTCGTGGAATTATTGGAATAAACATTGAGTTTAAGCCTGAGAGGTCTCAGAGAAGAGTTTAAAACCAGCAAGGCCGCGATGTTGTCAGGATTAAAAACGACAGAGCCGAGGAGCAGCTGCTGATTTTGGTCCCAAACCAGCCCCGAGTGAGGTTTGTGCAGAACTTGGCTCTCCATAAAACGAGGACAGAGCACCACCAGCACATCCCTGACCACATTTCCCACCGAGACTTGGGTGTCACTGCCCTCCACCACCACCCCATGGGGCTTCCAGGGACGAGGACGAGGAACTGCAGCTTCCCTGCAGGAGCTCCAAGGGGTTAAACTCCTGGGGAGAGAGTGGAGGCAGATGGGGGAGTCTCAACCACGCGCCCATCTGGGAAATGTCAAGTGTTCTCACAATGTTTTTCAGGGTTTGTAATGTGGCTGCTCGCTCGCATGCATGAAAACAGCATGGGAATGCAATATTTCCTCCTCCATGTGTGGTGGAGGCCTCCAGTCCAGCTGTATTTTGCTTGTCATGTTCCTGAATTCTGACACCAGCTCGAACATGCCAGTTCCTACCAGAGAAAATGCATTTTCATTCTGTTCCCTGGGTGAAAAGCGCATTAAAGGCAGAAGAGAAAACCCAGCAGATCCTGCAGCTATCAAGAGAGGCTTCCTTTATTTATTTAATTTTAGACAACATCTCATTTCATCAGAGGAGGGGGGAGTTGAGTGGGTGGGGGTAAGACTGAGCTTGAAACCATCCCAAAAAGGAGAATGTGGAAGCCTGGGCTTGATGCCACAGAGGAAGAGAGCAAACGATGACAACATTACTGTCACTGCATTACCGCAGGCTGTAAATTAAAGCGGCGGTAAGCAGTTTAAGCACCATTCCTGTCTGATTCATTACAAAAATACAGTAGCTCTGTGGGCACAACAGTCTGCCTCTCCGAGGGGCTGATGGATGATTGGAAAGTTGCATTTGGGCTGCCTGAGCCGTGTGTTTGCAGCGTCCCAAGCGGGGCAGCAGCTGTGTGGCCGCGCTGCCCCGCGGCCAGGCCCCCGTGCCTGATGGGCTGGCTCTGTCTGAGCAGAATTGTTGTTGAAATATGGGAGCCAGATCCTGCCGAGGTGTAAACTGGCAAATCCCTATTAAAGTTAATGATTTACTGGTTCAGCCCAGCTGAGGTCTGGCGCTGGGCGGGCGGGTGTCAAGAAGAGGAACTATTTATTCCTCGGTGAACCATTAACTCTGGGTCCTTTCTGTTCATCCCTGCAGTTAAAATTCCTCCTGTGCTCCTTCCAAAGGAAAAGGGGTGATCCATACATGACTCACATGTGCACACCCCACCAGCACAGGCTGCAATTAGCACTGCTCAGCAGAGCCATAAGTAACTGGATTTTCCCTTCTCTGCCAAGCCAAGCACAGACCTTCTGCGTGGGCTCATTACCGAAATATTTGGATGCAAATCGATACAGCAAAAGGTCCTTTTTGGGGATAAAACAATGCTCAGCATCTCAGGCTTGCTCAGCTGTATTTTAAGGAGGATTCCGAGAAGCTTTGGGAAGCACAGGTCACATCAAAGTGTTCAAGTGTCAAATATCAAACCAAAGTTTTCTGAGTATTCCCAGTGTACACACACACACTGAGCAAGCCAATGATTAATTAATCAAAATCAAGGTGAGTATAATCAGGAAAGATCTCCAAACTTCACGTTTTTCTGCAAAATAGCTTTGATCAGACCATTTTCAGCCTGCTCCACCCCGTTCTGCTGGAAGTTCTAGAAACGTTGTCTGCAGTGGGGGTGTTGGTGCTCCCCTGCTCCATCCATCTCCGCAGGGCTGCATTTGCAGACAGCCTGAAGGAAATCCAGGTCTGCTCACCACCACAAGGGCTCCTTTTGTGGGGCAGGGTGGGTTTTCCTCCCCACAGGTGGAGGGATGGGTGCTCTGCTCTCCCTGCAGACAACAGGACACTGTCTGAGGCTCTGACACCAGGTTTTGCTGCTGTTTTCCTGAAGCTGAACCTGGCCTGTGTCGGTGTGACTGCAGCCCAGAGGAGGAGTGGAGCTGTTGAAAGGCAAAGAGCAACAGAGCTGAGAGCTGCTGGCTCAGCCCTGCTGCTGCTCCTGGAATTCACGGAGCTGCTTCACTTTGACCACGTGTGGAGCTCAGATAAAGAACTGGAAGGGAAAGCAAGCCCTGGAAAACGTTGTGATTTTACTCGTTGACTGATAAGAAACCCTCTCTGTTTGGTGGCAGCTTGTCGCTGTTTAATATTTCTTGTTCTGCTCAAATCTCAGGTTGGGAGTTCTTGGCTTTGACCTCCAAGGGAGAAGAAGCAGCAAAAATGTCCCAAAACTGCAGGAAAATCCCTCCTTTTTAATGTGACTCAGCTTGTGAGCCTCGGTGAGGTGATGAAAGAGCAGGTTTGTACTGGAGCAGATAATGAGCCCAGAATTTGTTCGAGGCTGAGAGGGGCAATTAAAATTCACACTCACACCATTCATTCCCTGCCAGCCTCACCCCCAGCCTCTGCTCTGAGCACCACCGTGGCTCAGACAGAACAAACCCAGCCTCAAGCAGCTCCTCTTACTAATCCCACCACGGGTTTGTGCAATCAGGCCCTTCCAAGAAACGGGACCACGCTTTCCTGACGCGGCTCGGGCTTATCACAGAGATTTTCCAGCTCTGGCTGGGAGATTGTTCCTGGTGGCTTCCAGGTCTTGGTGAGTCACCCCGGAACGACCACGTCAGGACAATGGGCTTGGAACAGAGCTCAGTGGGGTTTCAGGGGGTTTAACTGAGTCTGAGAAGGTTTCTCCATGGAGAGAAGGCTCTGTGCTGATTCCAGGGGCAGAGGAGCAAATCAAAGTCTTTGCTCTTCCTTAATCAGTCCTAATGACCCAAGAATGTCTGATGGCCTGAGCCAATATTGTTACTCAGAACTTTTCTCCAAAAAGTCTCATTTTAGGTCAGCCTTGGATCCAATCAGAGAGATAAAACTTAATCAAAAGCTATTTTTCTTGTCTTGACGCTTAAGAATGAAATGAACTCGAAAATGTTAGGAAAAACAGAGAATGTTTTTTCCCCTGGATGGTGGAGTCCCTCCTGTTTCAGTTTGGGGCATTTATTGCCTTGGTGCTCAGGAGCAGAACAGATTGAGCTGTAAAACAACCTCTGCCCAAACTGGGACACCTCCCCTCGCTTCACATCCATTCCAACATTTCCAAAAGTCAGAGGAGTTCCAGCCACCCCCAAACGAAAGGGAGCTGGGAATTATGAAAAAGATTGTTCTTTATTTCTGGAGAGCTGCTGACTCTTTCCTACCCTGGGGATTAATTCTGTCCAGAGAAAACAAAGCCACTGTCACCAGATCTGATCTTTTCTCCCTTTAATGGGTGAGGACAATCCACATCCACACACGCCACAAACCCAACCCAGGGGCACAGGACTGAGCAGAACACTCTGGCGAAACTAAAATTAGAAAATGATTATTCAAACCCTGCACCAGCTCCAGCTTTTAAACCTGATTCTCCCCAGAACTGCTCTGTTACCAGGATTAATAAATCAGCTGTTTTTTCCCAGGATTTGCTTCCCCCCACAGCCACTTGCCAGGCTCCTGTGGAATGTTTGACATGACATTGCTCTTATCTGCCTGCCCAGCGTGGGGCTGCTCCCTGCAAGGCTGGGATCCATTTATTAAACCCCACAGAAGGTCGGGCTGGGGAGGGGGTGCTGCAGAGCAAGGTCAGCCCTAATAACGTCTGTATTTAGATGGATGAACTGCTCGGGGCTGCCCCACCTGCTGAAGGCTCTAACGAGCCAGCTGAGAGTTCCTGTCAGAGCAAACATGCCCTGCTCACTCCAACCTGTGCAGGGCTGAGCACCGAGAGCTGCAGGAGCCGGCGTTTGATGGCGATGAAAGAAATAAAAACAGGCCCAGAGAGAACATTGAGGGGGGAAAAAAAACCTGCCTGGCTACGGAGAGAGATATAACAGCCCCGATTTATTTAGGCCTGGCTTAGAGCAGATTGGTGCTGAGTGAGAGGGGGTGTTTCTCCAGGAATGGGTGCTGAGAGTGAAACAGCTCCAGGTGCAGACAGGCTCCTGTAAAGCCTTCCACACCCTCCTCCTCCTCCTCCTCCTCCTCCCAGCACGGACAGCACATCCATTCCCTCCTGAGAGATGGGCACAGGCCTCAGGGAGGGATTCTGCTGCTCTTCCCGGGGAGAGGAGCTTGAATCCATGGAGTTGTGGGATGGTTTGGGTTGGAAGGGACCTTAAAGATCATCTCATTCCAAAAGGCCTGTGGTGCTTTGGGCACAGAACACGTGGGATGTACAGAATTCTCATGGAACACGGGAACTGCCAGTCCAGCTCTTCCAGAGAAGTTGGCTGCCCTGAACAGGGTGAGTTTGGGGGAGGATGTTCGGGATCCATCCCTGGTACCCACGAGGAGGACATGGCTGCAGCCAGAGGAGCTGTGTCACCACCACCAATACCAAACTTTTCCCTGTCCCTCTGGGATCTCAGGTCACAGTGACAGCCTCCCGATGGTGAAATCCAGGCACAGCCTTTTCCAAAAGCAGAAAATCAGGGACAGAGGGGCTGTGGGGCTGTCTTGGGACAGGGCCATGCCCAGCAGCGCTGATACCCCCTTACCCCTCTCCCCTTCCTTAAAGACACCACTCCCGGCTGCCCGGAGCCTGCTCCCCTCCCTTTTCCCTCAAATCGATGAAAATCGCTCGAAATTGAGCGAAAACTTGGTTTTTCTGCAGAAAAAAGGTGAGCGGTTCCACGCTGCCACCTGCCGGGCAGGGCTGGGAACGCAACGGGATGGGATGGGATGGGATGGGATGGGATGGGATGGGATGGGATGGGATGGGATGGGATGGGATGGGATGG
>JAYJLY010000070.1:1736904-1747900 GCA_036873505.1 Acanthis flammea
AACAAAAGGGAGCTGGGGCAGCAAACTTGGGGTCAATGCCTTCATCAGCTGGAGCTGGAATTGGCAGATGAACCCCAGTATGCAAATGGACCCAACTTATAAAAGTGTGAAACCTGTGACCCCTTGTCCATTTTGGGTGGGCTTTGTCTGCCCTAAATGTACCTGAAGGCCCTTCAAGAAATAAAACTGCTTTTTATTCCTTTTTTTTTTTCTGTTTTTAGGTCACTCCAATGCCTCTAATCCTGTTTGACACCCTGGGGGCAATAAAAGTCCCAGTGTTCCTAAATATGACACTCCCAACAGATCCCAGACCCTCGGTGTGAGGGCTGCCCAGCCCTTCCCAGCCCTGGACACCAGTTTGGGCTCATCAGGTGGGGATTTAAATCATCCAAACATCCCCATCTTTCCAACCAAAGATGGAAGTGAGGGATTTCTCCTGTCCCAAAATGATGGGAGAAATAAATGGGTTTTAGGATTGGACCTACTTGAGATGGAGAACAGGCTCAAAACTGAGCTTTAGTCTGGAATTATAATAAATGGATGTTTCTGGGAGAAGAGGGAAATATTGTGGCAATGAGATAATAAAGATATTGACTGAGATCACTCGGGGAAGGATTCAAACTTTAATAGCACAGGGAAGCTTCAGAGGTGACGTTTTGTTGTCAGAGTGCCTAAAAATGGGCAGCCAGGGCCAGGGCCTCACAGGAAAAACAGAGGAAGTTTTTAATATGTGATGAAAATAAAAAATAATTCTTTCTCAGATTATACTTTTCTCTGACTCAGAGATGGGGCAACTGAGAGCATTTTAAAGATTTTGAAGAAAAGAAAACCCCAAAATTCTTTTCAGTGCAATTTAAAAAAAAATTAAGTTCTTTTTTTTTATTCCTCCATTACTCTGGCCTTTGCAGGGAGACACTCAAATTTACCAGAATTCCCAAGTGTCTGAAATGCACTTCCAAACCCGAGGATTCCATGTGGAAAAGAACATTTTGGTGCTGTTCCTTTTGAGACTGGTTCACAAACATTTCTGCTGTGAGAGGCCTTGAAAATGAGAAAAGAAGGAAGACAGAGCGTGCTGGGACTGATCTGCCCAAATCCCTGTGGAGCTCCTGGAAACCCAAACCTGCCGTGAGTTATCAGCCTCAGAGCAGGATGGAAGAACATGCCGAGCAAACCTCAGCTGTATCAGAGGGGAGGGATCAGGAAGTTGTTGGAAAATCAATTAAATTTAAAAAATTGCAAAAAAGAAGCTCTGTGCTGGTCAATGAACAACAAGTGAATGGAACTGGGACGTGTGGGGGCAAGGGGGAAAATGCAATGAGAAAAAATAAATGGGAGATGTGAAGATAAGAAACGAGATCCATTCCAGGACCTTCCCAAGGTCACTCCAAGCTCTGGGAAAGGCTCCAGCAATTCATGCCCCCTTCCCTCTCTCCTCCAACAGAACAAACCTTGCTGCCAGTGTCTCTCCTGAGATGCCCACACACTCCCCAAGGGGCAGAGGGGGGCACAGCCCGTTTTTGTCTGGGCAGGTATCAGTGTGGGCCTTGTCTTATCTGCCACCCGCGCCAGGTCCCTGTGAGGGCTCTCCTGGTGGAGTGCTGATAACGGCGTCCATGAATCGCCATTTTCACCCCATTTTCACCCATTTTCACCCATTTTCCCTGATATCTGGTCATTAAAATCTGCATAGAATTATTAGGTCTGCAAAGAGGACATGGTAACTTTCTTAATGTTGAGTTGTGCAAGGCCTTGAGGTAACAGAGAGAAATCAGCTGAAATAAAAAACAATCGATATTGAGCACCCCCAAGGACACACATGGGTATCTCTCTCAGGATGCCCACACACACTCCCCGTGGGGGCCCGTTTTTGTCTGGGCAGGTATCAGTGTGGGCCTTGTCTTATCTGCCACCCGCGCCAGGTCCCCGCGAGGGCTCTCCCGGCGGAGCGCTGATAACGGCATCCAAGAATCGCCATTTTCACCCATTTTCACCCATTTTGACTGATATGTGGTCATTAAAATAATTGAATAATTAATAAATTAATTAAATAATTAGGTCTGTCTCATTGTGGTGGATCGTGCAAGGCCTTGAAGTAACAGAGAGAAATCACTTGAAATATAAAATAATCAATATTAAGCACTCCCAAAGACACACACGGGTATCTCTCTCAGGATGCCCACACACACTCCCCGTGGGGGCAGGCAGAGGGGGGCACAGCCAATTTTTGTCTGGGCAGGTATCAGTGTGGGGCTTGTCTTATCTGCCACCCGCGCCAGGTCCCCGCGAGGGCTCTCCCGGCGGAGCGCTGATAACGCCGTCCATGAATTGCCCTTTTCAGCCCCGCGCGCCGTGGGCAGCCAAGCTTTATCTGCAGCCTTGAGGAAGGAAAAGCAGAGACCAGCTAAAAGCCTTTCTTTCCCCTCGTTCTCTGATGTTCTGGAAGGCACTTGGGGAGATTAATATTGCGGCGGGGCCCTCCTCCTCCTTCCCCTATCCCCCAAAATCCCCGTTGCGACCGAGCGCGCTGATAAACTTCAAAATAAAAACAGATGTGGCAGGAAGAATGATTTATGGACTCCCCCATGTGCTCCTGTGCCTATGTAATGCCAGGGGTTTGGGGTTTTTTTTTGGTTTATTGTCCACTTAGAATTATTCAGTCTATTCCTGCTTCTGAATATGAGCAGGAAGAGAGGAGGGAACAACACCCAGAGCTAAAACCATGAGCGTGAGGAGAGGGGAGCGCTGCAGAAATGGGCTGGGAAGTGCCAGAAATCCAAAGTGGTGGCTGCACATCACAGATGGGAAAAAACAGGGAAAAGAAGGAGGAGAAAAGGAAAAAAAAAATCAGGAATTTTTTGGAAAATCAATTAAATTTAAAAATTGCAAAAAATAAGCTTTATGTTGTCAATGAATGGCAAGTGAATGGAACTGGGACATGTGGGAGTGAGGGGAAAATGCAGTGAGAAAAATAATTTGGAGAGGTGAAGGTAAGAAATGAGATCCATTCCAGGATCTTCCAGCTCTTTTCAGTCCCAGGTGAAGACATAAAAAGTGTGTTTGGAAAAGCTTGGAGCTCAAACCAAGCAGGGAAATGAGGTTTGGGAGCATAAATTCATCACAATTTTGGGATAGTTGTGATTTGGAAAGCTTCACTTCAGGTGCCTTGAATGGGAGCTGATAACACTAATTACTGATATCTGGTCATTAAAATCTGCAGTAAATAATTAGGTCTGAAAAGAAGACATGGGAATTGTCTTATTGTTGTGTTGGGTTGTGCAGGGCCTTGAGGTAACAGAGAGAAATCAGCTGGAATTAAAAATAATCCATATTAATCATCCCCAAAGACAGACATGGGTATCTCCATCAGTGCCCAGGTAAATCATTGACAAATTAAGTGTAAAAAAAGAGATTTTGGTGGAGAAGAGGGGCTTGAACTTGGGGGAGAGCTCATCCCCAGCCGTGCTTGTGGCGCTGGAGCAGCCCCCGTGCATTTCTGCCTTTCTAGCATTTCATGCCTGTTTTCACTCAAGTGTTTATTTCTATAAACAGACCCAACCTCAGAAAACAATCTAATGACATCCTTCCTGGGGGAGCAGGGGGCAGGAGTTTCCTCCAATTCCTCCGGAGCGTTTCCGCCGGGGTTTGATTTTCAATAATCCGAGGGGTAAACGGCCGCTTTTGAACTCTGCCCTCTGCCCTTTTTATTTGGCAACCTGGGCAAAGATCAAGCCCAGAGTCAAAAGTGTCAGCAGAAATGGCTGGGATTTGGGAGGGCTTCCCTCTAGGAAAGGCCTCGTGATTATGTTTACAGAATTCATTACAAACTCGGGGCCCAGATTAAAAGCAAATGTCTAAGTGTCCTGTGGGGAATTGCAGGCTTGGGGATGCGGCTTCCCAGGGATTTGTGGGGTCTGCAGGAGTCTGGGAGCACCCCCAGGAAAAAAGGGGTGCTGGAGGTGAGGTGGGGATGTGGGGTCATTGAATGGCCTGGAGGGAAAAGTGAGGGGAAAAAAGGCAAAAAAAGAGTTTTGCCACTTAAAGCAAGACTGGGAATGCAGGATGGAGCAGCTCAAAGTGGAGACACAGCTCTGGAAATATCTGATCATGGAGGAATCCCTGGTGAAGGGAAAGCAATCCTGGCATGAAACTGGGACAGTCCAAGGCAGAGATTTCACCAGACATTGTTGAAACCAACATGGTATCAAAATCGGCATTTCTAAACCAGAGATTTCACAAAAAAAATGTTAAAACCAGCATGGTATCAAAGTCTGAACTTCTAAACCAGAGAGATTTCCCAGAAAATGTTGAAACCAGCATGGTATCAAAGTCTGCGCTTCTAAACCAGAGATTTCACCAGAAAATGTTGAAACCAGCATGGTATCAAAGTCTGTACCTCTAAAGACTGAGGAATTTCACCAGAACCTGCTGAAAACAGCATGGTATCAAAATCTGCACTTCTAAACCAGAGATTTCACCAGAAAATGTTGAAACCAGCATGGTATCAAAATCTGTACCTCTAAAGACAGAGGAATTTCACCAGAACATGCTGGAAACAGCATTTTATCAAAATCTGCACTTTTAGTCTCCTTTTGAACCCCTGGAAGAGCCGTTGAGCAGCTCAGTCTGCATGAAAGGGCCGGGCAGCTCCCGAGTTCTCCATTCCCCAGCTCCTGCTGCTCCATGCCAAGGCAGCAGATCCATTTCCCACCCCACTCCTGCTCCTGGGGCACCAAGGCCCACACGATGCCCCAGGAGTGCCACGTCCCTGTGGGGCACAGGCTGGCATTCGTCATTGGGAGGGAGGATCTGGGAGCACCAGAGAGGCAAATCCTTGGAGCAGGTCCCTTTCCTTCTGCAAGGACCTGGCGGTGATTGCTGCCCCAGGGCTCCTCTGCAGCACGGGGGGCTCAGGAAGAGCTGGAAACCATCTGGGAGCTGATGAGCAGGAGGGGTCAGCACAGGGAGCCCCTCTCCACATCCAGCAGCAGCCGCAGGGAGCTCGTGGGCACTCGCTGGGCTGGGATGGGGTGAGGAGGAAGCGGCTGAAAAGCAAATGGTTTGAAGTTGGTTCCTGAAAGGGCTAGAGATAACTTGGAGGGGTTTTTTGGTTATTACTATTTTTTGGTTTTAAGTATTATTTTTATTTTAACTATTTTTTTGGTTCTAACTCTTTTTTGGTTCTAACTATTTTTTTATTTTAACTAATTTTTGGTTATAATTATTTTTTGGTTATACCTATTTTTTGGTTATAATTTTTTTTGGTTATACCTATTTTAACTATTTTAACTATTTTTTGGTTATAACTATTTTTTGGTTATAACTAGTTTTTTATTTTAACTACTTTTGGTTATAGCTATTTTTTTTATTTTAACTATTTTTTGCTTATAGCTATATTTTTATTTTAACTATTTTTTGATTTTAACTATTTTTTGGTTGTAACTATTTTTTGGTTTTAACTATTTTTTGGTTACACTCTTTTTTTTAAACTATTTTTTGGTTATAAGTATTTTTTGCTTATAACTATATTTTTATTTTAACTATTTTTTGTATTTTAACTATTTTTTGCTTATAACTAATTTTTTATTTTAACTATTTTTTGGTTATAACTATTTTTTGCTTTTAACTATTTTTTGGTTATAACTGTTTCAATTCAGAGTTCTTTGTGACAGGATTTGGGGAATCAAAAGATCTTTTTTTAATTTTTTACTGAGGTTTCCTGGATGTCACTGGTGAAGGCAGGGTTATTCCCAGTGCTTGGAATCCTTTGGAACAAAACTGCTTTGGATATCCCTGACAACCCTGACCCAGGGAATGTCCTGAACAACCTCTTGGAATTTCCTTAATTGCTGATATTACTGATTAACCTCTTGGAATTTCCTTAATGACTGGTGTCAGTAGTTTCCTTAATTACTGAGATCAGAGAACCACAGGTTTGGGTTGGAAAGGACCTTAAAATCCATCTCATCCCCTGCCCTGGTCAGGGACACCTTCCACCATCCCAGGATGCTCCAAACCCACCCAGCCTGGCCTGGGACCCTTCCAGGGATGGGACAACCACAATGTCTAAGGGAAAAAAAAAAATCTGAATAAAAACAATGCTCCTTTCCATGTTTAAATTCTTCTGCACAATCCCAAAGAGCCACTGACCAACGTGGAACTGCAGCATCGCCTCCATCTGGATTTTTCTCCAATTTGTGCCAAAAATCTCTCCCCATTTCCCCCAATTTAACAACTTCAGCGTTGCCTTGAACACTTTTGGTTCCACTGAAGCCAAAGGGGCCAGGGCAGAGCCCTGGGGGGCTCTTTGAAGGGTCACTCATCCATCAGGGCCCTGGGCTGGGGCTGCCTGGCCTGGGGGGCTCTTTGTGCTCACACAGCCTCCCTGCAGCTCTCCCCAGAGCTGGGAATGCCCAGCACTTTCCAAGGACAGCTTTGGATTTCACTCCAGCCTGGCTGTCAAACTCTGTGTATTTTTCCAACGTCAGGCAGGTTTGGAGATGGAGGAAGGAGATAATGGGATGATAAAAAGGCTGGAGCAATTTGAAGGTAGCTTTTAAAACATTACACACGGCACAGGAGAATTGACTTTCCCCCAGATTTGAGGCAGAACTCGTGTCCAGAGTGAGCCAGGAGCAGATTTTCATAAAGAAAATATATGTGAGCATGTCCCAACTGCACAGGAACAACACCCACCCCACCATGTGCTGCTGCAGCTTTCTTGGGTTTATTTTTATTTTTTTTTTTTTCTCTCCAAGGCGTATTTTCAACTTTCTTTTCTATCAGCTTGTAAAACATGATTTTTATTCTTCCTTTAATGGCCTGGGCTAATTACTCCTGGTGACCTTTGACCTCCAAGTGCCTTCATTTATGGTAGCACATTCCTTTCAACAGAAACATATTGGGTTTTTTTACAGGGTGCTGATGCCTGGCCTGGCAGCCCAAAGCTCCAAATCCAGCAGCATCCATGGAACAGCCTGCTCTGGGAGCCAAAACCTCCTCCAGCTTTCTCCCAAACATTGTCAGAGTCTCACCTGGGCAGAAACACCCAGATTTCTTTCCATGTTAAAATTCTGGGGCTGATTTGTGGAGAAACGGCAAAATTTGGAAAATTGGGAGAGCATGGCAATGGAGCAAAGGTGGAAAAAATCTGGTACAAAAATCCCTGGAGGTCCAAGGCCAGCTTGGAGCATCCTGGAATAGCTGAAGGTGTCCCTGTCCATGGCAGAGGGTGGAAAAAATGAGTGTGAAGGTCCCTTCCAGCCCAAACCATTCCATGATTCCCTTGGTTTATTTAATGCACCAAATTTCTGAGGAGGGCTGGCTCTGGTGGTTCAGAGACACAACACACTCAAATCTCATTTACTGAGGGATCCCTGCATTATTTCCACTCATTGTCACACTACAGGGAAGACTTTTAGTGCTCACCCCTTCCCCAGACAGAATTCTGCTCCTGAGGATTTAAAATCCAGGCAGAAAAAAGAAAAAATTTAAAAAAATATATAAAATCCAGGCATGGCCTGAGGTTAATCCCAAAACTCAAATTCAGCAAGTTTATTCTGCTGGAAACGTCACAAAAAAAGTTCCAAAAAAATGCATGGAAGTAAATTAAAAAACTAAAAACCCAGAATCCTGGAGGATTGTGTACAAAGAAGGAATTGGGGGTGGGCTCGTGGCTGGGGAAGTTGGTTGGGTTGGAAGTTGTTCCTTCTGTCTTAACCTCTCTCTGATCTTGCACAAATTGCTCAAAACCTGCAGCTGGAAATTGCTGAACCTTCTGGCCTAATTCAGAAAGTCACAGGAGCCCCAGATGAACACCAAATTTAAGCCTGGTCAGGAGGACACTTGTGCAGATGGCAGAGCTGAAGAGGAAGAGCTGAACTGGGGTTCCTGTCCCAGATTTTCTGTGTAAAACCTCACGTGAGGAGGAGCAGGAGCGTTAAACACATCAGAGCTGCTCCAAAGCTGCTGCAAGCAGGGGAAAACCCAGCCAGGCAGTTTCTAAGTGGGCATGATGCAAAAAAAAAGAGAATTATTCTTTGTCAATCACCATTTACCCCGAAACTGCCAAGAAAACCCAAAAATCTTTTTTGGGGTTTTTTTTTGTGGTTTTTTTTTTTTTTTTTTTAATTTTTTTTCCAGAGATGCCCTCAATGGACAAAAATGTTTTTTGGGGTTTTTTTTGTGTTTTTTTTTTTAATTATTTTTTTAGTTTTTTTCCAGAGATGCCCTCAATGGACAAAAATGGTTTTTGGGGGGTTTTTTTGTGTTTTTTTTTTAATTTTTATTTTTTTTAGTTTTTTTCCAGAGATGCCCTCAATGGACAAAAATGTTTTTTGGGGTTTTTTTTGTGTTTTTTTAAATTTTTTTTATTTTTTTTTCCAGAGATGCCCTCAATGGACAAAAATGGTTTTTGGGGTTTTTTTGTGGTTTTTTTTTTATTTATTTTTTTGGTTTTTTTCCAGAGATGCCCTCAATGGACAAAAATGTTTTTTGGGTTTTTTTTGTGTTTTTTAAATTTTTTTAATTTTTTTTCCAGAGATTCCCTCAATGGACAAAACTGTTTTTTGGGGGTTTTTTTGTGTTTTTTTTTTAAATTTTTTTTTTAGTTTTTTTCCAGAGATGCCCTCAATGGAACACTGAGGAAAGAAGAGGAAGAGTCCCCCAGAAAAACGAATGTAGTCCTAGGTGTTTTGCAGTAGTTACATCGTTTTCCTGATAAGCCTTTAAGCTTTTGGGTTATTTTTCTTGGGTCTTTTTGGGTTTTCCCTCCCTCCCCTGCACTACCAGAGCCCCTCAGAGCGAGCCCATTTACTCGCCCCGTTGTCAACGCATCTGGACATCTTGTCAAAACAATATAATTTTACTTTGTAACTTTCTGACACCGGTATTTATTGCACCTGTCTCTGCTCATGATTTATGACTTGTCTGGCCAGCATTACTCCGCAGCCCCGAGTTTACAATAGCAGATAAGTGAAGCATTTGAAGTCCCGACTGGGCTGCAGATTTCGAGATGGAGATTTGTCTCCCCTCCTCCTCCCCATCCCCAAAAAAAAGAAAAAAAAGGGAAATTAAGATGAGCGTTTTCACCCGTTTTTCTGGGTGGTAAAAGTCAAGAGTGGCAAAAGTTCTTTGAGAAGAGGAAGGGGAAAAAAAAAGAGAATAATGGAGCTGTGTCTGTTAGGAGTGAAGTGATCTTTGCTTGGCAGAGGAGGGGGTGTTTTAATTAATCAATATCTGATTATCTGGGCAGCATTTTAGCAGCCAGGACTGTGTTGGTGCTGAGGATATCAGCATTATGCAGATGTTGGCATTCAGACATTCTGAATTATTATTTGTAACTTTTTTTTTTGGGATAAAATTCACTCCAGCCTAGCACTGAAACACTGGAGCCAAATTTATAAAATTTAAATTTCGTCTGCTTGAGCAACCCCACTGAACAAAAAGGGTTTATTCCCTCTCAGGAGAGGGCAGGAGAAGCTGTTGTAGATATGACTTTAAATATTTGATAAAAGTCACAATTTTACCTTGTAAATAAATCCATTTTGCTTTTCTCCTTTCCTGTTAGAAAACCTAAATTTGTGACCTTAATAACTTGACAGTATCCCTAAAAAATCATGGCATTTTTGCAGGGAATTTATTATTCCATTGCTGTTAGAGCAGGACTTTCAGATTTCCCAGATTTTCAGAAATATCCAGGCCCCCTCTCCAGCCCAGGTCCTTTTCCAGCCTGGTTTCCTTGCAGAGGGAACACAAAAGCATTGGCACAGTTTGGTTATTCCATAGAAATCATGGGAGAAACCTTCCCAGAAATCTCACCCAAGCCAAAGCAACCTGTAAAAGTGGGAATTCAGGGAATTCCCTGACTTCCCAAATCAGGGGAAATTGTTCTGCAAACGTTTTCATTTGTCACAATTCCCTTGGATTCAAGAGGTGCTGGACAGGATTTGTTATCCCAAAGGCCTTGGGAGTCTGTACCAGTGAGATTCCCCTTGGCAGGAACTGGGGAGAAATCAGGAACTTTGAGCTCTGGAGGGAAAACTCCTTGGGATTTCCATGAGTGAGATTCCCTTCACTGATCCTGTGATAGGAACTGGGTGGAAATCTGGGAATATGAGTTCTGGAAGGAAAACATTGGATTTCTATCAGTGGGATTCCCTTCACTGATCCTTTTGTAGGAATTGGGTGGAAATCAGGGAATGTGAGTTCTGAAAGAAAAACTCCTTGGGATTTCTCTCACTGGGATTCCTGCACGGATCCTGTGAAAGGAATTGGGTGGAAATCAGGGAATGTGAGCTCTGGGTATCTCTAGAAGCAAAACCCAGGAATTTTTTTCCCCAACAATTTTTCATTGTCCAAGTGGAAAACGACACAGAAAATCCCTGTTTTTCTTTTTGCAGGATTCATGGCAAACACTCTTCTGTAACACCACGGAAACACATTCCTGATATGAATATCATGGAAAAAATTCTGGAATATCATGGAAAAGAGAGAAAACCCTGGCTGCCCAAGGCTGGTCCTTCCCAGAGCAGAGCCCGCCGGGTCCGGGGCAGCCCGCGCCACCTCTCCTGCCCCAAACCCGGCTCATTCCCGGCTCCTTTGATGGAATGCCAAGGAAAACACCAGGCAGGGCAGGCATCGACTGCGAGGGAGCACGAGGGGCAGCGGGGGCAGAGATTTCCAGCAGCAGAGCTCCATCAAAAGCCTCGATTCAGTGGCCAGCCCGGGGCTTGGGTGCTCCTGGGCTTCAGCAGGAGCTCAAAAATGGGGAATTCGCTCCTGAGCTGGCTGAGAAATTCCAAATCGTGATTCCTTCGGGGAGGAAGGCACAGCCCTGCTTTTGTTCTGGTCCAAGAGTGAGTTTTTAATTCTTCCTTGCCCTCTAAAATGGGAAATATCAAGGCTGGCTCTAAGAGTGGTGTTAATGGCTAATTAATAGCTAAATAATAATCTATTAACTAATAATCAGCAGTAATTAATGGCTAATTTGGAGATA
>JAYJLY010000070.1:1769851-1790244 GCA_036873505.1 Acanthis flammea
AGGAGAAGGAGAAGGAGAAGGAGAAGGAGAAGGAGAAGGAGAAGGAGAAGGAGAAGGAGAAGGAGAAGGAGAAGAAGATAAAGAAGAAGATAAAGAAGAAGATAAAGAAGGACTGGTTTCTGCTCCAAAACCTTTATTTTGCTTTATATATATTCCTATATTCTAAAACTTTACATTTTTTACTACATGATATTACACCCTTTAAACCAAATTGCACTCCTGTGATCTTGGTGCTATCAGTTGATTTTGGAATTCTTCTCCAGGGCTTTGGGTCACAGGTGATCCTCTGGTGGGGGTCAGAGTCTGTCAGTACAGAGAGTTTAAAACTCTCAGCATTTGGGAATTTAACGGGAAGGGATTTTGGGGATCACCTCATCCCACCCCTTCCACCATCCCAGGGTGTCCTGGACACTTCCAGGGATGGAGCAGCCACAGCTCCTCTGGGAATCCCATCCCAGCTCCTTCCACCACTCCAGGACAGGATTCCTGCCCAAACTCTGCCCAAAACCTCCCCAAAATTTCCCAAAATCCCGCCAAAATCCCATCTCCCCCCACCCTCAGCAAAGGGCAATGCATCCCCCATCTGAGCACGCTCTCCCACACACCCATAAACACAGAAATAAAAATTGCCTTTGCCCAGCTCTTAAAAATGTTCTGCATCTGCTGCAGAAGCCACATTTGCCACCAGCTGGAGAGAAAACATTTTAATATGAGATCAAATATTTGACTTGACCAACACAAGATGTAATTACGTTCACTCCAACGCTCTTCCACCCGGGAAAGAAACCAGAATTCAGGGGGAAAAATGAATATTTCAAAGGTGTTTTCATGTCTGTCCTGGGAGGGGGAAATGTGGAAGGGGGAATTTTCCCTAAATAGAAGGATCTGGTTCTTTTTACGAAATAGACCTGAGTTTTCTGATGCCACAGCTCAAATCCTGTAATTATGAACAGAGCTGACAGAGTTCTTCACCTCCTTGGAGCACCTTGGCTCGGTGGAGCAGCTTTTTCCCTCAGGATTGAGAGAGTTTTTTAGAGAAAACACCCAAAAATAGAGGATTGAAGATTCTGGCTGCTCTGGGATCCCTGGCAGAGCCCACCTCGTGCTTGGGTTTGTTCCCAAATCCTTTGGACCCCCTGGGGGATGAACCTGGCTGAGGACAGGGTGGGGAGAATTCCAGCTTGAGAATTCCAGCTTGAGAATTCCAGCCTGAGAATTCCAGCCTGAGAATTCCAGCTTGAGAATTCCAGCCTGAGAATTCCATCTTGAGAATTCCATCTTGAGAATTCCAGCCTGAGAATTCCAGCTTGAGAATTCCAGCTTGAGAATTCCAGCTTGAGAATTCCAGCCTGAGAATTCCAGCTTGAGAATTCCAGCTTGAGAATTCCAGCTTGAGAATTCCTTCCTGGAATTCTCAGGATGGGTGCACAGGGGAGGCAGGAGCTGAAAAAAAGTCAGCCAAAAATTGCCATTATTGCTTCTTTTGGGGCAGTCTCCAAAGCTGCTGAAACTCAAGTTTAGTCTGAGCACCTGTGTGGAGTTCTGGTGCTGATAAAATTCCCACCATGCCAAAAATGAGGCTGATAAAATTTCAAACATTCCAAAAATTAGCCTGAAAAAAATTTACAGCTTTCCAAAAATTAGCCTGAAAAAAAAATCCATCTTGCCAAAAATTAGGCTGATAGAATTTCCAGCTTTCCAAAAATTAAACTGATGAATTTCCTATCTTGCCAAAATTTAAGCTGATAAAATTTCCAACATTCCAAAAATTTGACTGATAAAATTTTAAACATTCCAAAAATTAGGCTGAAAAAAAATTTCCAGTTTTCCAAAACTTAGGCTGATAAATTTTCCAACATTCAAAAAATTAGGCTGACAAGTTTTCCAGCTTTCCAAAAATTAAACTGATAAAATTCTCATTATGCCAAAAATTAGGCTGATAAAATTTCAAACCTTCCAAAAATCAAGCTGATAAATTTTCCAGCTTCCAAAAATTAAAAGGAATCAATTTCCAAACCTTCCAAAAATTAAGCTGACAAAATTTTCCAGCTTCCCAAAAACCAAGCCCAAACCTTCCTGGGCTGAAGCTGAGAGAGGTGAGAGGAGAAGAGGGAGTTCAGATCCAGCAGAAAGGCAGAGCAGAAGGAGCAGGACTTTGCCTTTCTGGGTGATTTATTCCCTCCACATCTCCTCCCTCCTCCCTCTTTCATCTCTGCTATCGAGCAGCAGGAAAGGTTTTGATTTTCCAACCTTTTTTTTCCGTCTGAGCCAAATTTTGCCACCTCCCAAGCTCCAATTTCGTGGCACTTTGTTCAGAGCCCAGGAGATTTGGATCAGGACTCTCTCTGTCCCTGAGGATTCAGAGAAATTTCAGACAAACCTCGGAGATGTGTAACTCAATCTTCTGAATAAATGAATAATTTATCAATTTTTTTAAACTGATTTTCTTTCAGCTTAAATGGTGCTAAAATCAGCCCCAGACATGGGGCTGACATGGTTTGTTGGTTCTGGTTTATTATTTTGGTTTTTCCTTATTTAGCAGCCCCAGACATGGTTTATTTTAATTTTTTTCTATTTATCTTTTGGCTTTTTGACAATTTTTCTTCCCCAATTTTTCCTCAAATTCTTTCCCAGTTTTTCCCCTCTGAAATTCCCCTTTTTTTACCAAATTCCCCAATTTTCCCTTCAAATTTTCCCTAAAATTCCCCCAAATTTTTCTTTAAATTTACTCCCAAAATTTGGGGGAATTTTGGGAAAAAATTTGGAGAATTTTAGGGAAAAAAATGCAAAAAAATTTGGAATCTTTGAGACAAAATTCAAGTAAGAAATGGGAAATTTAGGAGAGAGCTGGCCCAGCCCAGAGACCTTGAGCTCAGGTTTTATTTTAAACCAGACCTGTCTGAGCCACCCTTGGAAAACCCCAAATCTTCTCCTTTAACTGCACCCTGATTAAAATTTCCATTTTTCAGCTCTTTTTTATTCATGATGAGAGAAACTAATTTTTTTTGTTTTTTTTGTTTTGAGGAGAGAAAATCTGGATGCTTACTCTGGGATCTCTCAGGCAGGAAGGGTTTGACCCCAGAGATGATGGAACAGAGACTGCCAGCTCTGTTCAGATTTCCTCCCCTGATCCATTCACAGATAAATTCACTTTAAACCCTTCTCCCTCTGCAAGGCCTCCCTCATTCATTTGGAAAAACATTTATTCCGAGGAGCCAGGCTCCCTTTTCACTCTGAGCTGGCCTTTTGCTCATTTTCTCACTTGGTAATTAGTGCAGCCCTAACGGGAGCTACATTTCATACCCAAATCCCTTCACTCCATCTGCCTTGCCAGGCTCTCCAGATTTTCCCTCTCCCCTGCAGATAAAATGTTCATTTCTGTTGGATTGGTCTCTGTTCTGACCCAGGGATGGGGCAATGAGAGGTGCTTGAAAAACTTTTATTGCATTTCCAGCCTCATCTAAAAGGTGAGACAATGCAGGTGTTCTAATCCACATTATCACAATTAAAAGCCAATTATTTCTTAATTACAACACATGATAGGCATTACTTCTACACTTATAAATTATTGTAATACAAGAAATTCCCTTTCACTGCACTTATCAATGATCTCAAATTGATCAATCATCATCATCAATCATCAAATTGATTAATCATCAATCAATTTATCATCAATCATCAATTATCAATGACCTCAAATTGATTTTCTTTCCACCTCCTGTTCTCGAGTCCCTCTGGGGAATTCTCTGCCCTCTCCACATTGGATTTCTGACCCAGCCCAGGCTCTCTGGATTTTCTGCCCTTGTGGGGCTCTCCTGTCGCTCCTGCTCCAGGTTTTCCCCATCTTCTCCCACTCTTACAGCAATTCCTGAACTTCTGGGGGCCTTTTACCCAAAATTGTTTAAATACTTTTATTCCATTTCCAGCCTCATGTAAAAGGTGAGACAATGCAGGTGTTCTAATCCACATTATCACAATTAAAAGCCAATTATTTATTAATTACAACACATGATAAGCATTAGTTTTACACTTATAAATTATTTTAATACAAAAATTCCCTTTCACTGCACTTCTCAATGATCTCAAATTGATTTTCTCTCCAGCTCCTCTTCTCGAGTCCCTCTGGGGAATTCTCTGCCCTCTCCACATTGGATTTCTGACCCAGCCCAGGCTCTCTGGAGGTTCTGCCCTTGTGGGGCTCTCCTGTCCCTCCTGCTCCAGGTTTTCCCATCTTCTCCCACCTTTCCAGCAATTCCTGAACTTCTGGGGGCCTTTCACCCAAAGTTTCAGATGGGGATTTTCACCTTTAAAACATAACCCAAGTTTTCTATTTATAACTCTCTTATTTCTTTAATTTTCATGTGGCTCAAGCTGAGATGTGCCCAGACCCATGAAAAATCTGCAAGTTGAGATTTCCACAACCCCTGCAGGCCAAAATCCTTTGTTTGCTCTTTGCCTTTTCCTTCTTTAACTTCCCTGACTTTTCCAAGTACATGGAGCCCAAAATCACTCCAGAACATCACCTTGAATTTTTGGGTAACCTTTTCTCAGTCAAACTCCTCATTTCTCCTTCATTTTGAGTCCAGGGATGGTGGAAATCTCATTCTGGGAGATCTCCCACCCTCAATCACCTTTTGGGTGGTGAACACAAACCAGGTGAGTCCTGTTCCTTCAGGAGCTGCTCCTCCAGGACAAACACAAGGCACAAATGGAATTGGGATTTTGTTTTCTGGAGTGCAGCAGCACAGCTCCCTCTGCTCTGTTTGGGATCTGTTTTGGAGGAGTTTTTGGGGTAAGAAAAGCTTTACCTGGGTCCCAAATTGCACAGACTCCTCCCAGCCCCAGCTTTGCCTGGATAACCTGCAGGGAAATTTGATTTATTGCACGCTTGGGTTCCTGCTCTGCACCCCAGCGAGGTGGGGAGCAAAGCTGGGCCTGCCTGGGCTGAGTGGCTCCCATGGGCTTTGCCACACTGGCAGAAAATGCAAATTATTTCCCACAGTGAGCCCCCTGTGAGGGAGACCCTGACAGAGCAGGGAGGATTTGGACTGATCCCCCTCCAGTCCAGCAGGATGCCATTCCCAAATCTGCCCTTTCCTCCAGGCCTTTGGCTCTTGTCCCCCTGGCCTTTGGCTCTGACTTTTCCCACATTTGTCCTGGGGCTGCAATTTGGAGCTGGAGAGCCTCGAATCCATTGGGCTGGTGGAAGTGAATTGCTGGGAGCACTGTGAAAATATCGCTGGGACCGTGTGGTTTTTAAACTCCTTCCCACTGCACTCTGCTCCTGAATTGTTTCCAGCTGCTTCCAGATGCTGCTCCTCGCCTTGCAATGGGAAATGTGCGGATCCTGCCCCAGCCAGGTGCTGGATGTGGGCTTGGAGAGAAGAGAGGAGCTCCCCAAGCTCTGCTGAGAGCTGCTCTTGGTGGTGTCCCTGGAATTAATTATCATTTTGTGTCGGGAGATGGATTCACCTGGGTTTCTCTGAGGTTTGTCTCAGCAGTGCTGAGGGTCAGAGCACAAATAAAGCTTTTTTAGTTTTCTTTACCTGTGAATCAGGGGAGGTTTCCAGGTGACTTGGAGGCCTCTCCCATGCAGCACACAGAGAGTCCTGCTGGAAGCTCCAGCAGCTGCATTTGGGGCTGATGCAAATTCCAGAGCTCTCAGGGCTGGGGATGCTCCATCCCTGCAGGAAGAGCTGCCCCAAACATTAACCCTGTCCTGTCCTGGCTGCTGACAGAGCCCAGCACTGAGCCATGGAAAGGAATGAAATTCCTCTGCTGACAGAGACCTGGGAACAGCTACAGAAACCCAGCCCAGCCCAGAGAGGGTTTAGGCTCTGCCTTGGAGTATTTTAAGCTCAGAACAGATTTTGTTTTGATGTATTTTCATGATAACCTGGAGGGAACAACACGACGAGCCGAGGGTGTGAAGTGAGCGGGGCTCAATCACTTTGCTGGATGTCATCTCATCCAAATCTTCTGGGTGTGAACTTTTCTTCCCAGAAAACTCCTGTCAGTAAAAGCTGAATGAGAACTCACCAGCTCTGCTCTGCTCTTGCTGTATTACCTCCAAAAATATATTGTTTTTAACTTTTAGGAGAGTTTAACTCGTCCTGGCTGCATGGGAAGGAGATGCCAATGATAATAGGAACAGGGCTGTTAATTGATTTTAAATCCTGGTGGTCTTGAGGGGTGCCAGAATTAATGACAATGACCATCTATTTCTGCAGCCCTTTTCATCCCAGAGCTCCTCCCAGAACAACTTCCAAACGATTCCAAGGGAAGAGCGGCCAAAGCCGGGGTGAAATATGGCAGGATGGTTTTCCAATTGCAACAGCAGCAGGAATAGTGGAGAAGGGATTACTGAGCCTGGAATTCGGCCAGATTCCTCGGATTTACACACTTTTACAACATTTTCTGGACTTTTAACCACAGATAACCATCTGCAGTGCCTGTCTGCTGCTCTGCTCTCAGCTGAGTGTCAAAAATAGCCTGCCCAGGGGGATATTTTAGCAAGCAGAGCCTGCAGGGTATTAATAGATGCTGAAAGGCTCAGCTCTCCCCAAACCACTAAGGACAGCCTTGCAGTTTCAGGGGTTTTCAAGTGGTTGGAGCCCTCAGCACTTGTTTGTGCCATGGGAATTCTCAAACAGCCCTCCAAGGCTCGGCCCTCCCGGTCAGCTCTTCCATTTTCCTCCAAGTAGGAAGAAAGGGAAGATGGCAGAGTTGTTGTTGGCTTCAGGATTTCTGGGTGTTTCCTTGGGGAATTCAGTTTGTGCAGCCCCAGGTGGGTGGTGTTGGCAGGGACACGCAGAGGGGGCTCAGCTCCCTTTTCCCTGCCCCTGTTTTCCAGCTGCTCTGGATTTGTCTGCATGGATTTCCCTGCACTGAGAATTCCAGATTGCTGATCTCCCAAAGGCTGATTTCTCCTGAGCCAATGGGGGAAATTTTTCACATTTATGCTGATTCTTTTTTTTTTCTTTTCTCTGCCAAGGTGGGGATGAAATGTGCTGGAGGGAATTTCTTGTTGGATCAGATGTTTATCAGTTCTTATCTCTGTCCCAGTCTCACAAACCCTGAGCTCTGCAGCTCTTCCCTCTACAAACTAAAAATGGAGCCCCAGCTCTCTCTCCAAGGCCTTTGAAGGATCAACTGCCCAATTAAGGAATGACACCTCAATTATTTTCACTTTTAACCCAATAACCAACCACCTGTGCCTGTAATGGGGAAATTACACAAAACCACCCAAACCCAATGAGAAGAAGGTGGAGAAGAAGGTGAAGAAGAAGGTGAAGAAGAAGAAGAAGGTGAGGAAGAAGGTGAAGAAGAAGGTGAAGAAGAAGAAGAAGGTGAGGAAGAAGGTGAAGAAGAAGGTGAAGAGAAGGAGAAGAAGAAGGAGAAGAAGAAGGAGAAGAAGGAGAAGAAGAAGGAGAAGAAGAAGGAGAAGAAGGAGAAGAAGAAGGAGAAGAAGAAGGAGAAGAAGGAGGAGAAGAAGAAGGAGAAGAAGAAGGTGAAGAAGAAGGAGCAGCCTCCACCCTAACCCCTCCATCTTGCTCTATATCCATTACTGTTACAATATCCATTGATATTGATGTCATATCACTGCTATCAAATATGATATTGATGTCATATGACTCAATATCAAATTTGATATTGATATATCAATATGACACATTGATGTCATATCACTGATATAAAATTTGATATTGATGTCATATCACTGATATCAATATGATATTGATGTCATATCACTGCTATCAAATTTTATATTGATGTCACATCACTGCTATCAAATTTGATATTGATGTCATATCACTGCTATCAAATTTGAAATTGATGTCACACCATCATCATGGGGAAAAGCAGGGCTGGGTTCTGGAGAGCAGAGGTGAGTGGGAAAAGCAGGGCTGGGTTCTGGAGAGCAGAGGTGAGTGGGAAAAGCAGGGCTGGGTTCTGGAGAGCAGAGCTGGGGAAAAGCAGGGCTGGGTTCTGGAGAGCAGAGGGGAGAATGGGGAAAAGCAGGGCTGGGTTCTGGAGAGCAGAGCTGGGGCTGGGGAAAGCAGGGCTGGGTTCTGGAGAGCAGAGTGGAGGCTGAGGAAAAGCAGGGCTGGGTTCTGGAGAGCCCAGCTCGCCCCCCCGGCCCCGCTCTGCTGTCATTAATAAAGCCAAAAGCGAGAGGTGGGGCCACATGTGGTGTCAATACACTTTAATTAAGTGCAATAATTCCCCTTTTCCTGAGGTGGACGTGCTAAGACAGATTTCTCGGCGGAGATTTGGAGATTTATGCCTGCTGAGGGTTCCTGGGCTGCGCAGAGCATCAGTGCCCTCTTTGGGAGCCGCGGGATCCTGCAGGGCTCTGCCCGCTCCTGCAGGATTCCCATTTTTCCGAGCACGGAGGGACGTGGCTCTGCCAGGAAAACCCCGGGGAGCAGCGAGAAACTGTGAGGAACTGCGAGAGAAAAATCCCAACAATTATCATCTCCCTTTCTGGATCCATTGCTCATGGGTGGGATTCTGCAGAGTGCTGCTCACAACTCACCCACAGGGTCAGAGACATCTGTCAGGGGCTCAGGATGATTTTTAGGACAAGGGAAACCCTTGGATGCAGAGGTTCGTGTCAGGGGGAGCTCTCTCCATCCTGAGTAATTTTCTCAGACCCAACTCTGATGTTCTACTGACCAAGAAAAGCCTGACCTAAGATCTGGGTGGAAAAATGTGGATGGCAGAGCAAAAATTGATCTGCAAAATGCCATAAATTCGCCTTCTGTTGAAAATCAGCCACCTTGAAGGTGGAGCAAGGAAAAGTAAAACTATTTTACACATAATTCCTAGGTTTTTACCATTTTTAAAGGCTGAAAAAGAAGTTATTTAGCATTTTAAAGGCTTGTGAGAAGTTGTTGAGCAAGCTCTGCTGTGCATTGCTGAACATCTCCAGCTGTGGGTGTGTTTTTGGAGGAGAAGGGGTTGCTCTTCTCTTTCTTGGTGTTGTTTTGATGTTGGAAACTCCTCCTGCCTTATCAAGACCTGTCTGACAAACCAGAAGATCCTTTTCCAGCTGCCCCAGCCACCAAACGACATCAGAGCACGAGGTGGGGGCTCTGTGCCATCCCCGTGGGCTGGCACAAACAACAGAATGACAAAACCAGCCACGGGGATTCTGATTTTGGGTCTTGTGGGAGGACCCAAATCTCATTTTCCAGCCCTCAGTGCATTTAACACAAACACAAACACAAACACAAAACCTGGGCTGCCTTCAGTACAAATATTGGCAGATCTGCTCCACGGACAATCGTTTGTCATCGGATTTGGGAATTTTTGTAGGGATTTTTTTATCTTGGACAAAGCACACATTGGATTTCCTCATTAAGGAAATGAAGATGTTCTCCTGGTGAGCAGAGCCCTGCTGAGATTAAAGCTCTGGGGCAGAAACATCCATTGCCATAGAACTGTGAGGAGATGATTTCACGGTGCACCTGGTGCTCTCCATGGAATGGGGAACACTGGAATTCCTGTGTTCCACCTTCTGGGACATCTCTGAGCACAGGGTGCTGCATCCTCAGAGCATCCCCAGGGTAAAATTAAGCATTCAATGAATATTTTTATGTGTGCTGGAAACATCTCTTCTTTTAGGAACGCTGGGAAAATTTAACTGAGCACAAAGATGACTACAAAAAAAATTAAAAAAAAGGAAAACTCCATGGAAAACTCACTGCAGACTTTCTGTGCTTAAAGAGGGTTTATTTGAAAAATGGGGAAAATGTTTAGAAGGGCCTGAGGCAAGGAGAAATGGCTTTAAACTAAATTGGGATAGATTAGATGGGTTATAAATAAGAATAGTTTAAAATGAGGGGGGTAAAACATTGGCTGAGAGAGGTGGTGGGTGCTCCCACCCTGGGAATGTTCAAGGTCGGGTGGATGGAGCTGTGAGAGATGTGGTTTAGTGGAGGGTGTTCTTGGGATTGGTCTAGGTGGCCTTTGAAGGTCACTTCCAACCCCAAAATGCTCCATGAATCCATGAAAATTCTGCTGCAGGAGATCTCCTCCCCCTGCCTTTCCATCTTATTTTGGGCACCCTTTTGTGTCGGGGCTCTGAGGAGCTCTTCCATCAGCTCTCAGCTGAGAGGTGTTTGTTGCCTCTCTCCACCCAAACCCAGCCCAGCTCTGCTTTCCTCGGTGCTTTCCAGCTTTTTCCGTTCCCTACGATTCCCACAGGAATTGCTCCCAAACCATAAATCCACCATTCCAAACCCATTTTGTACCGAGGCAAAAAGAGCAAAGCGAGAGATTTCCAGGTAATTCCTGTCCCGGGCAATGTGGGGAGGATCAAACCGTAGAAGCTGCTGCAGGAAATTCTGGCAGCTGACTTTTGGGAGCAGCACTGGGAGCTCCATCAGTCATGTCCAGCCTCCTGCGGGTGCATTTTTCAATTGATATCCCTTAAATAACCTTAATTACGTGTACGTTCGAGTGCCTCATCCAGCAGGGAAAATTGAGGAAGACACTTATTAAAAAGAGGCACCAGCACATGTGGTATTATTTTTACAGCCATCCCGTGTGTTGATATAAAGTATTACATTTGAGTCAAACCTCATTTGGGTGAGCAGCTGAAGTGAAAGCCGAGCCGCTCCGCGTCGTGGCCGCCCAATTAGCGCGGTGATTAGCCCGGGCTAATATCAACAGAGCCAGGTCTGGGCCAATGTGACAGTTACATCACCACAGGCTCCCGGCCACTTCCTGAGGCTTCCTGCCTCCAGCCCCGGAGAGCTGCAGCCTCCAAAGGATCCCTGAGGAAAAGGAGGAATTGCGTTGCTGGAAAAGCCGGAGAGCGTTGTCTCACGGAGACCGAATATTCCTGCTGACATTTTCCAATGTTTCGTCCTAATTTTCCAACATTTTCCCCCAATTTTCCAACATCTCTCCTACATATCCAATCTCTTTTTCTCACCTACCCCTGCTGGAAAGGCTGATGAGAAATTGTTTGTTTTCACTGAGGTTTTGCTCGACCATGAATGCAAGGTGTTTCTCAAGCTACTAAATAGCAGTTTATGCTGATAAAAGCTGACATTTCTTCCCGATTTTCCAATGCTTCTCCCTGATTTTCCAACATTTTTCCCCAATTTTCCAACATTTTTCCTGCACATCCAATCTCTTTTTCTCAGCTACCCCTGCTGGAAAGGCTGATGAGAAATTGTTTGTTTTCACTGAGGTTTTGCTCAACCATGATCAAGCTACTAAATAGCAGTTTATGCTGATAAAAGCTGACATTTCTCCCCAATTTTCCAATGTTTCTCCCCGATTTTCCAACTTTTTTCCCCAATTTTCCAACATTTTTCCTACATATCCAATCTGTTCTCACCTACCCCTGCTGGAAAGGCTGATGAGAAATTGTTTTCACTGAGGTTTTGCTTGACCATTAATGCGAGGTATTTCTTTTATACTGATAAAAGCTGACATTTCTCCCCAATTTTCCAACTTTTTTCCCCAATTTTCCAACATTTTCCCTGCACATCCAACCTGTTGTTTTTAGCTACTCCTTCTGGAAATGCTGATGAGAAATTGTTTGTTTTCACTGAGGTTTGCTCGACCATGAATGCAGGGTATTCCTCAAGCTCCTGAATAGCAGTTTATGCTGATAAAAGCAGCCTTGAAGGTGCACAGGGAGATTTATTTGTTTTATTTTTCCAGAAAAAAAAGCTGTTTAAATTCCCAGTCATTAGCAGAACACGCTTGTTGCTTCCGTGGAGGGTTTACAAATAAATAAGTTCTTTTCAGAACCCCTGTCCGTGTTGATCATCTGTGGTTTGGGATTTCTCTCCCTTTCCCCTCTCAAGCATTGCCAGGAAACCAAAGCTGGCCCTGTCTTTATCTACCCCTGGACAAGAAAGTTTATTTTCTTTATTTTTTTATGCTTTGCTGTAAGCTGATATTAGTTTTGAATATTTTCACCCTCTCCTTCCATCCTCTTTTGAACTTTTTTCCGCCCTTCCAATGGGTTTATAAATCCACGGGATCTTCCAAAGATTTTTGGCTTAAAAAGAGAAAGAGAGAAGAATTGTGATTTAGGTGTGTTTACACATAGCTAGAAAAGTCTGATTTTAGAAAATTTTTCCAAAATTTTTTTGGAAAAATGGGTGTTCTGGAGGGAATTCCAGCTGTGTGTCCGAGAGGGGGAACATTACCATCCCTCTTTTTATTTCCTTATATATTTGACTCAGTTCGTGTACAAAGACTCAAATAAATCTGTGAGAGAGTTGCATCCATAACTCAGACAGAGGAGAGAATTCCATACACAGATTTATGGAAATTTTTCATGGGAGGACGTTGTAGCAGCCCATAATAATTTTCTCCCAATTAATCAGTGCTCTGGACTCTCTTTTTCTGATTGTGTTTGCAAACGACCCTTGGAAGCAGGATGGGTTGGAAGAAGAATTGGCCACTGTCCTGTTCCAGGAATAAACCCCTGGGAAATGTGGGAATGGGTTCCTGATGAGCAATTCCACAGGGATCTGAGCAGATTCTGGTGGAACATTCAGTAGCTCCAGGAAGCACAGCCACTTCATTTTGGATTTCTCAATCCTGGGTGATGATGGGAACGTCCAACCGAGGCTGGCCCAGCCCTGGTACCGGGTGAAATTTGGCAGGGGCAAAATTGGGCTGGCACCAACCACAGTGAGCCACGAAAGTATTTTGGGATAACTCTGGCTCCAGGCTGGGGATCTGCTCTAGATTAGAATTAACACTGCTGTTAATTGGTGGCTGGAATTTATTTTCCACGTTTTTTTCCTTTCCAGGTTCCCTACCCAGCTCCATCTTGGACTCTGTAATTATTTGCTCTAGAAAAAACTTCTTTACACTACTATGTTTTAACTAATTTTTTATTTTTGTAATTAACTAATTTAACCCTAAATTTCTGGGATTCTTTTCCACAGCATGGACCTGGATTTGATCCATTTCCTTTTGTGCCTATTCCATTTGCATTTACCTTTGAGATGCAGAGTGGAGCCAGAAATACATTGGAATATAGACCCAGAAAAGCACTCAGAGAAGGAGCTCGGGTACCAATGACAAAATTAAAAAAAAATTGACTTTAATAATTAGTAATTGGCACAAATAACTAATTAATTGAATTTAATAATTTGCATTTTCTACATGTGTTTCAGCCATTGTTTTTATGGACCCCCATCTGCATCGCTCGCAGTGGAACATTTCCTCTTCCCCCATCTACCAACACCTTTTTAAACACAGAATATATTTCATTTCAGAAGAAATTTTTCCCTTTTCTCCACCCCCTCTACGGGATATCCTCTGGTGAGACAGGAAGCCAAGAACTCAGCCTGGACTCATGGTATGGAATGGCCCAAAATCACTCGAAACCCACCAAATAATTTTGTTTAGAGAGCTGCTGAGTGTGTTTTATTGCCAGGCATCATTCCCCATTATCCTGGAAATGCCCAGGAGTGGATTTTTTTCCCCTCCCTGCCCCAAGCTGACATTGACTGAAACCCTTCCATGAGGGGAGTTTACAACAAGAGCAATGAGGTTGTTGCTCTCCGTTCAAACACATCCCCCTTCATTTCCTCTAATTTTATGCAATGTAAATAAATCCTCCGTGGGGCTGGGAGGCTACTGGAAAGCCTGGAATGCTGCTCATGTGTTCTAAATAAGGCACTCCCAAAAAAAGCCGTGCCTGGGGGCTGAGGAAGGGAATTGTCAGTGCTGGAGGAGAAAGGTCGAGGGGTGCAAGTGGGCTTTTTCCTGGACTTGTCCGAGGGGACAAACAGCAGGACAAGAAATGCTCTGCTCAAATCAAACAAAGCAAAAATGGGAGGAAAATCCATGGCTCAGCTGGGGGATGGCAGGTTTGGCTAAACCCAAGTGCTCCCTGAAGCTGAAGGGCTTGGCTTAACGAGAGAGGGGCTTTTCTCTGGTGGAACTCCTGCTCCTCCTGCTCCTCCTGCCCTCCACGAGCTCCAAGCCCTGCCCTGAAGAGATTTGTTGCCCACACCAGCTTGGAAATGGTGGAAAAGGGAGGTGGAGGCTGCTTTCTCAGGATCAAACCTGCTCCTTTCACTCCTGAGTGGTTGGAAAACCTCCCTGCGAACAAAAATAGGCAGTTTAAAATGATTTACTTGCAACCACAGTAAAAATCAGCTGCACCCAAGACAGCAGAGATGTTTTCATTCAATCTGATGCCTTCCAAGCCCAAAATTCAGCCCTTGGAGTCTCCCTTTGTCCATGTGACTGGTTCAGGCACCCAGAGTTGGGGGCATGGAATACCTGTCAGTTTTCCTCACTCATAATCTGGTCTCCAGTTGAAGGGCAAAATAAGAATAAATGCAGCCCTGGAAAGTTCCCTGGAGGGAAGTTCCTCCCAGGAATATCACAAAGAAGCCTCCCCCTCATGCACTCAAACTGGCAAAATGAACCTTGAGAAGATTAAAAGTATTTAAAGATGTCAAACAAAAAGTTTAACCCGGCAGAATGGTGTCTCTTGTCTGCTCCCAAATTGTTTAATGTAAGGCACAGCCTGCCTTTAATTTTAGTTTTTTTGGCTGGCTGCAAGAATTTTAAAGAGCTCCTAATGATCCCTAAATCACAGATAACTGGGGCTGGAAAGGGCCAGCTCTGCTCTCCTCATAATGTCATCCCTTGCCAGCTCTCTGTCGGGAGCGATTCTCAGTCAATTTGATCTTCAATAAATAACAGCCTGGGTAAACAGGTGAACTCACAGCAGAATAATCCTCCCAGCCCTGCCCCAACCCTCCCAGCCCCAGGGCCAGCAGGAGGGACACTTATGGGATTGGCAGCCCCTCCAGAGGGGTCCACTGCGCTTTTCCAAGGGCTTAAATAGCCCTCAAGTGTGATTTTATCCTCTAAAACATCCTAAAATATGACCACATCCTAAATGCATTAAAGATTGTTCCAGGGCCCCTGTGGTTAAATGGAAGAACCAATATCCTTGAGCAGCTCTGCAAATGGGAAAAGAAAACGGCATCAGACGGATGTGCTGGTGAATAAAGGGACTGGGATATTTTCCTTGGGGTGGAGGGAAGAACTGGGGGGTGTTTTGCCAACATTCAGGGTAATTTCTTGCTGTGGTTTGGGGCAGAGGAAGGATAATGAGGGCTGATCAAAATGAGCCAGAAAGGATCACACAACACCTCAATTCCTGAGGCTGTTGAGGAGCAGCTCAGACAGATCAGCAGGCTGATCCTGCTCCCCTGCAGGCTGCTCTTTGTCAAATTTACACCGAGGTTTTCATCTGATGAGAACTTAAACTGTCCTTCAATTTCCCCTGGCTGCAGATTCCACCCTGAGGAACGTTTGCTGTGATTTCCTTGGAGTGCCCTGCTGAAATCCCTCATTTTTCCCTGACACCTCCGCTGACTCCAGGTCCATCCCGTGACACATCAGAGAAGTTCTCGTGGAGAGAAAAGATGAACAGAGGCAGCTGAGGGTCTCAGACAGGTCCAGTTGACTTCAAATCAGATACAGGGAGAAGGTTTTAGAGACTCATTCTTTTCTCTGGGTATCCCTTCAGTGCAAACACATTTCACCTCGTTCCCAACTTAATGTCATTTTGCTCCGCTGAATGTCATTGCATTTGACGTGACGAGCTGTTTCTAATTAGGGGTTTATGAAACTAATCAGCCCAGCCAGGTAAAATCCAGTCCAAAGGAACAAACTGGGCCTGTCTGTCTGGAGGACTCTCTGCTCTGTCAAACCCTGTAGGATGTCAAACCCTCCCGAGGAGCTGAGTGAAACCAGATGTGCTCAGACCTTGTCCAGCGCTGCCTTCCACGTGGATGGAGCAGGTGTTTGGTGATTATCAGAGCCCAGGCTGGAAAACCTGGCCTGGTTTTGCCTTCTCAGAGGCTTCCAGACAATGTGGCTGAAGGAGAAAACGAGGCTGGTTCCCACTCAGCGCTTAGGGCTGCAGGTCTCACTTCGCTCTCCTTCCCACCTCATATTCCTTTCAGGATTTTCCCCCTTTTTTTGGGCTGAGGCCCAGCAATTTGCTGAGCAAGGCATCCAACGCAGCAGTGGGACACAATCCAGTGCAGTGGGTGGTTGCAGAGTACTGGGGAGAAATTTGAACTGGCCTCGTTAATAGAAGATTCCTGAAGCCAGCTATAAAATCGTTCTTTTTTTATGTTTTAAAATTCCTCCCCTAATTTTATCAGAAATTCTGAAATTTGCTCCCAAGGTTGAATTTGCTGGGCTCACCGTGTGAGTTGAAAATTTGGTTCATGAAGTTCTTTTTGCTCCACCCCCTAATTGCCAGTCCTGAGCTGTGCAGCACATCTGAACTCCCTGGAATCCTTTTTGGGCAGAGAACCAGAAGATTTGACAGCCACTGGAAAAAGAAATTCGTAATTTCTCCACTTTATCCTGGGCTGGAATTGTTCAGCAGGAGAAAATCAGAAAGTGAACAGAGGTAAAATGACTGTAACAGCAATAATTCAGTTTTAAACCACAGTCCTTTGAACGACTCTGTAAAACATTTGACTGACTTCAACTCTTTCTAGGAGTTTATTTGCAGTGTTTAATACTGAAAGGCATCTGAAGGAGTGGTTAGTGAGGGAAAATGTGGTGCTGAATATCAAATACAGGACAGAAAATTAATGTACAGCATGATTCAAACGAGACTGGCCAAGGAATAAATTGATTTCTTTGTGCAGACTTGCTCTTTTAAACCTGAGGCAGTGATTTCCCCATCGGTGCCGCTGCAGATTAATGTGAAGGAGATGATTTTCTACTAGAAATTATCAGGGATTTTGGAAACCTCATTAAAACTTCCTCACCACTCAGAGGTGGCTTTTCCATAGAGAAAGAAAATTCTCTTTTTTGCTCTTCTTTTACAGCCTGGCATCTCCTTTCCTGGCTTTGAGAGTGACTGTTCTGCGGATGCAGAACTCAGCACGTTTGTGAAAACGATTCTGCTCCGGTTCCCACCCCCTGAACGAGTCCCAGATCCATCCACCCTGGGATGCCACAGCCTGCTGGCCCTGCCAGGAACAAGGAGCAGGAAGAGGAGCAGGTTTGGCTGCCAGCAGAGCATCCTCCCTTCCCCTTCCATCCCTGGATTCCTGCCCCAGTCCCTGCACCCGGCTCCCTTGGCTGTCTGTGGCCAGGGAATGGATCTCAAAATCAAAATAAGCAGGGATGTCACTGGGATATTGTGGGAAAAATCCCTTCCCTGGGATTCCCTCTCCTGGGAAGCTTCAGCCTCTCCCTGTTTTGCTGCTCTGGAATGTGGTTTGGAGAATTGTTTACCCAGCATGTGAATTGTTTTAATTAATGACCAACCCCAGTCCAGCTGTGTTGGGACTCTGGTCAGTCACAGGTTTTTATTATTCATTCCTTTGTAGCTTCCTGATGTCTCCTTTCTCTTTCTTTACTCTAGTTTTAACATATAATTCCATATAATATAATTCCATATAAAATAATACTATATAATATAATTCCATATAATATAATTCCATATAATATAATTATATGCCCTTGTGGGCAGGGTCGGTGTTGGTTTCCTGCTCATTCAAAAAGAGTTCCACCACTTTGCTGGGAGTAAAGGGAGGAACACGTAATTAAAAAAATGGAATTTAAAAATGGAACTTAAAAATGCAATTTAAAAATGCAATTTTAAAATGTAACTTAAAAATGGAATTTAAAATGTAACTTAAAAATGGAATTTTAAATGTAACTTAAAAATGGAATTTAAAAATGCAATTCAAAAATGTGATTTAAAAGTGTATTTTAAAAAATGTGATTTAAAAATGTAATTTAAAAAATGTTAAAGCGTTGCCCTCCCCTCAGGCCTTTGCCAATATTTGCCCCTCAAATGAAAATTTGGGAGGATCTGGAGGAAATAAAACGTTCAGGTGAATCAGCCAAAGGTCTCCCTTCTCCTAAGTCACAAATCCTGTTGGTGGAAGGGTCTCCCAGCCAAATTTGGAGCTGCTGGATCCCACCCTGTTTTCAGCTAGAACTCCCCAATTCCTGGTGATCCAGCTAAAAACTGCTGGTTTTTTTTTTAATTTTTTTTTTTCCAAGAGTGTGCCTGAAAATTCCTTCTTTGCCGACCTGGATTTGCAGCAGCTCTTTGATTTGCTGCCCTGCTGCTCCCTCCTCTCCTCAATGGCTGCACACACTCCTGACTCTCCTCCTCCCTGCTGCAACAATCTCCTCATCTGGCTGAGGGGAGACTTCCAAAACCCCCAGCTTTCCTCCTTCCCTTCCAAAAGACTTCAACAATCCCCTCTCTTTCTTTTTTTTTCCTTTTTTCCCCTTTATTTCTTCTCCTTTCCTTACATCATCCTCGTGGCTCCCATCCTTTCCCCCCTGATTCATTATGTAACCATGAATCTCTCTTCAAACACATCTGGGGACGGAGGGAGAGGGGCTAATGGCTCTAACATCTGGCAGGATTATTTTGGTATTATCATTGCAGCTTCCTTCTATTTCTCCCACTTCCCTTCTGGCACTGGGGCTGACAGGGAAATGTTTCCTTCCAGCTCTCTCCAGAGGATTAAAATGAGGATTTTTCCAGTGGGTAGAGAGGAGAGGCCACGGCTGAGGGCGTTTGAGACACACAAAATATCAAGTGATGCTGTAATTTTTGGTGTTGATATCCTGGAATTCCCTGCCCTGTGCTCCCCAGAGGAGAGGAAAAGAGGTGTTCCAGTGCCATCAGCACTGCCTGGAGCCACCTCCACGGAGCCAAATCCACCAGGATCAGGTCCAGGGAAATCTCATTTCATAAACAAGAGAATGCTGAGATGGAAAAGCCCCCCAACCCTGAACTCCTGGAGTATTTGGGGGTTGGATTCTGTCCTGTAGGAGCAGGAGAATTCCAGGTGTTCTGCTCAGATCCCTCCATGCCAAACCCATGGAAAATTGGATCAGTCCTGAGAACAACTCAGGTTTGGTGTCACAGCAAACAAACTTTGCTACCTAAGGAATTCTCACTGCTGACATCCAACAATTTTTCTGCCAGTGGGATCTGAGATATTCCTTAACTCAACCCCCAAAAACTGGGTGTGAGCCTGGTGTCCAACGGCCCTGGGGATTATTTGACAAGCAGAGATCACATCCAGCAGCCCAGCAGGAGAAAGGGAAAGGGATAAACTCAGCATTTCCATCCTGGGCTTGCAGGGAATTGTCTGTGCTCCAGCAAATGGTGTTAGGGATGGTGGGGAGTTATTTACACACACCAGGATGGACAGGCACGAAATCCTGCTCTGCAGCAGCATTAGTGCTCTTCAAGGTTCCTAGTTCAAGATTAATTATCTCTTATTCCCTAATTTCATTTATAGATTGCCAGGAATTTTATTTGGAGACAAACGTGCAAAAGAAGCACTAAATACACCTCAAATCCATGGCGCTCCCTGCAGGCAGCACTGCCTTCCTTGCCGTCCCACAAGCAGGAGAGCAGCAGAGAAAGGGGCTGATAAATTAGCCAGAGATCCAGGAGGAGAAAGGCAGCCAGGGCCCAAGCCCTCCAAGACATATGTCTTTATTTACCCAAACATAAATCAAACCCAACAGGAACTCGTGCGAGTAAATCGGATCCCGTTTGTATGTTTTTCCTGACACATAAATCTGGCTGGAGCAGAATGGCATGAAAAATAGAGGAACCAAAGTCCCACAGGGCCTCATCCTTCATGGAATCTGGACTGATCACTTACCCTGCTGGGCTGGGCTCTGGCGCTCCGGGGAATCCCGGGATGGCCGGAGGCAGCGGGGTGAGCGTCGGAGGGGTTTCTGTGCCGGGCTGGATGGGGATGCTGTGTGCTACTGTGCATCCAGCCTTTAGGGATGGGATTTCCTCTTTCTGTTTGGCCTCTTCCAGGGCGCTGAAGGAAAAGCCAGCAGCTGTTCAGGTGTCAAACAGCGAAAGGCAAGGCAGGGGGGGCACAAGGAGAGCAAAGCCAACGGGTGAATCAATCACCCAGCGAGGCCAAGGAACCCGGTGAGTCAAGTTCCACCACCTCAACAAGAAAAATAAACCACTCTCAGATGGGCCTGGGCATGAACCTCCCTGGGCTGCAGCCTACAGGGACCCAGGTATCCTCCAAGAGGTGGGAGGGCATCCCTTGGATGGCACAGGGGTGGGTTCAATCTCCTGGGTTGCCACTTCCCACCATTCCTGCTGATGGAGCTCTCCCAGGGAGCTGTGAAAGTGTCCAATTGTCTGTCTGTCTGTCTGTCTGTCTGTCTGTCTGTCTGTCTGTCTCTGTCGGACACGCGTGGGATGGTTCGTGTAGGATGGCTCGCAGGCAGCCCGCGCTGAACAAACGAGCCTGGACTCCTCTGTAGTTCGATCTTCAGGTTGTTTATTATATCTTATCTATAAAGTTTTTGTTCTGCCCAGCCGAGATCCGACCAGCAAG
>JAYJLY010000070.1:1866914-1877872 GCA_036873505.1 Acanthis flammea
TGTGTCTGCCCAAAGTGGGGAAGCAGCAGCTCCCAGTGCACCTGGAGTTTGGAGTTACACACTGCAGAACTGCAGGGTTACCAACAGATGAAAAATATAAAAGCCAAAATCCTGAGGCATCAACTCCGTGTTTTCCCCGAGCTCAGCTCTCTCTGGTTGAGCTCTCAGAGCTCAGCACTTACCCCAAACCCACCCACCCACCTTGGCTCCTGCCTGCTGAGCAGTGGAATATTCCTGCCCAGGAATATTGACATGCCCAGGAGAAACCAAACCACCCCAACCACGTGAAACATTTCGCCAAAGTGCAGCTGCAAAAAGTATTTTTGCTGGGAGCAGTTGGAGCCCTTAATGACTGCTGAGCCCTGGGCACTTTTAACTCACCTAATCCTTTTTCCTACAACAGCCCCATCTTGGAAGAATCAACCAGGGACTGTGAACATATTTTCCAACTACTTACATTCTTGCCATATATTAATGATACGTGGAAATGCGTGGACTACAAATACAGCTTCCTTATGGTTGCTCCAGAGGAAGTTTCCATAGGCACCCAAACATTTGGACACTTATCCCAGCAGCTGAAATTAGCACAGGATTTTCCAAAAAGACCCTCAGGGTTAGAAGGTTTGATGGGCCTAATTATAAAGGAAAAGAGGCTCCATGTGCTCCCTTAGCAGCAAAGCCTGGATTCGTCCAGCTCTGGTTTGAAGGTGCTTAAATTTGAGAGCAAGGTCATTTCTCCAGACACTGAGTTAAGGGAGAGAGACACTTCCTCAAAATATCAATTTTTATTTTATTTAGGAGGTAAAATGGGGTCTAAATAGGTAATTTTCAGGACTCAGGGAGCAGTTTCCCATCATGGTTCATCAGTTCTCTGATACCTGCTGCTGATAAAACTCAACAAATTTATTGCAACTGCAAAGTGGGCAAAGAACTTTAATAATGGTTATTTATAAGTAATGGAAATATGTAAACAGATGAGGGAAGGAGTGACCACCCAAATAAGGGGGAAATCATCTAACTGAGAAAAAATCACTGGGAGAAGTGATTTTAGTACCTTTCAGCCCTGAGATTGGCACTGAAATGCAGATTTCAGAGAAGTACAAAAGGTCATGTGCACTTCAAAAACTGTTAGGAGTTTTCTCCTGTTTCTGTCTTTTCTCGTGATTGGGTTTCAGTTTTGGCTTTGCCCAAACCCAGCTAATTACAGCCCAAGGCTGTGAGCTGAGCCTGCAGGCAGGGCTAGCAGCAATTCCAGGGCCAGTTTTACATCAGGAGTGGTGCAAAGAGCTCAGTGATGAGCCCAGAGCGATTTCAGGTCTCTGTCC
This sequence comes from Acanthis flammea, assembly GCA_036873505.1. NCBI lineage: Eukaryota > Metazoa > Chordata > Aves > Passeriformes > Fringillidae > Acanthis > Acanthis flammea. The sequence goes on from JAYJLY010000070.1 coordinate 1,868,240, forward strand.
CCAGCCAAGGGAGAGTCTCTGCTGATATTCCATCTGGAAAGGGCACAGGCACCACAAACAGTGAAGAACTCCGTGGCTTTGGCTGCCAGAGATCCCAGGAATTCTCCTGAGTGGATTCATGGACCACTTGTTTCATGAAGGGTTCTTCAGTTCCCGGTTTTGTTGCCCACCAGAGCGATGCCGAGCTGCTCACTGGGGAATGACTTGTGGAAAGGGCTGACATTTCCTAAAGGAGCCTCAGGTCCAGCTGTGATGAATTTCCCTGGGATGAAACAATCAGGAGAGGCCAGGATTAGACCAGAAGGAGAAGATCTATTGCTCCTGCACTCGGTGATAACTTTGTTATTTATGAGTAATAAAGAGGCAGGAATTTAAATACACATATCTTCAGCAAACACCTGTGCAAGGCACCACCAGGTGGGCAGAGGGAGAGCTCCTTTCCAGTTGCCCAGGCACAGCAAATCAGCTCCTTGATGAGTTCATCCTGCTGGATTTGTCTCTCCCCACCTGGATAAATAGAACTCAGCTGTTCCCAGCCCCACCCAGGCAACCTGAGCTCTCCAGGCCCTGCCATCCCTCTGTGTCACTGCTCTGCCACCTCCACAGGTCCCTCCTGGTCCTCCCCAGTGTTTGAAGCAGATGGAGAAGGGCTTTAGGGTGTCCCCAGGGTTTGATGTGGCCTTGGCCATGTGCCCTGGGCAGAAGGAGGAGGAGCAGGGCGGTGAATTCACGTGGAGTTTTCATTTTGATCGGAATCAAAATGAAAATTTTGATGGTTGGGGTGGGAAGATCATCCAGTTCCACAGCTTCCCCTCTCCCAGGGTGCTCCAAGCCCCATCCCTCCTGGCCTGGGACACTTCCAGGGATCCAGGTACAGTGATCAATCCAAGTGGGATTGGATTGATTGACTGCTGTGAGTTTGATCTTATTTAAGGCTGAAGAACCCAAAAACTTCCCAGCAAAATTTTTTAGTCTGGTTTTCCGTTTTCTTCTCTTCCTTTTGTGACATAAGAAAAAATACAAAATGTTACTTTCTGCACTTTTAAATTAAAACTCCTCTGGAACAGTTGAGCAAAACAAAGGCTGCTCTGTTCCCCTTTTAATTGAAAGAGCAATTAGGAGACCCAGTCACACCCAGCTGACAGCAGCTCCTCAAGCCGAGGCCATGATTAATTTAGGAGACTTTGGGGAGCCTTGAGTGTGCCCAGGACGAGCTCCCAGCTCCCCTGCAGACCTCTGTGAGCTCTGCTTGCCGGGGCAGGCACGCAATTTGTGCGGGGTTTGCATTTTTCCCTTCCCTGAGCTTTCCTTTGAACATCCCTGCCCCGATCCATCCTCTGACAGCCGTGTCCTTTGGCTTAGCTGGTGGCACTCACCCCTGACACCTCCTTGTCAGAGAGGCTTTTTCCTCCTGGCATGGTTTGCTGACAATTCCCTGCCTTCTTGTTTTTATTGAAGTGTCCAGGAATTTGATTTTTACAAAGATAAGAGATCACCTGGCTGAGAGAAGTCAGAAAAAAATGTTGTTCAGCATCAAAGAGAGTGATCAGAGAGGGAGCAGGAGAATTCAGGGCAATGCCAGAGACTTTGCAGAAACTTTAACCATGGAAAGTTTATGGCTGGATGATCCCTGAAGATCCAAGAGAATTGGATGTCAATGGGAAGAGCAGCTCTGTGAGAGCTCAGTCTGCACCCAGGGGTTTGATTTAAAATTCACCTGCAGCCCAAAAGATAAAATCACATCAGAAAAAATCCCCCACACGCCTCAGACTAAATTAAAGAAATGTCACCAGTGGAACTGAGTGACATTTTTGGGGACAGCTAGAACCAGTGCAGCGTGATGTGGCAAGAATGATTTACATTTCAGCCTCTGAAAAACAGTTTGAAAGGGATTTTATTTCGTGGCTGAAGTAACTGCAGAGATCAAATCCAGTGCCAACTTCTCTGTGCATTACAGAGCTGAGGGACAAACACAAACCTGCCTCTTTCTGGGCTCCTTTTCTGTCCATCTGCTTGGATTTGGAGAGCTCAGGAAGGAGAGATTTCCTGCTCTGACATCTCCCAGCAGGATGGGGGGAGGAGAAAACCCCCATTTTTTACAAGTTCAATAATTCCAGTGTTTGGCTGCTTGTCGGTGTCTGTGAGGATCTAAAGGTGCAATTTTGATTGTTGCAGTTTTGGAGATTGAAGGGAAAGGGATGGAAAAGCCCAGCCTGGGGAGGAAGAGATGAGATGAGAGAGCATGGTGAGGCTGGATTTCCATACCTGGGCAGGAAAAGCCTTGGAATTTGGGGTGGTGAACCCAGAGATTCTCTGCTGGACCTGCCAAACTCCTTGAGCTGCCCTGGAGAGGGAAGGCTCTGAGCAGGCAGCACACAGGAGCAGAGTTTTGGGAATTTTGGTGCCACTATGAGCACACAGCTATTGATGTTTAGAGCATTGCAGCTCTTCTGTGCTCAGTTGGGGTTTAGGTTGTTTTTTAAGTGCCAAAAAGAAGAATTTGAAACACAAACAGAGTTTAAAACATGAGAATAAAGCCTCAGAAAGAGAAGGGCTGTGGGCAGGGGAACAGTGCCAAGGAATGAATGCAGGGATGCATTGGTGAGCTGAAGGGACAGTGGGATGCAGGTTTGAGGAACGTCTGGAGGAGCTGGGGGTGTTGTCCTGGAGAAGAGGAGGCTCAGAGGTGACTTCATTGCTCTCTAAACTCCCTGAAGGGAGGTTGGAGAGGGTGGGGTCGGTCTCTGACAGAACAGAAGGACACAGTCTCAAGCTAGGGAAGGGATAGGGTGGATATTAGGGAAAAAAAAGCACTGAAAGAATAATCAAGCACTGGAATGCTCTTCCCAGGGAGGGGGTGGAATCACCATCTCTGGATCTGTTCAAAAAAGGACTGGACATGGCACTGGCTGCTAGAGTCTGGTTGAGGTGTTGGGGCACAGGAAGGACTTGATGATCTTGGAGGCTTCTTCCATCCTCATCATTGATTCTGGGATTCTGGGATTGACTCTGTGATTCCAGGATTCTGTGATTCTGTAATTCTGGGATTCCATGATTCCGTAATTCTGGGGTTCTGTGATTCTGTGACTCTGAGATTCTGGGATTCTGTACTTCTGGGATTCCATGATTCTGGGATTCTGGGATTCTGAGATTCCGTGATTCCGTGATTCTGAGATTCTGGGATTCTGGGATTGTGAGATTCTGGGATTCCATGATTCTGTGATTCTGGGATTCTGTGATTCTGGGATTCTGTGATTGTGAGATTCTGAGATTCCGTGATTCTGTGATTCTGTGATTCTGAGATTCTGTGATTCTGTGATTCTGTGATTCCATAATTCTGAGATTCTGGGATTCTGTGATTCTGAGATTCTGGGATTCTGTGATTCCGTGACTCTGTGACTCTGTGATTCTGTGATTCTGAGATTCTGTGGTTCTGTGATTCCTGTCACCCAGCCTGCCCTCCCACCTTCTTTTCTGAGCCTCATTTATTCAGATTAAAGAGTTCTCTGCCATCATCTGGTGCTCGTGCAGGAGGCCACAAGTCTGACAATTAAACGGGAACATTTAATGCAATTCCGATCCCTGACAGCTCCTTAATGCTGCTTATCCTGCCTTTCCTTTCAAGCTTTAGTCATCCCAGATTTCCTCCCAAATGTGAATGAGGTGGCTTAAATCAAAGTGTAAATTATGCTTCCAGTTATTATGTGCCTGCTAATCAGGATGGAAATGAAAAGTTGGTTGTCAAGCAGAGCTCTTTCCCACAATATCCAGGAAAGTATCAGGATTAGGCAATTTAACAACAAAAGGAAACCGGATTGCACCTTGAGGAAGAAAGAAATAACCTGCTAGGCAGGAAGAATGGAGGAACGGGGATTTTTGCCAAATACGCCTCAAAAAAAAAAAAAAATTACGAATAATTAAGAGGGCCTGGGAGTGAAGCTGGTGAGGACAGAGCTGTGATGCTTCCTGTTAGTAAATACAAAGAATGGGCTCTAATAGGGCTCCAGGGGAATGCCACAGCTTGGGAATAGCCTTGGGAAGAAAGACAAACACACACAGAGGATGCAAGAACAGTGTGAGAAGTGATTCACGGGGGCTCCATGCCATTGCTGATTGTTCAGGAGGTGAACAAAGCCTGGTGATTGCCCAGCCCAGAGGCAGCCGGGCTGGGGGAACACCTGTGGGGACAGCCAGCAAGGCTTTCCCTGGATTTCTGCTCCAGGCAGATAATGCTGGGTGTCAATATTCCAGAAGTGTTCATGGGCTGGACGTGGGGGAAGCTCCAGCCATGGGATTAAGGGAGAAAAGTCAGGGAAGGGCCAGTCCAGGGCAGGCTTGGCTGGAATTGTGCTCCTGCAGCCTCGAGCTGTTTTATGGATCTCCTAAAGTGCAGGTGCCAGGAGCTCCCCAGGCCAGATCAAAGCTCTGCGCTCCCGTCCAAATCAGGGGTTTTAAACTCTGCTGACCTGGAGGGAGGGACAGCCCTGGGTCTGCAGGGACAGCCCTGGGTGTGCAGGGACACCTCTGGGTCTGAGGGACAGCTCTGGGTGTGTAGGGACAGCCCTGGGACTGCAGGGACAGCTCTGGGACTGCAGGGACATCTCTGGGTGTGCAGGGACAGCTGTGGGTCTGTGGGGACAGCCCTGGGTGTGCAGGGACAGCCCTGGGTCTTTAGGGACAGCCCTGGGACTGTGGGGACACCTCTGGGTCTGAGGGACAGCCCTGGGTCTGAGGGACACCTCTGGGTCTGCAGGGACAGCTCTGGGACTGCAGGGACAGCTCTGGGTCTTCAGGGACAGCCCTGGGACTGCAGGGACAGCCCTGGGACTGCAGGGACATCTCTGGGTCTTCAGGGACAGCCCTGGGTCTGTGGGGACAGCTCTGGGACTGCAGGGACAGCCCTGGGTCTGCAGGGACAGCTCTGGGTTTGCAGGGACAGCTCTGGGTCTGCAGGGACAGCCCTGGGACTGCAGGGACACCTCTGGGTCTGCAGGGACAGCTCTGGGTCTGCAGGGACAGCCCTGGGTGTGCAGGGACAGCCCTGGGTCTGTGGGGACACCTCTGGGTCTGTGGGGACACCTCTGGGTCTGTGGGGACAGCTCTGGGTCTGAGGGACATCTCCTAATCCAGGGCAAAACCAGAGTGGAGGGATGTGGGATGTTGTGGTTGGGTCTCTGTGGTTGTGGGATGCTGTTGTGGGGTTGGGTCTTCAGGACGAGGTGAGAGATGAGAATTTGACTCCAAGTTCTCAGAAGGCAGATTTATTCTTTTATAATATTTTATTAAAATAAATGATATACTAAAACTATCCTAAAGAAAGAGAAAGGATACATCTCAAGGCTAGAAAGAATGATAATAAAAACCCGTGACAGACCAGACTCTGACAGAGCTGGACTGGGATTGGTGATTAATTATAAACAATTCCCCAATTAAAGATGCACCTGTTGTGATCAACCTCCACACCACATTCCAAGCCATCAGATAATTATTGTTTACATTGCTTTTCTGAGGCTTCTCAGGAGGAAAATCCAAGTGAAGGAATTTTTCAGACAATACCATGGTGAGAGGAAATGGATTTGTGAGGAATTCTGGAAGCCTGACAGAAATCTCAGAGAGTTTTGCAGATCTGTGTGCAAACTCTGAGATAAACTGTGCTGGCCTAGGAAAGCCATGGAATGGAGATGACATTGCTGAGAGAGAGACTCAACCAGAAACAACTGCAACAAGTCTCAAAATACGGCTTTGCAAAAAGAACCAGGTATTTTAGAGAATTCGAATTGTGAAGGGGAATTCTAGCAGGACCACGTGGGGAAAAAATATAAGTGATTGGTGTTAAATAGAGGTTAAAATAGAGGTAAAAATATAGGGGATTGGTGTTAAATATAGGTTAAAATAGAGGTAAAAATATAGGGGATTGGTGTTAAATATAGGTAAAAAATATAGGGGATTGGGGTTAAAATATGGTAAAAATATAGGTAAAAATATAGGTAAAAATACAGGTGATTGGTGTTAAATATAGGTGAAAATATAGGTGGTTGGTGTTAAATATGGATTAAAAAATAGTTTAAAATAGAGGTGGTTGGTGTTAGAAGTATTAGCAGCACTGTGTGGCAAAAGCTAACAGGCTGAAGAAGATTTATAAGAATGTTTTTAAGGGATTCTAAGCAGGAAATTTTCTGGCTTCTGATGGAAAGGTGTTGGAATCTGTGTGCCTGCAGCTTTGTGTGGGATGCAGAGGAAGGAGCTGGGGATTTTCCTGAATTTCAGGTGATTTTCCCAACTCCCAGGGCTGTTCCTGAGTCCCTGCTCTGCCCTCTGCACTCTCCCCTCACAGACACACCCTCTGCTCATTAATTTGATTTTATTGCACTCAATAAAAGGCAAAATCTGGCAGAGGAAAAGCATTTCCTGGGCAAAACTAAAAATTCAAGGCAAGCAAAACCCATGTGTTGGGAGTGGCTGTGCCAGGTGGTGCCAGTCTGGGGGCAGCCAAGGTGAAGGGAAGAGTTTATCCCATCCCTGGGTCAGGTCTGGAGGTTCCTTGTGCAGCTTGGGAAGGTTGAAAGCAGAGGTTGCTTCCTTCAGCTCAGGCCCTGAATCAGTGGGGAAAGCACTGAAACTCAGACAAAACAACCAAATTTGGCATTTTTGGCTGAAACAAACCCAACGCATCCCCACCTTGGCCGTGCCCATCGTTCCACTTGGACTTTCTTTTCCTGTTCAGCCACGGGGTGAACCCTGGGCTGGATTCTGGACAGGAGCTGTTGCTGTGCTGCCTAAAAGGAGCTGTCCAAGAATAGCCTGCTCCCCAAAATATGAGTTGTCCTCGAGTTCCAAGCCCCAGAAAAGCTCTTTTTGCCTGTGGAGCACATGCCAGATGGAAAGTGCCCCTCTGATTTCCTCCAAACACGCCTGCAGCTGTTCCTGCTTCCCCTTTTTTTATTTCCCCCAATGAAATTTTTAGACCTCACCTGTTGACAGAGGCATTACAGGGTTGGGATTGGTGTGTATGTGAGGGGTTTAATTTTTATTTTCATCCCTTGTTCTCCTAAAGGAAAATGACTGGAGATGTTTTGGAGCGATGACAGGAGGGCAGGAGCTGCGAAAATGCCTCTGGAGGGTGGGAAATCCCACAGAGTGCCAGGATCCAGGCTTTGTTTAGAGCTGCTCTTATTTGGGCAGACAGAAGCTGGAAAGTGCCCAGGTCTTGGGGGGAATACCAAGCATTGAGGCTGGACAGAAATAGAGCCCAGCTCAGGGCACAGGGAAACAAAGGGAGCCAGGGCTGACCCAGATCCCAGTGATTAAGGGGAAATACTCCTGGACAAGGTTGGGATTAGCTGGAGGTGCTTACACAGGGCAGGAGCTGCACCCTGGGCCAAGCAAAGCTGAGGCTGCAGCCCCAGGGCTGCCTCACAGTGAAAAGAATTTAAAAAAAAAGAAAAAAAAAGTGGGATTGTTGGGTGTGTGGATCGTTGTGTGCATTGTCCTGTGCAAGACAGGACTCAGAAATCCTTGGGGGCCCTTCCAGCTCAGCATTTTCTGTTGTTTTACATCACTCTAAAGAATTTCATCTCTTTTCTGTGCCTGGGGGAAAAGTCTCACCTTGTGCCCACAGGGCATTGAACGTGAGAGACTTTAGAGCACCAAGTGTTGATTCCACACTCTTAAATGCCACTCAAATTTTATTTTCCTGCACCAAGTGTTAATTAAATAGTCTTAAATGCCACCCAAACTTTTCTTTTCCTGCACCAAGTGTTAATTAAATAGTCTTAAATGCCACCCAAACTTTTATTTTCCTGCACCAAGTGTTGATTAATGCTTTTAAATGCCACCCAAAGTCATATTTCCCTGGTTTTCCTGTGGTTGTGGGGGCGTGGAGCAGCAGCAGCAGCAGCAGCAGCAGCAGCAGCAGCAGCAGCAGCAGCAGCAGTGTTAGTGCTGCCTCTCTGGAGGACAGGAGGGATGGGAATCATCCAACAAAACCAGGAAAGAGGGAGAGGAAGGGCACAGCAGTGAAGGACAGGAAGGTGGAGATGAAAAACAAGGAGGGCAGAGAGGGATGGACCCAGCAGAGGGAAAAGCTCCCAGCAGCAGCTCCAGACTCCTCAGTGAGAGATGGGGCAGGAGGGAAAGGAGGAAAGGTGACATGAGGGCCTTCCTTAGGAAAAAAAAACCTGAAATATTTCACTCTAAAAACCTGAAATCCAAAGATTTTGCAGCAGAACTGAGAGGGGAAGGAGCAGGAAGGTTTTGTGAGCCACCAGGGCTGGCTCTCCCCTCCACCCACAGGTATTTGGGGCTCCTGGGCCTCCCAGGCTTTTCTTCTCCTCCTGCTGACAGCCAGGAATTCAGAAAACACCCGAGATGTCCCATTAGTGAAGGCTTTGCTTTATCTTTTTGGCTGTGTTTTTGTTTCTTTTTTGGACTGTTTCATCCAGAGTGGCCAGGGAGGGCAGCCAGGTGACCAGGGGAGCGAGACAAACGCCTCTGGTTGCTTATCAGGATCTCCTTCCCCCAGAAACCCTGCAGGGCTGGGCTTTGCAGGGAGCTGCAGAAATTGCTGATTTTGCAGGGTGAACTTTGACTGCAGAGCGCAGCCCTGAGCACGTGGAAGGGAGAGAGGGTTGGGTTTTGCTGAGGTGAAAAGCTCTCCAGGAGTTCTCTGAATGCATTTACCTGTTGAGAGATTTCTCTTTCCCTCTGAGGTCTAGGTTGGGACTGATGATCATTTTCAGCAGAGCAATGACATCCAGATTCCTTCTCCTTTCTGATGGCCATAATTAGTGATTTTTTCATTAATTACTCACAAATCCACAGATCTGGGACCCCTGTGCATTGTGCTTGGCTCAGCCCCACAGCAAACAATGGCTGCAGTCCCACACATGCTCTGGCACTCACTCAACATCCAGCCCAGCCATTTATGCTAAATTTACTCCTGTTTCAATCTTTCCAGCCTGCCCTAACCCTCCTGACCCACAATCTGCTGTAAATCCCTTTTACTGCTCCCTGACGTGTGCCTGCATAAATCAGGAGGGCTCAGATGGAGCCCAGCTGGGGTTGGGAGGGCACCTGGGAGGGCAGGACTCATGGTGGGCACGCTCTGAACCGAAAATTATCTTTATTATACAATTATATAATATATTATATAATTCTATGTTATATATTCCTATTACAAAATGGTTCTTGTTCACTCTCCACGGGCAAGGAGGGTGAAATGTCACATTTTCCCTGAAGAGTTCCAAGGGAATGTCCTCTGGAAGCTGGTTTGAATGGTGGGATCAGCTCCCACGGGGCTCCCTGGGGTTTGTGGAGGCACCTGCAGCAGGGCATGGAGCAGGGGGTGGCAGTTCCAAGAAAAGAGCTTGGAAACAAAGAGGGGAAGCAGAAATGCAGAGCTCTGACAGTGCCTTGGACTGGGGCTGGGAAGTCATCCATAACCCTGGGGGAAGGTGGCCGTCCCTGGAGCCATTGTTTGAGTCCTGGCAGGGTTTGTGCCTGTGCTTTCCATGGAAGAGCTCCCCAAAATATTCAAATTATTAATATTACAACAGATTTATTATTATTATTATTATTATTATTATTATTATTATTATTATTATTATTATTATTATTGTTGTTGTTGTTGTTGTT
>JAYJLY010000070.1:1899902-1916520 GCA_036873505.1 Acanthis flammea
CTTTTCCTGTTTGTACTCTGACAGACTTCCACAAGTCCCTCAAAAACGGCCTCAAATTTAAACTTTTTGGGGAATATTTTTACAAATCTTTAAAAACTCGAGCCACAACACTGTCTGAACGCCATACTAAATATTACAGATACAGCCAGAGCTCAACTTTCACTGAATGAGCGAAAATGAATTTATGGTCCTGGGCAGCAATATCTGAATTAAACAATTTTGGGGTTGTTATTTTTTTTCCCAATGTGAAATATTTTTTTTAAATTATTTTTTTAAAGGAAGCTGGAAAATAATAGGTTTAAGAGGTATCAAAGCTAGAACAGAGGGATAGAAGAGTCCTTTTTTTTTTTTAAGCAGTTGGGTTCTAAAGGAAAAAGAAAAAAGAGGCAGTAGCAGACTGGTTTAGAAAAAAACCCAGCCCAACTGAGGTAAGAATCAGAAAAGCAATGGTGGGGAAAGATTGCAAAGAGCATTCTCTGAGCCAGTGTTTTTGTTCTGCTCCGCTTTCTGTGGACAGATTTGAATGGATTGTTAATGTTATGGAGAGAGGAATTTCACATTCTCTGTGCCATTACAGCAACGGCGGCAGCTGCACCTCCCTCTGCCAGCACTGCCAGAAATTTGGGAATTCTGCAGGCATCCCCTTCCCCCACTGGGCAGCCCCTGGACCAACAGGAGGGTGAAATATCAGCTGAACTATCAGAGAGAGTGACCTTGGGGATAACCCAAAAGCTCAGCACAAAGCGCTGCGTTTGCAGTCAAACAGAATAAACAAAACCAGGTCGGCGGCTCGAGGTTTCCAATTCCAAAAGAGCAGGCTGAGAAATTACAGAAACTAATTAGTGGAGTCATCCTGATGGAAGTGCCAGGGGACTGAGTGTGAAGGAGCTTTGGAATCTGGAGTCAAAGCTTCAAAATCTGTTTGAAGTGCGCCACAAACAAGGAGGCAGCAATTTACAGGAAATGGAAGTGGCTCTTCAACATTTGCTTAAAGCCCAAATGATCCAGAAGACAGCAGACAGCCAAAAGGTGAGATGGAGCTAATTTTCACAGAGGCCTTTATTTGATTGGTGAAGGTGCAGTAGTTCTCCCACAATCAGGCCAAATTATGCTACACAAAGGGCATTTGGGTTAGGGGAAATCAGCCACAAAAAGTACAATGAAAGAAATCGGTTTGATGAATCAGATTTTTTCATGAATGATTTTTCAAATGCAGCATCCATATTTTCATGTTTAGAACCTAATTTTAATAAGAATAATGAGGTTAGCCAAGGTATGTTAGTGGAAGGGTTGAGTGATCTGTGCCTTTCTGGCCTCAGAGCAGGAGCTGATCTGTCTTTCTGCCTCCTGGAAATGTAGAGCTGTAACATTCAGACAAATAAACTCCTGGGTAGTCAGAGCAAACAAAACAAATTCAGATGTTTCTACAGATTATTTTTACAGTAAAAGAACAGCTGTTGGAGCAATTCATGATGTGCTTCATATATCTGTAATGACAATAAAAGGAATTTTTTGTTTACCACTCTATCATTTATAAAGCATTTTTAAATTTGATTACAAACATTTTAACAAGTCTTTCCTTCAGAGGGTCCAACTCCTTAAATTCTTCTCTGTTATCCCCATAAGTGTAAAACTTGATGGATTTTGGAGTTACCATGTGAGAAGTAAGGCAGCTTAGCCATCAATTCTGTATTGTAGGATGTGAATTCATGTCCCACTTACCTTGACTTTACAACCTGTAATGAGTAATATAGACTTTGGCATATGTATCTTAATCATAAAACTAAGCTTTTAGGATCAGTTTTAGTATCTTTTGCAGTTTTGTGGATTGCCCCTTATGTAACCAGCTGGGTTTTAGGGGTGCATTTCCTCCAGATTTACAGCAGTGCAGTGGAGCTGTCAGGAGCAGCTGTCACTGCAGCCCTGAGGGAAGCTGTGAAACCTCCAGGTATGAGAGGATTCGTTGATCATTTGAGATTTTAATATTTTAAAGCAGCATATTAGGCCACACATTATTTAAAGCACTCAGATTTATCCCATTTGTGCCTTTCCTTCTGCTGCTCCTGAGTTTCCAAATCCTGCAGCTGCTGCTGGCAAAGCCCTTCCTGCTCCACAGCACCCTGGGCTTGGCTGCTGCACCTCCGGCTCAGAGAGCACCAACAGCCTTGGTTCCTTCCAAAGAACCTTCTATTTTAAAACAGGAAAAAAAGAAAAAGCAGCCCAGTGATTATCTGGAGAAACCATAATGTGGTTAAAGCCAAGAAATTCTCCAGCAAGGTGAAAGGAGGCGCTGATGTTTCAGTTCAGACTGAAATCCAACCACTCCTCTCCAGCTCTGGCACAGCAGGTGCTCTTTCTAGCCTGAATTAACCACAGTGTTTATTAGCATATTCAGGCAGTGATTATTATCTCAATTATAATTATTCTTATGTAGAATTTAATTATTCTTACATAGTCCAGACCCATTGGAAGATTTTATTGAAAATTTAGGAAAATGTAAAAGTCTGAATTAGAAGGGGCACCTGTAACTGAGTTTTCCACAGTGGAAATGATGAGTAAATTAGTTTCTGATCCTGAAATTTTGTGAGGATGTGTTGACTCTACAGAGACTTGGTTAACCTGAGGTGCAGTCAGTCCTCTCTGCTGCACAAAAGTCTTTTAAAGCCTGGGATCTTACCTTGACATCTTCAGTGCTCCCAAATTCTCCAGGCACCAGATAACTGCACAGCAATCCTTCCTTGTTGGTTTCTTTTCCTACTTCTCAAGGATAAATAAAATAACTCTGGCTTTTTGCTCCACAAATGGAATTTGGAAGAAATTTAAGTATTTTTCATGCTTGATTTTCTTAATTAGGATTGGCTTCTTTTTGAAAAGGTATTTCTGCTAAGCAGTTCTGATGATTCTGTTACTGAAGATGGACATGGAATTTAAGAAATGTGCTAATGATGCTGATAAAAATTACAAGGTAATAGTTTCAATGCATTCCACTAATTGAAGGCTTTCAAGAAATTTGAGTTTCTTACTCTTGCAGAAGATTTTTAAAGTTATTTATACACAGGAATAAAAGACTTAAGGGACACTTTTTAAGTGGGAAACCACAGTTTAGAATGCAGCAACTTACTCAGCAAAATCACTGTAATTTCAGTGAAGTGCTCATTGCATGGGCAGAATAAGCAGAAAATTATTAAACAGTCCCTGGTATTTGGGGATGTGCTTTGGGATGATGAGGTAAAGACAAAAAAGAACTTCCATTTATTTCAGCAGCATCCTTTTTAACTGTTTCCTGTTATTCTCAGAGCTGTGTTTGAGCAGGACCCAGTGGATCCCTTCCCAGACAGAGCCTTTTCCCTGCTCTGCTGGATGCAAACCCAGGTAAATATAAATATTCAGCTGAGGACAAATCAGGCACAGATCCCAACAACTCCATGGGGTTTATTTTTGTCATTTCAACTCATGAAGTAAAAATTCTCCTGAAAGAAATTAATGTTTCATCTAAAAATTTACTTTGGGTCCTCATACAAGCCCAGGGCCTCAAAATTCAGTGCAAATGTTTCCAGCCAGGTGAATATTTTTCTTGGAATATTGACTGAGCTCCTCTTCTGTAAAAGGCTGATTTATTAAGGATTTTCTGTCATCTCAGATTTCTTAACACATAAAATTTAAAATGTAGGATGTCCTTGTTCAAGTTTGCAGAACAATAATTGCAGATATTTGGCTAATTTTAAGTCTTTCTGTCCTAATCTAACAAAAAAACCTTTAATTAATATTTCATTAGTATTTGAAAGAATATTGGTCTATAGGGGAAAAAAAAATCAAGGCTGGACGGTGGCTTTAGTCATTATTAATCAAATTATTATTTATTGCTTTAATTAGGAGAGGATAAGGAGGTCCAGACCTGTAGTTTTTGAAAATGGGATTATTCTGCCACTTGCTGCTGGGGCAGGAGCCCAAGACCCCAGGCTGGGGCCCTGCTGCTGTTCTGCCTGCAGCTTTGGCTCAGGGGTAGCTCTGAATGCTTGGTGGGCTGCACTGCAACCTCCCTGGGAATAACAAATCCCTGCTCTTGCAGGGCCAGCTCTGACCTTCTCTGACTGAAACGGTAACACAGCATCATAAAATAACATCCAGGGGATGGGGAATCACCTGCCCTGGGCTGTGGTTCTGCACAGGGACCCTGAAAGAGCAGGGTCCAAATGGGTGGCACCAACCTGACAAACTGTCCTGGAGAAGCAGCAATCCCTCTGTGCTTCCACCAGGGCTGCTCCTGGAAATCTCTCAGGATGAACAGGAGCAAGGGTTTGATGAGCATTCTCACACGTGGTGAGCGTTCCCTAGGACAAACCCAGGGGGTTCTCCTCAAGGAAAGGCTGATGCCATTGACATCAGTATAAATACTGAAATTAAATATTGACTGTCAATATTTATTGCCTGAAATTAAATATTGCAGTATTTAAATTTCAATATATAAATTTATATTGAAATTTAAATACTGCCTGTCTTTAAAGCTATTGATGTCGTTTTCTGATTAACCAGTATGGAAAATTCTCTGCTCACAGCAGATTTTTTTTTTAAGTAATGAAATGTATTCTGGGCACTTCCTGATTTCATTCTTTGCTCTGAAAAATTATGAGATTTTCATACAATTTTTATCCCCTTTGAGCAGGTACTGAGTATGTGAAGAAGTTCTTTGGATTGGATTTCTTACTGTGCAATAGTTGATTCTCTTCATGAAGCCTTTTGGTGTATGGATTTCCTACAAGGTAGTGACTGTGCTTGTTTTATTTATTGCAAATTCCAGATAACTATAGAAGTTCAAAGAAAGTACTTGAATTTAAAAAATAAATAGGAACTATTGCAGATCTCTCTTGGACTTCTACAATATTTCCATTTACCCTTTTTACCTGTGTGTGTATATATACATAGATTTAAAAATATTGTATATAGTATGAAAAAAACCATTTCTGCTTTTCTTCCAGGTGTGTTATTAGCAGTTTCTGTCATTTGAAGCACATTTAGTTCTCTGTGCAAGCTGATCTATATGATCTCTATAAAATATCTATTGCTTGGAGAACTCACATGTATGAGTTATGAAAAGAGGCAGAGGGAAATTTTTCCTTTCCTTTTCTCCCCGCTCCATCATGTCATGCTTGCAGTTAACCTTTACTTATTTAATCCTACTTTAACCATAATTGCATATTCTCTACTCCATTCATTTGGTACCATTCAATTTTTGTGTGATCTTCCCATTTCTGCAGTATTGGAGAGTAATCTAACCAAAGTTTCAAATGTTTCTTCTGCTCGCATTATGACACGAGAATAAAAAATATCACCAAGGAAACGGGAGACTTCAGAGACAATTTATTCTTTTAAGTCAGACCAAAGTTTAATTTAGATGAAAATCCTGGAAGACATAATTCCTCACAAAGTCAGTAATGTTCTTCTCATTACCTGGTAATGATAGTCTAATTCTATCAAAAGGAATTTTTAATAATATAGCTGCATGTCTGAAACTTAACAATTGAGAATGAAGATGACACTATCCAAAAGCTTAAGAAAACACATTAACTGAAGCCAGAATAAATCACCAACAAAGAACATTGTCATTTTCTCAGCTAATATTTCACCCTTCTAGCCTCATCCCAATATAGCTCTTACATTTTTAGGTAGTGGCATGTAAGTGATGGGCACATCCCAGCACACAGAAGGGCACTGGAGGTCACTTTTAAAAGTTTCCTTCAAGTTCTGATGTTCTCCCTGTGCTCTTTGTAGCCATCAGGTGCCATTCTGCTCTTCTGTGTTGCTCTGCCATATTAAATCCTGTGGCACTGAGAACAAGATCCAATTTCTGGATTTGTTCATTGTCCATCCTGCTGTGTCTCCCGGGTCACTGCAGGTGTTTGGTGACAGATTAAACCTCACAAGGATGGGCACAGCTCACCCACTGCTGGGGACACTTCAGGGGGCAAATTTTAAAAAGCTTTATTCTGAATTTCTGTTTAGAACACAGATCTTTATCTCTTCGTTGAAATGGGGGAAATACTTCAAAAAGGAACCCAGAGTTTGGTCTTAGAAATTCCCTCAGTCTTGCAAATTCCCTTGCAGCTCAATCGTGACCAGATTCCAACATTTTTGGTTTCTATTTCAGCTTATTAATTTATATCATTAACTGCAGTCCTAGGATATGTAGTTTCAGCCTGAGTTATAAAAAATTTGTTACTCTCCTCTGTGTGCTAAAACACAGTCGGAGAAACAGGGAAATATATTAAATATTTCATCTTCAGACTATTAAAAGAGTATTTGTATTTTAGCATCTTACCTCTTACTATTATTTTTCCTTTCTTGCCAGCAAAATATGGCAAGGAAGTTCTTGTTCTTATGTGCTTTTTGATTATTCTTCCATACATTGAGTTAATAGGAAAAAAGGCTGAAAGGTAACTTTTCATTTTACATCCTTTTAATAAAGAAAATAAATTTTGTGATTCATTTTATGGGCCTTTAATAGTGTTATGCATATTTCCTGCAGCTCAGAATCAGATTAATTTTCTGTAGAATCACAGAAATTTCACCTTAGACTTGAGCCCATGATAAGCAGATTCAAGCAATATTCATTCTAAAAGACTGACTTTTCATCTTAATTTTGCACAATTAAACATAAATTTCTAGCAAGTAATTTATTGTTTATATCCTGACTCTATAAATGTAAATGTATAGAGTCAGGATATACACAATAAATAAATAATTTATAGTCAGGATATACACAATAAATAAATAAATAATTTTTATTTATTGTGTATATCCTGAGTATATAAATGTAAATTTTGTTTGCCAGTACTGCAATCTCCATCCATCCTTCTGTCCATCCATCCATCCATCCATCCATCCATCCATCCATCCATCCATCCATCCATCATCCATCCATCCATCATCCATCCATCCATCCATCCATCCCTCCATCCATCCATCCATCCACCATCCATCCACCATCCATCCACCACCCATTCATCCATCCATCCATCCATCCATCCATCCATCCATCCATCCATCCATCCATCCCTCCAACCATCCATCCATCCATCCATCCATCCATCCATCTCCAGCCATTGGAAAGGGTGTTGAAAGCAAGGATTGACTTTGGAGGTCTGGAATCCTCCAGTGAAACGATGGCATTGGAAGTACCAAAACGAGCTTTTCACCTTTGGGTACCCCCAGATGTTGCAGAGCATTTGGAAGTGAAGTTGTGTGTGAATTCCCTTTCTCAGAGTCCCATGGGACTGGGTTTTTTCCCAGGACTTTTCAAGCTCTTTAATGAAAACAGAATTTGCCCTTTCTGCTACAAACTGCTCCAAGCCCCCCAGGCTGAGCCCAGCTTGGACTCTGCTCTTTGGGAAGGAGGAGGGAGGGATTGACCCCTTTGTCCACCACAGCTTCCCCAATTGTTAAACAAAATCCTTCAAATTACACCTGGAAATTCCCATTTACTCCTCCAGGGAGTGAACAGACTTCAAACCACTTCAGCACTTCAGTGTTTCAGCATAACCATGTTTTGGCTCAGAGCAAAGTCCTGATCAATCCATGGATGTATTTCTCCCTAATTTTTCAGCCCTGCAGTATTTTTTCCCCTCTCTGGAAGCCGTGAGCGTGCTCAGGCTGTGCAGCACACCCACAAATTCTCCTTTCCAGAGGGTGGCTGCTGATTTCCGAAGCAGTGACAGAAATGTGTGGGTCACAGCTGAGCTTTGATGTGTTTATGATCTTCAGCACAGCTGGCACAAAGCTCTGCCTCCCAAGGCTGGGGAGAGGAGGTTTGGGCAGTGGGAGCTAGGACAAGGTTTGGGACTGAGATTTCAGACAGAAATTATTTGGGACCTTGGTTTTGTGTGGAAAACCTCCCGTGAATCTCAGGGAAAAACTGCCCCCTCCCCATAAATCCGAACTCCTCTGCCTAAACCCCCTCCTCCTCCTCTCCACACTGGATTTCCCAGGGTTTCAGGGCTGAGGGAGGTGAGCTGCTCAGCCCCAGCTCTGGAACCCCCTCCCCAGATGTTTTGCCCACCAAATTTCAGCACTGAGCATTTCCCTGCCCTTTGTGCCTGGCCTGGCTCTCCCCAGGGAGCAGCAAGAACGTTTTGACTTGTGACAGATGCTTCCTTCACAAGGATATTTTCCAGGCTGACTTTTTCCCAGCCACCTCATAAAAGTTTTTTTTTTGTTTTTTGTTTTTTTTTAACTCATTTGAAACGAGCTGTTTGAACTGGTGGGGGCTGCTGGAGGTGGCTGGGGCATCCTTTAAAATATGTCCTGTGATTAAAAATGAAAAATAGAATTCCAAAGTAATTAACGTGTGTTATTGGATGTACACTGATGATTACATTATAGAACTGGCTATCAAAGGATTACAGATAAGAGGTTTAATATTCTCCAGCTGATCCTGGAGCAAATTAATCTGCTCTGACCTTTACTGTTCTTTGTTATGTCACCAGAGTATCATTTGAGCTACATCATCCCCCTGCCCCTCTCAGGAAAGCTAAAGAAGGAAGGAATTTCAGAAATTTGGCTTTTAGGGGAAAGATTATCAGAGCAAAGCTTTGCAGCTCTATCATAACTGATCAGCTGAGAGAAATGGATCTGAATGGCAAACTTTGGAATCTCTGCAAAGATTGGTGTAAAAACCACAAAAAAAAGTGAAAAAATCCCCTCCCTGCAGCAGGATTAGGTTCAGTACAGGATAAATCAGGAGCTGTGGGTGCCATGTTCTGTGTTAAGTGTGCAGTCCCTACAAACAAAGCAAAATCTGAGGCCAGTCCTTGGAATCCTTCAGGTTTAATCCCCAGAGCCCAGAGAAACCCCCCCAGTGAAGAATTCCTGCCAGAATCCCAGAGCAATCCCCCAGCCATGAGCTCATGCCCAGCAGAGTGGATTAAAGCCCTGCTCCTTCAATCCCACAGATTCCAGCTCCACAGATAAGGAGAGCTGCAGCACCACAGATTTCTGAGCTTTTCGTCTGACTCAGCAGAGAACAAAAGGCTGAGCCAATTAAACCTCTGGCATCTGCTTTCCCTGTGCTCCTGTCCATGTAAAGGAATTTTCACAGCTCAGAAGAGCAGTTTTGTCCTGGATCAGGGCTGGAAGGATGGGTTTTCCTGCTGGAAGTGTGAAAAGGTGCTGGCCAAACACGGGGTCAAACACACCCTGACAAGGCCAGGCACCCCAGGGATCTGTAAAACCAGGGGAACATCCAGGAAAATCTCCTGGAAATGGGACCTGAGCCAGCTCTGAGAAATCCAAACTCTGTGTGGAGAAGCCCCAGGTGCACAAACCCCAACCAGTTCCAGGGAGGTGCAGGAGGAGGGAATTTCCTGCTTCATCCCCTCCATGGCATGTTGAAGTTCCTTCTCTTCCTTCCTGGGCTCTGTGCCTCCTGATTAGGAATTTTTTGGGTGGAAAATCTGATTTTTCCAGAGGTTTTTGCACCTCCAGGCACTCAGTTTTGGCACAGTGCCACTCCACCCCCTCCCTGGAAAAGGAAAGTCTTTAAAGGAAAACCCTGATCCATCTGACCCCATTTTCACACCCCCATCCAGACTTTCCACCAGAGCAGCTCCCACTTCTCCCTGCACCCAATTCCAGTTCTCCTCTGCTTCAGTTTTCCTCCTTGATCTTGATTTGGATTTCATTAGATAAAAGGACTCAGCCTCTCCCTCTCAGAACAAATTGCTCCTGTGAATTCCTCATTCCTGAGGAAGGTAATATTCACGTTTCCTAGGAAACTCAGAGCACTGCTCACTGCAAACATCATCGTGGCTTAGTTGAGGAATTAAGGCTTCTCTTCCATCACAGGAAAAAAAAATAATAATGATATTTATCAAATCCTTTTCTCTGTATGAACTCCCCAGAAAGGGAATTAAACCCTGGTTGTTCCCTGGGATCTGCTGAGCCCTCGATTGGAAATTATTGTAATTCAAAATTGTTGCAAATATTTGAATTTGTAATTAGTGCAGGTATTTCAAGTTGAAATGATTGCAGATATTTGAATTTGAAATTGCTGCAGATATTTCAAGTTGAAATGATTGCAGATATTTGGGGTTGAAATTGTTGCAGATATTTGCATTTGAAATTGCTGCGGATATTTCAAGTTGAAATGATTGCAGATATTTGGATTTGAAATTGTTGCAGATATTTCAAGTTGAAATGATTGCAGATATTTGGATTTGAAATTGTTGCAGATGTTTGGATTTGAAATTGTTGCAGATATTTCAAGTTGAAATGATTGCAGATATTTGGATTTGAAATTGTTGCAGATATTTGGATTTGAAATGGTTGCAGATATTTGGATTTGAAATTGTTGCAGATATTTGGATTTGAAATTGTTGCAGATATTTCCAGTTGAAATGATTGCAGATATTTGGATTTGCAATCATTCCCTCCTGCAGCAAGCACCTTCCTGGTGGCCCTGAGGAGTTGTGTCACCCCAAGGCTCAGAAGGAATTTGTTCTGAAGGTGACACGTTGGTGTGATCCACATCCTGAGGAATACTCTTCCAAGGAAAACCTGAGCCTGGAATTCAGGGTGTGCTCCTCAGCCTTTCCCTTCCCAGCTGGAGGTTGGGATTGGATGATCCCGGGAGCTTCTTTGGCCGCTTGACTAAAAGAACCCATTTCAATAATTTTTATCAAAAAAGAGAAGGAAAATTTGCTTTTCCCTGGGATTAAAATTTGCTTTTTCTGCTGCAAAGCAGAAGCAGGACTGGTGCTCCTGGTGTGTCCCAGTGCTCCCAGTCCAGGCTCCAACTGGGAGCTGGGCTTTGCTCCCTTGGGTGCACAGTTAATCAAGGACAGGAGGATCTCCTGCAGACAATGGGGGCTCTGTTCCTGCAGATTTCAGGAATTCTTTATTCCTGAAACCAGAGCTCCCAAACTGATTTGCCTTACAGGAGTAGCTTTCCCTTATAATTAATTGATTGATTGTTTAGTTAATTACCCCGAGACGTGATCACTCAGGTGTTCCATGGGATTGGTGGGATTGTTCAGGATCTCCTGGGGTGTTTGGAGCTGCTGGAATCCCTGCTCCAAGCAGGAGATGTTCATTGATTTGGAATTTCCCCCACCTCAGTCAGGTCCTTCTTTTAGCCAGGAATTTTATTTTGTAATTTTTTGGTGATGATTAAAAAAAATAATAAATAAATTGGGTAAAACAGGAGAGTTTTGGTTTTCCAGCATTTCCTTCCTTCCCTGTGGCTCCATCAGGACAGCTCCTCCTCCAGGGAAATTTAAGGTGTGAAAATTCTGTGGGTTAATTAATTAATTAATTGATGCTTGAAAGTTTTCATTAATAACTGTGCTCCATCTAGATGTTTGTTTATGCTGTCTAAATAAAAACCAGTCCCTTGTAGCACCTAATTAATCCAAATTCTTGTGCAACATTTCTTAGAAAAGTTGCAGGTATAAAGGCATTTTCTCCTAAAAATGGCTTGGGTTTATTTTGCTTCTCGAAGAAAAATGTCATTATAATAAACATTTAGCTCATTAAAGTTTCAGTTTGGGTTTTGAATGGGTTTCATTCCCTCTGAGCAGCTCGGGTTTTAACAATTCATTTCAGAGTAGCAACTGAACCTGCCCATTTTGAAGCAGAAAATTTACAAAAAATTGTGGTTTGTGTGGAGCGTTTGATCTTCTTAACCAAATAAAAGGATTTTTTTGTCATGAATATCAACTCCACCACTTCTAGAAATTGACTCACAGCCCCAAATTTAAATGTCTATCCTTTAAAATGCTGGGATTTTTTTAAATTTCCATTAAAAGTAAGGATCCTCTCGGGTCCCTTTCCTTTCACAGGAGCCAAACTAAAGGATGGTTTTTCTTCAGGGCTCCTTCTGCCCTCTGAGCTTCAGTTAAACCTCACCTTTGGTTTTTTCCATGTCTGGCTCACAATTAAAACCAAAACCAGATAAATCTTACAAAATCCATTTTCCAAAGTCTGATCTCAGAGCGGCAATTCAAGGAATTACAGGAAAATCTAGGAATTCTCAGGAATCTGAGCTGAGTTTTTCAGGGCTTCCCTCGAGGTTTGAACAGGACATTTCCCTTTCACTTTTAAATAATCTCCAGCCCGGCTCACAGCGCAGAAGGACATGGAAAAAGGAGCTGGTGGAAGAGCAAGGAAGGTTTATTTCATGGATGAGCAGCTCTCATTTTCATCCCTAAAATGAAACCCAAACTTCTTGTGTCTCTTTTCTTCCCTGCTTCAAGTGCCCTGCATTCACCTGGCCACCCAATACCTTCGGTGTCATCTTTCCAACACAAAAGTCCTTTTTTTCCTCCTCCTCTTTTCTCTTCCTTCTCCTCCCATTCAACTCCAGCAGCGTTTGGGAGAGTGGAAAAATTAATTGATTTTCCTGAGTGATGTCTCAGCCAGCAGATCAGGTGAACTGTGGGCAGCAGCTGCACTTTAATTTGGGAGCGTGGAAATCAGGAACTCCTTGGGTTACTCACTGGGCTGGAGATTGGGCCCAATGCCTGAGGGGCTTCAGAAGGAGAAGACACATTAAAAAATACAGGGAAATTCTGATATCCATGTGGGAAAGGAGGGAAAGGAGAATGGAGAGCATCCTGATTTGTTTGGAAAATAATAGGGAAGTTGGGACTTCAAGAAGTCCAGAAAAGTTGGGTTTAGACACAATGAAATGTCATTTTTGCACTTGGTGGTGTCAGACCCAACCTCAGGGCTCTGGAATTGTCTCCAGAACCAGAAGTGAAGCAGAAAGATGGAGGCAAAGGCATAAATTTTAAATTACTGCAGAGTAATCAATAATCCAAAGTGCCAGGAAAGTATCAGAGTATTAAGATGAAGAGCATTTGGAAGCACATTTTTAATTTAAAAAGACAATTTCAACCCAACAAGAACCTTGAGTTTATTTTCACCTTAAAGCTGACGGTGTGTGTGGATATTATTGTTTTGTTTTATTTTGTTTTGTTTCTTCTCAAACTCCACATTAAACTTGAGTCATTTCACTTCCAGGATCTGCTCAGATCCTCTCAGAAAACAACAAAAACCACATTTTAGGTGTTCCTAAAATAGAAAAGTGGAGCCAGTGTTTGGCCCATTGGATTTTTCCATTTGAAATCAGCGATATTTTGCAATCTGGATGAGGCTGGGGATGTTTGTACTCTGAAATGTCAGCCAGCATCTCCCAGTTTCACACTCTTGTCATCATTTCACAGCTTCAGGTTCCCATTACAAACTGGCAGCGACGCTTTTCAGGTCATCTAAATATTCCCTTTTTTTTTCCCCTCTCTCTTTCTTTTTACCTAAATTCTTCAATTTCAAAGGAAATCCAGAGGGAAATTGGGATTTCAGGGAAATCTTTCACCTTGGTGCTGCTGCTGGGTTTCTAAATCAGGTACAGCTCTGGCACCACAGGGCACTGAGGGGAGAAAAAGGCACAAAAATGATCTGGAAGTCATGGAATGGTTTGGGTTGGAAGGGACCTTAAAGCCCATCCTCAAATCCATGGGCAGGGACACCTTCCACTATCCCAGGATGCTCCAAGCCCTGTCCAGCCTGGCCCTGGAATAATTTTTAGGTTTCAAGAGAACAGTTGCCATCTCCTGTACACAATGAAAGGGCAGCTTAGGTGTTAATACCAATATTAAAAAATATATAAACCATTTT
Source organism: Acanthis flammea (assembly GCA_036873505.1). Classification (NCBI taxonomy): domain Eukaryota; kingdom Metazoa; phylum Chordata; class Aves; order Passeriformes; family Fringillidae; genus Acanthis; species Acanthis flammea. Next base: position 1,913,571 of record JAYJLY010000070.1, read on the forward strand.
TTTTTCTTACAGAGACTCCTTTGGTGGTGCCAGGAGTCTGATGTAAGGAGAAATGTGACTCTGCTGGTGTCACCAAGGCAGCCAGTGCCACCCCAAGGGATCCCTGTGTGTTTATATCGCTGCTCTCAGGCTGCAGATCCTCCCTGCAAGGAGTAAAAGACAAATATTCCCAGAGAGGGAGAGGAGTGAGGCTCAGTGTGCCTGAGCCAACTCTGCTGAGGGCCAGGGCCACCCAGGAAAGGGTTTATGAGGGAGAAGGTGTTGGGGGAAACCATTCACAAAGTTGTTAAATCCCACAAAAACCTGGGAATGATGCACAAACTTGATTCTTCCTGACACTACAAATATTATACAAATTATTGAAGGGGATGGGATGTCACAGACGTGATTTATGAAAAATCCTTTCCTTGGGACTTTTCCTCTTGAGAAGCTGAGAGGAACAAAATGTGAACAAGATTCTCTGCTGCTGTGGGATGCACCAGGTGGGTCTGGGATTGGTCTCATTTAATTAATCTCTCTAATTAATGGCCAATCCCAGCCCAGCTGTCCAGACTGTCTCAGTCAGTCCCAAACCTTTGTTATCATTCCTTTCCTATTCTTAGCCAGCCTTCTGATGGAATCCTTTCTTCTGTTCTTTTGGTATAGTTTCAATATAATATAGATCATAAAATAATAAATCAAACCTTCAGAACACGGAGTCAGATCCTCATCCCTTCCCTCACCCTGGGACCCCTGTGAACACCACAGGGTCAAACTCTTGGTAATGCCCAATTATTGCAAGAACACTGGAAAGGGTGTCCTGGCCATGGAGCACCCCTGTGCTCCCCATCTTTCAGAGGAAAGGGTGTCTGAGCTTCCCTGTCCTCACAGCTGGGAAGGGCCCCTCTGCTCCAGCTGCCTGAACTTTGGAGAGCAGCTTTGTGAGCCTGAGCTTGCTGCCTTGTGATTGCTGCAAAGCCTTCCCAGCCATTCCAGCTGATCCTGCACGGCCTGGGACAGCTCCAGGGGAGTCTGCAGCCACAGAGAGCAGAGTGTGGTGGCTCCACCGCTGCCAGCATCTCCAGGATGGGCAATAAAACACAAAATCCAGCCCTGAGCTCCCGAGAAAGGTCTGGCTGGTGCCTCTGAACCGATTTTGGGAGCCCTGCCCTGCCCAGTGCAAGGGAAATGATCCTAATGGAGAGGCTTGGAATAAGTCCCCGGGGAGCTGCTGGATCCTGAGCCTTGCCTAGGTCACTGCAAAACAATTTCACACGTAATTCCCACTGCACAGAGCCTCAGGAGCCCACAAAAACTGCCACAGCTTTGTGCTCTCCCCAGTCCAGGTCGCTTTTGGGGCTAGGTAAAGGCAGAGGATGAACCTCCTGCTGTTTTTAAAGTCACCCTTGCAGGAATTTTGTTCTCCCTCATCTCAGACCTGCACCCTCTGATCAATCAGAAGTGGATCTGCCCTTTCCTTTATTCCCCTTTCAGGTGATGATGAACAAAGCAAGTTCTGCCTGTCAGCTCTGTTTATTGAGATGGACCAAACCCAGAGCCCAAACAAACCCAAACCAGAGGAAGCTCAGAGCTGCAGCCAGACCTTTTACCTATTTTCCCTTTGGAATGACCCACATCTAAATTTTAGGAACACTTCCATCAGGTTTGGATCTATTTTTAATTACCAAGACTCCCAGCCTCTAGCTCAGGAGGAGATAAAGCCCAGATAGAAAGATCTGTCTGCTCCTCCATAATCTTTTTTCCAGAGTTGTGCAACCAGGGCAGTTTTTGTGACCAAAGTGGTAAAAATTAGCCAGAAACAGGCACAGGAAGGGGGATACAGCACCAGGAAGGGGGATACAGCACCAGGAAGGGGGATACAGCACCAGGAAGGGGGATTTAGCACCAGGAAGGGGGATTTAGCACCAGGAAGATGCATTTAGCCCCAGGAAGATGGATTTAGCACCAGGAAGATGGACATGATACCTTCAGCCATCATCTTCTGTCTCTGACCCATCCCATGGCTCTGTCCCAGTAACTTTGCCCTAATCTCCAAGAGCAGGGACAGTGGGAATGTTTTTCCCTCAAGGGCTGTCTGATGCTCTGGGATTTCTTGCAGCCCTCAAGATGCATTTAGAATTCCAACTCAGCACAACTGAGGTCACCAAATTAGAGAGTCAGTGATGTCAAAGGAGGGTTGTTGGTCGTGGGGATCTCTCACAGAGGGAAACGGGACAAAATGTGCAATTTCTGCAGGGTATTTTTTCCAGGCAGCTCTTTATTTTTGTGTCTTGAAGGTTGAATTTTCATCCAAAATCTCAAAAAATAGAAAATTCCAGCAAGGTTTGTGAGCAGCTCTGGGCTTGGGGAGGTTTGGAGTCCTCGTGACTGGAGGGGTCCAAGGCCTGGAGGTGGCACTCAGTGCTCTGGGCTGGGCACAAGGTGGGCATTGGGCACAGCTTGGAGTGATGGCCCTGGGGGGCTTTTCCAACCCCAGCCATTCTGGAATTCTGTGATTCCCACCCTGGAGAATCCCCAGACTGCATCCATGGCCTGGTGTCTTGGTCTGGTGATGATCTTACAGGACCCAACTTCACACAGATCACCAGGGGCATCAAAACAGGAGGAGAGGAAGCACAAAATCCAACAGAAGTGGAGATTCCTTTTCTCTCCTGTCCCAATTCCAAGTCTGGCGTTTTTACAAGGCCCAAACCCCAAAAGTTGAGCTGGGCTGGTGGGATGACCAAAATCCAACAGAGCTGGAGATTCCTTCTCTCTCTGTCCCAATTCCAAGCCTGGCATTTTTACGAGACCCAACCCCAAAAGCTGAGCTGGGCTGGTGAGATGACGAAAATCCAACAGAACTGGAGATTCCTTCTCTCCCCTCTCCAGTTCCAAGTCTGGCGTTTTCACGAGACCCCAACCCAAAAGTTGAGCTGGGCTGGTGGGATGACCAAAATCCAACAGAGCT